>MPNV01001881.1:1187286-1389578 GCA_013376435.1 Cyclocybe cylindracea
TTACATATTCGTCCTTGAGTCTCGTTCGAGTTCCTCCTCGAACAAGTAATATGACTTATGTTCCGTATTACGATGGCGTTTGCATTCGTGGTTCTCAACGAAGGATACCACTCGTCTTATCTTGCTTCTCGGACAACAAACAGGAGCATGTCTTCTCTGCAGTGGGAACGTGACGATCCTCACTTTCTTGCAGCTCGGTGTCGTCGTCTATCTCTGCTCTTCGCTCTCTCTCCTCACCAGCTCATCTTCGTTGAGGTCTATATCGCGCCGAAGACCTCGTCGGCCGGGCCTGGCTGTGCGCGTTCCCGTGGGAGAGGATGGGCGTTAGGATGTTCGCGGCAATGAAGGCCGCGCATCATCAATGATGGCCGGTTTCGTTGGAATCGAGGTGAGCAGTAGTTTTGCCTTGCCAGGCAATTGAAGGAGCCATTTCAGGACCGGGGTAGGCAGGATCGAGGCGAAGTGAACGCTTTTCGCCGTTTTGCGAGTATGAGAACTTGGGTGAGGGTGGCTAGAGTTGGGGAATGGGAGGGACGGGTCTCTGTGGCGGACAGACGATCGCTGAAGGGTAGATGTATCTGAGTTAAGTGTAATGCGTACGAGGACTCCGCAGTCACTTCGAATCGATTAGCATGGCCCGCGACCGGGCGAGAGCACGGCGGTGTCGATAAGAAACCTGTCGCAGGGTTCGTCAAAGACATCTTGCCACCGCAACGATGGCATCTACCTGGTATTGGTGTCGGGGTCTCGGAAACTATCGCATGGGCGCCACGATGAGTGGAGAACGAGCCCACCACGTTTCACGCACTTTCAACCAGATTCTCCTTCTCGGGCCACAGAGCGATCTCGTCCGTCTCGTGTCATCCATGTTACATTAGCAGCCTGTCGATCTATGGGCGCACGACGAGTACCCTGTCGGAAAGCCCGAGCGTATCTATGTCTGTCTGGATACCACGTTCTTTCTCGTCTTCTCTTGTATCTGTAAACCGCATATCACCAGCCTTGGCTGAGGCGATAATGCCGGCTTTTGAGACCAGGGAATCGGTCAAGGTGGACTTTCCGTGGTCGACTGTAGGTGAAGAGACATTTTTTCAGACAGTGTTCTGGATGTCTAGGACAATAAATTTTGCTCACCATGAGCAATGACACTCATATTACGGATGTTCGTCGGCTTGTCCATCAGCTGGCGGATCTGGTCTGGAGGAGAGGCGAGTGAACATTCGGAAGGTTGAGGAGTAGACTCGACGTCGACTGACCTACTGTGAAGTTACTGTCGCGATCAAGGGCATCGGTGAGCACATCGTCGACGAACGAGCGCAATAAGAACGTACACCATGGTGACTGGCTGTTACTGGGAGTCGATAGAAAGAGTAAGCAGGGTTTAGAGGGCAGAACAACCTCGATGATGGAGATTGCTTTTGAACCTGGGTGCGGGCACTTTCACTGTTGACAGGGAGGGATAAGGTTTCGCAGTTGACAAATCCTTGTCTTATCGATCTTTTTGGTGTAGGGCAGGTTCGGTGCCGCATCACATGACACCGCCTTTATCCGATCGGCGAGCGCCGCGACGCCGGGCCCGGGAAAGGTTCCCATCGTACTTTGTCGATCAGTGTCCCTTCAACCAGGTAACACATGAATCAGTTAGAGCGCAATCGAGTCATCTTAATTTATATTTCAGGGGATAAAGTCCCAGAATGACTATACCACTGACTCGAAAAACATGGCGCCCAACCAACTCTTCCCTTTGGAGGTGAACCCGCGAACGCAGGAGCCTTTTCTGCGTTTGAGAAAACACAAGAGCGTCATCCTGACTCCTATGCGATGGGAGGATGCGCCGTCCCTCGTCCCTTTGTTCAATGACAAGAGGGTGTATCATTGGATGTTGACACCGCCTTTTCCCTTTTCCTTGAGTAAATCCAAATAATCTTCTTGCTTGGCCCTATGTAACTAACTCTTGACAGAAGATGCACAGGAACGACTCCAGAAACATAAACCACCATCCGATGCCATCCTTCAGGAGTTGAAGGATGCCCAAGGCTCCGAGACTTTGAAGATGGTAAACGGGGCACCTGTATGTTACATTCGTGAATTGCAGGAAGATGGTTCGGACATCTTCCTCGGAAACATAGCAATAGGACGATGCTTCCACGGCGAGCTGATGGGCACCAACACCGTCGACTGGGAACATGCAACGGACAGAGAAACCGAAAACAGAAGTCTTGAACTTGGAGACCCCAAAATTATCTGGAGTTTTGGAGGTTCGTCCTGGGGATTAGACCTAGCAGCTCGTCGTCGACTGATATCTGGATCCATGGATTAGATTTTCTTTCACCAAGTCATCATGGGCAGGGCATAATGACAGATGCGATGGACACTCTCTTGCACGAGTGGGCTATTCCGCGTATGAGCGTTCGCCGGATGTTGACAGGCGCATTCACGGGCAACCACGGCAGTATAAGAGTGTTTGAGAAGAACGGATTCAAAATGGTCCGCACAATAGACGAGTTTGCGGTCGTAAGAGGGGAAATGAGGGGCTTGCACGTCTTCGAATGGAAATTAGAGGACGGAGCATGAGGTTCATGCTTTCATCGGCTAATATTAGAGAGCTTCCTCGAGGAGTGATACCGTTTCAATAGACAGCTGGGAAATTTTCTTTGATCTTTGAGACAGCATTGCGGTTCCACCGGGCTTAAAATGCCAACTCTTCGTCTAGACAGTTATGCGTCCTGAAATAGACAGAATCGTTAGTTCGAGTCATCAGAGATATGATACAAAAACTTCATTCGTCTGAATGCGACCCTTCTTTCCACCGCAAAGGTTGCTTCGTATAATGGCGAATCCACAGCTTCGTCCGCTCGAACTCAACGCGAAGACTGGAGAGGTCTTTCTTCGCTTGCGAAAATTTCTAAACATCATCCTGACACCGCCACGATGGGATGACGAACCTCTCGTTATCCCATATCTAAATGATCCACGCGTGTGCGACTGGTTGTCTGGTCCACCGTATCCCTATACTCTCCGTATGTTCCTTCTCCTTATCCCTTTGATGTGGTGACATCTTGTAAACGCTTGAACATAGAGGATAGCAAGGACTTCCTTGCACGAATCAAGCCTCCAGCAGACGAAGTCATTCAGCAACTTGATGATGCAGACCCGGCTGGAACGCCAATAACTGTTGGCCAATGTCCTGTGTGGTCAATCCGAGAAGTTCAAGAAGGCGGAGGTGACGCGTTCTTGGGAAGCATTAGTATCATCAGATGCGAAAACGGAGAGTTGATGGGGGGTAACGGGGTGGACTGGGAGAACAAGAAGAAGAGAGAGGAGGAAAACAACGCTCTTCCTGTTGGCGACCCAAGTATCATTTGGACCATAGGAGGTGAGGGTTGCCCGGATTTTGTGATCCTTTTCAAGTTAATCTGGCGCAGATTGGTTGGCTCCTTCTCACCATGGACGAGGGATCATGACGGACGTGATCCATACTTTGTTGAACGAATGGGCAGTTCCACGTATGGGTGTCCGCCATGTGTGGGCGACGGCATTCACCGGCAACGAAGGGAGCGTCAAGGTGTTCCTGAAGAACGGGTTCAAGCTGACTGCAACGCACGAGAACCATGTCATGGCAAAGGGAAAGATGCGGGGTTTGCATCTGTTGGAATGGCGGTATGAAGGATAGGCGCCCGTGATATTTTTGTTGATGTCAACTGTTGAAAGATTTTCTTTTGGACGGATGATCGACGTGTGATATATGCATGTGGATTGACCTGGATTGCATCCTACTGCACCCAGGGAGAGTCGGCTGGCACCAGAAGTCTGTACAGCGCGTAAGAGCTGAGCCTGGGGGCTGAGTTTGCATTGTCGACTCGCGTGAGGTGCGGTGCCTTCATTTGCATATGGCTGTACAGGATCAAGCTGGCGGTGCTAGTCGTACGACTGCGGGGGAAGACGTGGGTGGCGACGAAGGCTGTTCTCCTGTTGAAGAGAGGGCGTGAGAAAGTGCAAGTGCCTTGTGTGGGCTGCTGGGCAAATCTGGTCATTCGCGTTCTCTTCCTCCCATCTCCCAGCCATGCCTCCCCGCGCCAATGACGGCCTCGACTTCACCCCAATTCTCACCCACTACCTCTTCCTCTTCACGACATTTCTGGCCATTGTGTGTATTTTCTCCTTTCTCAATTACAGCAAACTCAACCATTCTAGGCCGGATGGTTCACCGCCTTCATATCCCAATGCATAGTCACCTCCCAAGGTCAGTAGCGCTGTCCTGTTCTACGCCCAGCTAACGCCCTTCAAGTCGGTCGTGCTGCCGTCGGGTCACTATGGTTCGCTATCTTCCTGCAGCTCTTCCTCATTCTCGGCGTCCTCTATACACTGGCAACCGACTCAATATCTATGCACCGTACCCAAATATCCATCTTCGGTGCCGTCGCCATCGTATTTGCAGTAGAAGGCACAACACGCGGCATCTTCCTCCCCGTTGGCTCCCTTAATGCCATGGGCGCCGGCTGGCTTATCCTCTCCATCGTCGACCTCCTCTGGGTCCTCTACTTCACATCGGAAGAGGACTCCCTCGCCCTCCACATCTTCAACATGCTTGGCACGGGCGGTCTCACCCCGCCCTCGCGCCGCCGCCGCACACGAACCCAGTCGTCCATGCATGGCATGCAGTCCAACGGATACCAGACCAACTACGGCTCTGGCGGAGGCATTGGCTCGCACGATGGCTACGACTCCAAGCTCGGCGGCAACCCCTACGGTAGCCCCAACCCCGCAACCCTCCGTAACCAGAACAGCTTCGGCGGTAGTCTCAACGACAACATGAGAAGTATGACGGGCACCGGCGGTGCAGGGAGCATCCATAACCAGACCAGCGTCGGAGGCGGAGGGTCCATTGGCGGCGCCGATAATGGCCCAAGCTCACCGCTCATGGCGGGCGTCGGCGCAGGAAACTCTCCACAGGCGACAAGCAACGAGCCCGCGGCGCAGCCAGCTGAGTCATATCTATACAAGGCGAAGGCTATGTATGCTTGTGCGTTGTTGTTTCACTTCCTTTTCCTTGCATACCCTGATCATGGCTTCCAGACACCGCCAACCCGGAGGATCCAAACGAAATTTCATTCATCAAGGGTGAAATCCTCGACATCGTGGACAAGCAAGGGAAGTGGTGGCAGGCAAAGAAAGCGGATGGACAAACCGGAAGTGCGTCACCCCTATAATTTTCCTCTTCCCTTTGGATTTACATCACTTCTACAGTTGCACCATCGAATTATCTGCAAATCATCTAAAACGAGCCACGTCTTCACTGCGTGCATCCTCCCAATCTACAATCATGTCCTTGCTGCCCTCAACCCGCCGACCGTCTGAACTCATCACGACAACGACATCTTACCTCACTGCTTACGACAAGCTATGCCCTTTCTTGTTCAGTCCCCCCCTCGAACTGTTTTCTTTCTTTAATATTATATGGAGCCCATCTACAAACGTTCACATGGCTTGTTCCGCTTCTCTGCTTGCAAATCTCACCTTCGCCTCCCTGCCTTGCGTATATCCGGATCCAAAGATTCCCCTGCGGAGACGTTGCTGGAGATTCCTCGTTGTACACCCAACCCGATGTGTCGTTGCATATGTTGTATCCATCTATATTATCATCTTTCCTTCCTCCTTTTCTTAGTACCCGCATCCCTTTCTTTCTCTATCTTTCAGTTCCACGCATCCACTCCGGTTTCCGTGTCTCCTGGGCGCTGTCTTTTGGACACCTGGTCTTCATGGCAGCTACCGCCGTTCCACAGGCAGCTTCCGTAGTCAAGTCAAGCTGAGTAGTAATAGTAATACCAATGAAATGGTTCTTCAGCCTCCGAAAGGACGATATAATTAGATTTGCGGTACTTGTGGTGTTGTACAGTTGCTACACTGGAAAAGGAATGGGCTGTATGTGTCGGTATTTCTGATGATCTAAGTATGTAAGGGTGCAGTGCCTGGCTAGAGAACCAGGAAAACATCCAGGCTGCGATGAGATATCGTAAAGTACATTGCGGAGCAGAGAAAAAAACCGAACGAAAGAAAAGAGAATAGAGGTTATTTGCAGTTCTAAGGGCTCCGCAAATCCGTGAATTTGATTGGCTTGGGCCCTCCTTCAGCCAATGAGATTTGGGCGATTCTAGGAATATTCGAAGTGCAAAAAACCTCTATTTAGAGGAATCCTGACCGAAAGCCCCTTGCTTCTGTGGAGAGATGACAACCTATCACCGCCGTCTTGCACCACCGCCTCCACTTCCAAGCACCACCAGCTTGTTAGCGCGTTTCCTCCTGCCACCGCCGCCGTTTCGTTGTTCTAGCTCGTGCCATGCAACATCAAGGTCCCACTCATCCTCCATAGCCTGCACCCTCGATCGCTGAGCGCCGGCGGCCGGAAGAGGCGAGTTAGAATGCAGGGCGGACGCAAAGCTCCTTCCACCCCATGCCCCCGAGGTCTGTACCGGGCCTGTTGGTTGTGCGGTAGCAAGCTGAAGCTGCGGCTGCGCAGGTGCAGACACATCCCCCAGCGCGGAGAAATCCTCCGTGGGTAGGTCAGCCAGGTTTATGGGAGTCGACGGAGCCGCAGACGTGCCTGACCGCGCCGTAGGCCAGCTCTGGTTGATCCTCTCGCGCTCCTTGTCCTCCGCACGCATCCTTGCTCTGTCCTCCTTCTTGTTCTTCTCCTTTCTCCGCGCGGTGCGCATCTTCAACGGGCCTTCGAAGTTCTTCAAACCCTCTTTGCCTACAACGCCCGTCAAATCGGCTTCGACGAAGACGACATCGGCACCCTCAGGCATATGCGCGAGGTACTTGCACCGCTTGCGGAGGTCGTCGTTTACCGTGCCTTCAGCTACAGACCTGACGCGCACGGTGATATTATCGGGGAATGAGGAGTAGCTGTTGAAGTGGGAAAGAAGGATCCTGATGTCTAGAGGATGGAGGAAAAGGGGAAGGCCGGATGCAGCTTGGTAATAATAGTACGCGGACGTAGATGGGGGTGGAGGGTTGAGATTTCGACGCTGGCGGGGTTGACTACGGCCTTGGAAAAGTTGTCGAGGAGGGGGCGGCGGTATAGGCTGCACTTGTGGGGCCAGGATGTTCAGGCCATTGGAACGAAGAGCAAGGAAGTCGTGCGGAACCTCTGACGTGGGCTCTGCCGTAGCCAGAGTTGCCTCCTCGTCGGCCTTCTTTCGACGTGCCTGATAAGCGACGCGCTCTTCAATCTCCAGCAGATCTCTCTGAGCCTTCTCGATCTGTTCCTTGAGAAGCAGCGTCTCCAGAGCAGCAGCTTTGGCAATCTGCTCTCGAACTTTTCGATCGGCACCGTCTATGAACATCACGCCTAGAGGATCGTTCATCGCCGACAGTAGCCGCCGTTCAGATGCCAGCTCATCCAAATCTCGAGTGAGGTCGGATATGAGATACGCTGGTGTTGCGAGCATGAACTTCGCAAAGCTGAAGACATCGGGTAGGAAGTGGAAGGGTGCTTGATGTGGAGATAACAAGTCGGAGGGCCATGTACGAGAGCGAGGAAGGGCAAGTGTGGTGATTTGAGGCCGCTGGATGAGTTTCATAAGGAGTGATGATCCCTCCTTCGGACTGGTCTCGAAAGCGTCATCGGGAGAAGATGACGACGACGGTGCATGCGGCTGGCCAGAGTCGGTGTCATCGTCTGACTGTGTGGGTCCAGTGTACCACTTGACACTCTTCAGCTGCTTCTCATTCACCGAATCAAAGCAAATCGGGCACCGCGCCCATTTGTTCTCCGATGTGCTCAAATAGTGAAGGATGCAAGGGAAACAAAACACCTGTGGTGTCATAGATAAGAGCGGTTGATCAAGAAAGTAATTCTATAAATACTTACATGTCCGCACTTGGTCATTCGAGGTGCCGTAGGAGGTGAGAGGCATATCGGGCAGGTCGTATAGCCTTCCTCTTGGGTAGCAAGCTCCCCAGAAGCAGCAGCCGCCAGAGGTGACGAGTGTGGTATTATAACCTGCAGAATATCGGGCCATTGGAAGAAGCTAGAATCCGGGCTTCAATCAATTGCTATCTGACCAAGAGAACAAATGGCTTACATGTCCGGGTCAGCAAAGTGGACTGTATAGTCGCCTGTGGGATTCATAACAAACCTGTACTGTGCATTGACAAACCCTGGATTGAATTAGACCATTAGATTGAAGAACGGATACGTAGGGCATGTTATCGGCGACTTACGTTCCTTATTCCATACGCCCTGCGTAGTGCCCGTCTTCCTACTCCTGCGCGGCAAACTTGTGGGGGGCCGCGACTGCCTCGGAGGCAGCGTAAAGTTGAGGAGATCGTTCACGTTGACTACCTGGTTGGAGGGCATCTTGGACACGCGTTTGGGTGTGGTAACCTGAACGGAGCCAGGTGTGCTCGTCATTAGGTTGCGCTGGGATTCTGTCGATTGAAGTGAAGGTAGCTTTCGATGAGGCAGAAGTGGGACCAACCAGTACACAGGAGGACCTGCACCGGGAGGAGTGAGGGCGGAAGAGGATACGGTCGATGTCATGACTCAAGGTCGCCAGGCACGTGCGCGGGGCCGGATCGCTTCCGCCACGGAATTGGGTCTCTCTCAACAACCTGCACCATGGCGAAGAAGAACCTCAATCCAGCCGATGCATATCGTACGTTCTGGGCACGTTTGACTGTTTATAGGTTCTCATCAAGCTGTAGGCAAAGCTCAACGCAAGAAAGAGCTCAAAAAGGCACAGTTCACATGCTAGTTCTCTGCTCATCAACCTGATGAACGTGTTTTGCAGTAGAACAAGGCTGAACGGGCGAAAACACGCGATTTGGCCATCGTTAAAAAGGATACAACAGGCTGGTACACTACTCCAAACTCCTGTGGCGCTTCTGACCGACCATTAGACCTCGAGAGCGCGATAAAAGAACTCGAAGAGAGCCGCTCCGATGCTGGAAAGCTCGCAGAACTCAAGGCCGAGTTGGAGAACATCAACAGGAAGAAGGCAGAATATGTCGCCGAACATCCAGAGGCCAGGCGTCTTGTATATCGGCGCAGGAAGGAAGGAGAACCTGAACCTGAATTACCGCTTAAAAAACGGAACCTCTTCAAGAAGAATGGTCTTCCTCGGCACCCAGAGCGCAGTATCTACTATGACCCCGTGATGAACCCCTTCGGTGTAGCGCCGCCTGGCATGCCATACGTTGAGCGACGTGAGCACCTTGCATATTTGCCTATGTTGCCGAGAAGCAACTGACGCATGCTTCAATCGCAGCCTTGAGACCGGACGAGATTGACAGTGATGTAGAAATGGAAGATGTGCACGAAGGAGATGAAAACGATATTCCACTGCCGTCCGGACTTCCACCAGGCACTGAAGAAGTCACTAGTGACGATGACATACCTATGCCAGATGGACCCCCACCAGGACGGGAAAAGGAATGTGCGTATGTCGAGATTGTATCTCGCGTTCGCGGTGTTGAACGGAGTCACGTAGATGAAGATACACCCGTACCGCCTATGCCAGCTCACGTTCCAATGCCACCCCCCATGTTTTCCGGCATGCCTCCACTCCCGCCTGGGTTTCCTCCTCAAATGGCGGCAAATATGCCAGTTCCACCTCCGCCACCCCCTCCACCTACTGGGTTTCCGGCTCCTAACGAAATGTTCCTCCCGCCTCTCCCGCCTCCCGCTGGTTTCCCTATTGGTGCCCCGGCCGTACCTCCTCCACCACCACCACCTTTTCCATACGTAACAATTGGTGGATGGAATGGGCCTCCACCTCCGCCACCACCGCGACTTCCGCCATTTCCGAACGCCTCTTTACCGCCGTTTCCTCCAAGCATCTTCCCACCACCTCCACCTAAATTCTTGCCTCGACAGCAAAGTGCATCGGCCATGCAAGACCCTCTATCCTCCGTCCCTCATCAAACCTTCCAAGCACACCGTGCTAGTCAGTTAACGCCTCATCCGTCACTGCCAGCCAACCCTGCAAAAGGCACACCGGTTGCAAATCCGTCTTTGCCTGCGAAGCCCACTGCGGCAGCCGAAATGGCAGCCGCTACAGTGTTTGCAGAACCTCAGCTCCGCGATTTCAAGAAAGAGGCGACCTCCTTCGTGCCCAGCACTCTGAAGCGGAAAAGGGCCCCTGCATCAGGAGCCAGCTCCAAACTAGATGCCGCCCCATCCATTGGGGCTGCTGCCCCTGAAGTTGATGAGCAGGGGACTCCTCAAGCGGGACCTGCCAGGCCTGACCTTGTTAGCGCTTTGAAAAACCAGTTTGGTCCTGCTTCTCCCAAACCGACCCCACCGAAGCGCGAAGTGAAGAGCGATTACGATAGGTTTGTCGAGGAAATGGGTGGTATTTTAGGTAATAAGTAGTGGACGTATCATACTTGGGTCTTTGAATAGTGCACTTCGCGCTCTAACGCCGCGTGTGTGACAAGCGCGTTCGTGACGCGGACCGCCGCCTTCCGGGGAAAGCACGAGGGAGATTTAGAGCCTCGACTATGTATGTCTTCGCCCCCAGTGTCGCCAGCTCACACCATGTTGTGATCTACTCATAAAGGGTCGCCCGGCTGCTCCCATCCTCCACCTCCATGAGCCCGTGCAATACCACCATTCTTCTCCGTCCCAGGCCCTATGAGAAATTCTCTGGATTCTTACTTCTCCTGCCTCTCTTGCCCGAGCCCAAGCCTGTGAAACCTCTACCAGCCGAGATATGGTCGGACATCATCGCGTTTGCCGTAGGTCCGAGAGTGCCAGCGGATACTGAGACGACAGCCTGGTCCTGGTCGCTTCTCAAAATCTCCAAGTCTTTCCATGTGATGTTCCGCAGTGTTGTCCGATACAAGTTTGCTTACGACGACCTTTGGGTAGGACATCACTTTGCCGCTATTGTATGCGTCGGTACGCCTCACAGGCACAGCAGGCCTCGAGAAATTCACCAAGAAGCTGCATGCTGCAGACCAAAAATGGGATTCTATCAGGCGCATCCCGTACTCCACGCCTGGCCGTTGGGTGCAAACCGTGGATCTATCTAGCTTAGCCTTCGAAGGGCAGGCACACGCACTCCTCCTCGACTCTCTCCTCACACAGCTCTTCCCATTGGTGCCATTTTTGTCGACCTTCTCCATCAGCCCTTCCTTTGTGCTCAGCCGGAGAGCACTCTCCTCGTTGGTACATAGAGAAGGTGCCGTCAACATACGGTCTCTCTCTGGGCTCAGCTACATCCCAACCCACTCTCCAGCTCCAGATGACGACCCTTTCGTGCAGCTTCTCAGGAGCTGTCCGAACCTTGAAGTATTGGAGATTGTTGGTCAAGGCCTCGATCTGACGGAACTCGAATTCGACTTTGCAGAGACCAACCTTCCCTCTATGACCACATTCAGCCCGCTAGTGTTACCCAAACTTCGTCTGTTGACCCTGCTCTCCATGCATTACTCACCACTCATGCTCGCCCTTCTCCACTCACCTTTACCTGGACTGCGAAAGCTGACTGTAACACCATTTGAGGACATTCCATACCCAGCCTCACTTGTATCAGAATTCATTACTACCCATGGTGCCGATCTCTATTCCCTACTATTATTCACACCCAAATCATGGCCAACGAGACTCCGACCGTCGCCCACGAACCTTCTAATGTGTACGCCTAATCTCAACCATCTATCCCTCGAAATGCCGCTTCCAAATCTCGCCCTGACCGAGTCCCACCATCTCAAGATTCTCTCTATCCCTCGACCAAATGCCGAGTCCTGGAGAGTTCTCGAACGACTGTTTCCACTCCTTCCGCACCTCGCCGTCATACGGACGAGAGATGTCCGCTGGCTCCGGAAAGGTATTTCCTCTATGGCTCAAGAAGCCGGCGTGCAAGGCGAAATGCGCGAATGGAAACGCCGTCTTGACCGGCGCAGGATTCGCCTCCTTGATGCTGATTGGCGCCAGAATATATGAACCCTTATTCTGGTAGACCACGTTATAATTTCCTGCAGATTACTCTCTGAAGTGCGATATACAATGTACCTTTTGTTGTCTTCGCCGCTTTTATCCCAAAGCTTTCTTTGTCGGTGCTCTCATTTTACTACCCCCACTTATGTTGTCTTTGTACCACCACTCTTCACACCCTACTCATTTTATAGACCCCAGTGCATACCCATCTTCAGTCTGACATGATACACATGGACCACAGTAACCCGGATTCCCGAGTCCGATGGCCGAAAATTGAATGAGTCATCTGCAGATTGCTTGGTGCTCCACCCTAAAAGGTATTAAGCATCCCTTATAAAGCCTCGAATCTTTCTGTTCGCAAATCTCCCATCCGAGAGTGTGTCGATCCCCCATGGCAAGCACCGCGGCGCAATTCTTCCTCGTTACCGCGTTCTCTTCAAGCGCGTTTGGGGGTAACCCTGCTGGCATTGTCTTCCTGGACACGACGCTGCCCCCAGCCTACCTCGGAAAGATTGCACAGACGCTTAATCAGCCCATGATCTCAGTGGTCTCCCCGGTCCCCCTCCCATCTGATAACCATAAAGCGACTGCTTACAGTGTCCGTTTCTTTGCTACCAGTGGCAAGGAGGTCCAGATATGCGGCCATGGTACGCTCGCCGCTGCGAAAGTGATATTCGAATTGCCGGAAGTAGCATCGAGCGAGGTAGACACCATCCATTTCAAGAATTTGTACGGAAACACCTTGACAGCCGTCAAAAGAGAGAATGGATTCGTTGAACTCAAGATACCTTCGACTGTCCCTGGCGATGTCTCCGATGAGGAGAAGGCTAGACTGAAAATTTACGTCGATAAGGCATTCGGCCGAGATGTGAAGATCACCGACATGAAGACAGGAGGAAGCGTCTATAGCTCCTGTAAGCTGTATTCCATCTTTCTGAAGATAAAAAATGGCTGATCGTCGGTGTGATCCACCAGACATAATGACAGAAATCGATGAAAACGAGAACCTGGCCGGATCGTCAATCGACCCCAATGCATTGGTCTGGGTTATTTACCTTATATCCTCTCCTTCACGCTCACATACCCTCATAGATTGGAAACGGCTACACTGTCAACATCTTCACTTCCGCTTCCTCCAGCAGCGATGAGGAATTCGTGTCACGCATGATCTCGCCAGGCATGGTTCCTGGCGGGGAGGACCACGTCTGTGGATCAGCGCATGGGACGCTGACGCCTTATTGGCATTCCAAGCGTGGAATCAAGCCTGGTGTAGAGGTCAAAGCCCGACAAGTCAGTCCACGCGGGGGAGAGCTGAGGGTCACATTGGATGACGTCGCAGGATCCGTAATATTGAAAGGGCAAGCGACGGTGTTCGCGACGGGCCAGCTTCATCTCTGAACGAATTCAATTTACGACCTGCCATTAGCCAAAAGGACACCCGGCTCTTTGATTTGTGGCCGGTGACGACTATGGACTCTGCGCCACACGAGCATAATAAGCGAGTGGCCCTGCCCCTTCTATAAATGGCAAATAAGAAGCACAACGCGTCCTTATTTGCTTGACGCTTTGCGTTCGAAAAAGGCTGAGTGCCACAGAAATCCAAAGCGCATTACCTAGTATCCCGGCCATATAAATATCAGGGGATAACACAGTCATCCATCCCCCATTCCCTCCTTGTTCTTGTCAAAAAATCTCTGCAGTTCAACTTGTACACGATGCCGACTGCAAAGTCACTCTTCCCGTCCGCCTCCAACCTCATTATTATTCCTTCCCCCCTTCTCCCTGCAACCTTCCCTGGTATGCTTCGCGCACCCGGAGCGTCGCAGGATGACCGTAGCACCCTGAAAGCTGTTGTCAGCGGGCACATCCAGGGTTCCGTCTTCTCTCTCAAGTTCACCGAGCCGGTCACCCACTTAAAGGCTGTTCTTAAATGGGCGCAGACCGACGACAGAGATACGACTTCCATCGAGATGCTCAGGAATGAGGCGAGCATCTATATGCGAGAACTTCTCTCTCTCCAAGGCACCGTTGTTCCGAGGTGCTATGGGTACTACGAAGGCACTACCAGCGATGGGCGCACTCGGTTCGCGGGCTTGCTCTTGGAGGAGCTCCCACGCAAGCCGCAGGAAAACTGGACGAGGGCGGCTGAATACCAGTAAGCGCCAATCAACATACGGATGATTCGTTCCGGCGCTAATTACCATTTTCTCATTTCCAGCCGTCATCTAATGATCGCGTTCTGTAAAATTCACAAAGCAGGTATCCAGCACCACGGCGTGATGGACCCGCGGCACTTTATTACCGATGGAGGCTCAGCGCCAAAAATTGTTAGTTTTTCTTTGGCCACAAGACACAACTGTGCTGGTTGCCCCCCAGCCGACAGTGCGGGTAATATCCCGCAGGGAGCGGCCGTTTGCCTGGAGCTTCAGCTGCTGGAAATGCACTATGGCTCAAAGACAGTTGAGAGGGAGGAACTGGATGGAAGGACCTCTCGCCTCGCCAAGTGGGAGAGGCTGGGGTACCGTCTTATCCCAGATGCTTTTTAATACCACAGATGCATCATATAAATCTCGTATTCCGCATTTAATATCGTCCATGTAACAGTATCTCTATGCAGCTAAAGATGCCAGGTCACTTTCCCTCAGCTTGATTGTGTCGGAGACCTCAGCTACAATGTCGTCGAACCGCACAGGCCCCCACTGCCCACTCAGCTGAGCGACCATGTCCTTAACCGAGTACTTGGACTCTCCAAATCCGTCGTAGACACTTCCAGTCTTGATGTTAGCTCAAGAGGGTCTTACCTCGTTATAAATCGCGAGTGCCCTCTGCAAGGAGATACTGAGAAATGAGATTCAAACACATCAACGAGGTCTAACACGTACCTCAAGATTGAACCTTGCGGTCGCAGGGTGAGTGAGTAGTCGGTAAAGCGTGGCGTCACCGCATCGCCCACAAGGACAACTTTGCCAGTCACAAAGCTCTTCCAAGGAGGATGTAAAGTATAAATGGACCAAACACTGGGTGGCCAGTCTTGAAGTGCGGAAACGCGATGGGAGGATCTCTCGCATCGCGGGTGTGACAATTTAAAGGAAGGACACCATGTCATTCCGGACGTTTCTGAATCCCACATCGTCCATATCATACTTATCACCTAAACATCGCCTCTATGACGTAGCCGAAGGGAACAGTTCGTTTTCCCTCTGCTTGAGGGTGTCGGAAACCTCTGCAACTATGTCGCAGAACCACACGGGGTCCCACTGTCCTGTCAGATGAGTGACCATGTCCTCAGCCGAGTACTTAGTTTCTCCGAATCCGTCGTAAACGTTTCCGGCCTTGATGCTTCCCTCAAGAACCATGTTCGCTCGAGAGGGTCTCATGTCGTCGTATATTGCAAGCGCTCTCTACAAGAAGCCTGTCAGAGAGAGTATTCGAACATTTCATCGGAGTATAACGCGGATGTACCTCGAGATTAGACTTTTTGGTCGCAGGGTGAGTAAGTAGTCGATAGAGCGTGTAGACGTCCTCGAAACCTTGACCGACGCCAGCACCAAGATGTGGCAACATCCCATGGGCCTGATCCACAAAATAAGCAGGGGAAGAAATCTATTGTTCAGCACTTACCGCATCGCCGACAAGCACGACTCTACCGGCCACGAAGCTCTTCAAAGGGGGATGCAAGGTGTGAATGGACCACAGGCTGGGTGTCTTGATGTTCTTCAAAATCGTCATGGCGTCATTCCCGAACCCTTGAAACCCGTTGAGAAGTTCTTGCTGAGGGGTTGTTCGTACCCAAGGCTGGGGGTGCTCTGGAGATAACTTTGATCCATCAGGTGTGCTTATGAATGCCACTACGTTCAGCTAGATAAGCTGGGAAGTAAGCTGCCATCAAATTAAGAGATCAATCACTTACGAGTGTGTCGTTCTTCATCGGGAAGGTTATCAAATGCTAAAGGAAAGGCGTTTAGCGCCTTGCTACCAGTAAGACATGCACGAACTACAAAGAACCCTCACCTTCCCAAGACCAGTCCAACAATGCGGACGAGTATGAACAGGGACCTTCATACCCTCCGCCTTTAACACATCAATTGGGACCAGTCCTCGGTACGCGACAGTATTCGAGAACCCGAGACAGCTGCTCTCGTCCCCAACGATGACTTTCCGAACGGCACTTCTGATACCGTCGGCGCCAATGATAAGGTCCGCTTCAAAGGTCGACTTGTCTGCGAACCGAAGGAGTTGTCGATCCGAGGCTGCTTTCTCGACGGAAATGCAGCGTTTGTTGAAGTGCGTTCTGCTTGGGTCCATCAATGGTGTGAGAGCGTCGATGAAGGCCGGTCTGAGAAGGAGCCGCATTAGTTAACTACGACTCTTAGAAGAAAAAGGAATGGAGGGAGGAAGTACCGATAAATTCCAAAGCCGGTCTGATCTTCTTCGCTCTTAGCCAAGTTTGCATACTATAAACAAAGAGGTATGTGAGACGCAGCAGTTGTAGTATAGAGCTTACATCGTATATGAGCTCATGGTCCCCGGTCCCAGCTATGAAACGAAATAAACGCATATTGGGAGGCTCATTCGCAGCCTTAAGAGCAGCATCATAGAGACCCAGCCCTTTCAAGGCTCGCAGAGAATTGGGCCCTATAAACTATTAGTCACGGGAGTATCTCGAGAGAAACCGGCGAATCTGTACCGAAGCCAACACCAGCACCAACTTCACCAAATTTCGTCTGGAGGAATACAAGTGTCAAACATGATCCGGGGGCAGAATAACATTCGTTACTCACAGCTGCCTCGAACACGTTAACGTCAATCCCAGCTCTATTGAGAACAATAGCACTGTGGACGGCTTTAGTAGGTCACATTCGGATTATAATTTACCCTGGCCGAACTCACCAAGCCAGTCCACACATTCCACCACCAACGATGGCGACAGTGAAGTCTTTGGGAGATGAAGCCATACGGTGAGTGAGAGCTGTCAGGAAGGGATATCTAGCATCTTCGTGGCGTCGGGGGTATATATGCGAATGCTGTTTGTGTTTACGACCGCGTCGGGTCTCCGAACCGCGCAATAAACGGCTTCCTGTGATAAAAGTAGAATAGAAGACGTTTCGCGCTCCCACACACGGATACTCGGACAGCTTGTAGACATTTGAATTGGCTAACAGCTTTGACGAGGTGCCAGTCTGCGATACTCGATCCGAAGGAAAGTTGGTAAATGAATTCGGTGGTTGATGTAGAGGTGTAGCATATCAAAGATAGCTTTCATCCATCTTCAGGCAAGAATAGACCAGTGTTGCGTCATGACGTGATAGCCGTCAATGAGAACTTGTGCCGGGTCGAGCAGTTGTAAAAAAAAATGGGCAGTGAGAGGGAGTGCGGCTTGTCGTTGCGTTCGTGTCATCGGAATCTCAGACAGGCTTTACCGTAGAGTGTATTATTCGATATGCTTGCACTGATGTCATTGTAAAGGGACTTGGACGTCAAAGCGTTTCTATGGCTCTATAGCCGTGTACTCGCAGCAGGAACGGTCGACTTGCGTTCATCGAACACATACACGAAACAATCAGCCAGTTAAAACATGACTATATAATCAAAACGTACTTACTTTCACCCACATCTAGGCCCGACGGTCTGCTTGATGAGACAGCTCTAAGATTTTGTCGCTCATCCTCACCATCTCCTTGATTGTAACAAAACGCGAGTGAAGAAGGACCGCCCTCCAGTCACCATAGAGGACGATGCGTCGCAGAGCTGGCAAATTCGGACTGGTGAGTATTTCGAAATGATGTTCAACCAAGTTCCAGGCCGACCCTCCTTCTGTGAGGAGTGCATTGACGTGCGCGTGGAGACCTACAGTGGTAAGTTTCGAATGGACGATGTCGCTTTCGGGGGGAGAGGTGAAAAAGATATAATAGTTCAGCTCTTTAAGGTTGGGGCAACTCATCAGACAGGGCGTAAGGAAGTCACTGATAAGAAAGCGAACGTGCTTTCCGAACTCCAAAGTCTCGAGCTGTTCTCCGAACGTCTCCCAGATGGCTTGCGACCCATCCCGGACAACCGGAGAGTCTAGAATGACGTGCTTCAGAGAGGGTAGGAACCATTGCGAGACCATTTGGCGGAGAAGCATGCCGCTTCTGACTTGCAGGCGAACTGTCTCGAGGTCTGGAAGGAAAACTCGGCCGGGTTCCATGCAGATGTGATGGGCACCGAGGACACCGCCCACGAAGAGATAACGGAGACGGGGAGCGTTACGCAAAACGACGCCGAGCGCATTTATGCCTCCCGTTCGGTCTGCTTCATTATGGTGCCACCATTCTAGACGCTGCAGTGATGGCAAGGGAGGGCATTCCGCCTCGTAGTCGAAGGGGAGAGGCTCAGCTAGAGGGTGCTGGGGCCGGTGGAGTGTATGGAGATGAGGACACAGCTTCAGGATCTCGACAGACTCGAGCATCCGAGAAGGGCCCGTCACTGTGCTTTGATAAGGCAAGACCACACGACGAACCTACTCGTGACTGGTCAGAAACGAGTATGCACAAGGACAACTGGACGACGAACGCACCAACTGCCCATAGGACGCACCTGCGTGTTGATGTCCGTCCAACGCCTGCTTGAGAGCATGTGCATCGCTGCTTATCTTGACGTCCCGATATAATGACTGCGCTGCCCAACAGCGCCATGTGCGACAGACCGAGGACAGCGCAGTGGAGACCTGGAGGCTGGGGTCCCGTGTAGAGTCTGGGATTGGTGTGAATGGAACAGAGGCGTTGTTGACGATGTATGGGTTGAAGGTAGCCCAGTCGAATATGTGGAGCCATATTTCGGGCGGAAGGGCTTCGTGGTCGAGCATGACGCGCACGAGCAAGCGACCAACGGAGTTCGGACAATGGTCATGAAGTTTATCTAATCTATGTAATCTGATCTTGACGGAACGATGGTTGTCCTCCGCCGAAAAGAACATCAATTGCATGGTGCACCTTCTATCTCTGGCAGACCCACGCTGGTCCCATAGCTTCGCGCTTTTCACAGGCCCCCATATGACAAGACTTATCGTCATCCTCGCACATGGCTACCAAGCACTTGAACACGACTTCAACGGTCCTTTTTGCTGCCGCTGTGCGCTCCATGTTGTCCTCCAACGACCCCCATAGTCTTGGCTCTCGCTACTGAGGTAACTATCGTATTCCGGGTGGGGCAAGACGGATGACCTCCATCCTTAACACTGATTCAGACATGGCCTGGTTCTCCACCGTCGACGAACATGCGGACCCTCGATATTGCGATCAACTGTCTTCATGGCCCACTTGTCGCTATAGTCGAAGCGGCGCGTGTATCGGGGTTCTGCGCCAAATGGTTCTCTATTTTGCCAAGGCGATGTCTCTAGCGAACTTTGTTGCCCGTCTCCAGTATAAAATACTTCACTGAGCAACCAGTTCTGAAGGTCGATTTAGCCTTTCGTCTTCGCCCAACATGTTCACTGTCAAATCCCTGCTGGTCTCGCTCGTTCTTACCGCTGTTTCTGTCTCGGCCACCCCGGCCCTGTCTCTGTCTCTGTCAGGTAATTGCCCGACATGATATTCGCCACAACCACATGCTAATCCTTTCATTTTCAGGCGGAAGCACTGTCAAGGGCGTCGAGCACCTCACGGTCAAGGCTACCATCACCAACACCGGCGACGAGACTTTGAAGCTCCTCAGCGATCCCCGTTCGCTCTTGTCCAAGCGCCCAGTCAACAAGTTCAGGATCGCTGATGCCAACGGTGCCCGTCCCACCTTCACTGGTGTCAAGGTCAAGTACTCGCCTGAGGCTGCTGCCAAGCAGGGTGCCTACACCGTCCTTGCACCTGGTGCTTCGATCGAGGTTGACCACGATCGTAAGTTATCCCATCTCCCATCTAATCACTCTTTTTCTCACTTCGTCACACCAGTGTCCCAGGGATACAACTTCTCTGCTTGCGGCGCCGGCTCCTTCGATTTCGAGGGTGACAGCACCTTCTACATTGTGAAGGATGACAACTCTATCGGTGTCGTCCACGCTGAGGAGACCAGCGCCTACACCGCCCAGCTGTCTGGCAACCTCGCCATTGCCCGTCGCGACGAGTCCTCCACAGGCCTCTCCAAGCGTGCCACCTTCATCGGATGCTCTGCTGCCAGGCAGACCGCAGTTAACTCTGCCGTTGCCGCCGCTGAGACCTACGCTTCCTCGTCATATAAGTAAGTCTCTTTTAAGGCTCCCTGGCGGGATTGTAGTTGATCGTGATTGTTTCAGCTACCTGGTCAGTATCAGTGCCACTACCAACAGGTACTCCACCTGGTTCGGAACCTACACCGCTGCCCGCAAGAGCACCGTCCAGTCCCACTTCAACTTAATCAATAACAATGACTTCTCGAGCTTCACCTACGACTGCACCTGCACGGACAGTGCCTACGCCTATGTCTACCCCGACACCTTCGGCAGGATCTACTTCTGCAGTAAGGATTTTCCTCCTAGTCGGGCCAACTGATTCCAATTAGGATTTCTTTCGTAGACGCTTTCTGGAACGCTCCCACCACTGGTACCGACTCCAAGGCTGGAACCATCATCCACGAGGCTTCCCACTACACCCGCAATGGTGGCACCGACGACCACGCCTATGGCCAGACTGCTGCTCAGAACCTCGCCAGGAGCAACCCTGCCCTTGCTGTTATGAACGCCGACTCGCACGAGTACTTCGCCGAGAACACCCCTGCTCGCACATAGATAGCTTTAGAGTTAAGAAGGGATTCAACGCTGTCGAAAATTTGTATATATGCTGTGTAGCAACCGAAGCAAAATACCCATAATTATTGAACGGACCCAAAACCTTGCTTGCAGTTCTGCATGGCGATTGGGGCGGAACCGCTCCTGATGTAGCAGATTTTGGCTGCGACGCAGTCACCTGTGCATGGAGGCGTCTGAACCGAACTTTTGCCTTGGAATGTGTTGAAAGTCTGAGGCAAGGTTAGCTTTCGTTTGAGAAAAAGATGAAAGCCTCCTGACGGTGACGAGACTCGAATCTGCTTCCATGGCTGACAGTGAAAATGAAGTCAGGGCATGCCAGAGCACTTTCACTGAAATTAATTCATGCCTTCGGTGACCAGATGCCACCACGTCGCGTTAAGCGGATCGTCTGCACTCCATCCACTAATACCGCCTCCATACGCCTCGCGTGTGTTGTATTCGTAAGAGTAAGTCGGTCCGAACTCGGTTTGAGGATCCAACGCAGGGAACGAACTGACGTCACTCTTCCATCTAAACACCGTTGGGAATCTATCAGCGGCAAGTCCTTGTCAAAGAGCAAATGAGGACGGACGTATGCGCGTCCATAATTTCGAACGTCTGTCAAGGAAGTGGGTCAATCCATAGCCATTAGAACTGCAAGATACTGACGAACCGCAGAATCAACTTCGTACACACGGAATCCCGAGTTCAGGTTATTATTGGGGGTCAACGAAGGGCCTATCTGTGACAAGTAGTGAGAAATAGCTCTTGCTCGCACTGGGAGATAACAAGGACATGCCCATGAAACCGCTGTCGCAGCCTCAGATATCATCTCAGTGGCATTGTTCGTGTAGAATATCTGATCCTCAGGAGTCAATCTAGAATATGTCGTAAGGCAGGCACTGGGACGGACATTCATTTGATCCTCATGCGTGCTTTTGCCATATGTGAGCAAGGGTCAAATTGTGGGTCAGGGAAGGAGCTTTCTTACTGCCCAAAGAAGATGTCTGCCGAAACGCTTCTTCAACCGTGGTTCAGGAAAGACTACTTGGCACTTACTTGCGATGACATGAGGTGAATAGCGATCAACACTGTTCGATGTGTGAACCAGAATAATTATTTAGCCTGGCCATTTCGGCTTACATCTGATAAACTGTTATGGTAACTGCATAAGCGTGGAGGGTGCAAAGAAGTAGGAGGGGAAAGCCACTTACAGAGATTGGTCGGGTTCCTCAACGGATTTGTGCCGTCCCAACCTGTAAGGACATGTCCCATGATCCAGACTAGAACGCCTTCATGAACGCCGGATGATGACAATTACGACGCCGCTCCTCACCTCGATCCCCTGTATCTTCCGCATCTTGCAATTCATCTGTCAGGAATCGTAACATCCCGGAATTATCTGGATTGGTCATGTTAATGTAGTTGAAGTAATTGGCCCTGAAGAACTTTCAGATGATAGGCGCAAATCCCCGGCAGAAGAACCCCATACCGGTACCCTGATATTGAGAAGGTCAGTTCCATTAGGTGTTCCTTGAGGGAAAAAATATGCGCACAAAAGTCGGTATTCAGAGAGATGATTCTTAGCCCGTCACCGCGTCTAGTCATGTAGGCCGAATAATGGTAGCGTGCCAATTGTACTGTAGAGTGCGGGAGCCACTGCTCATGCTCCCACAGGCTTGCAACATGGTCGTAGTTCCTGTGATAGGGTCAGAAGACTCATCCGTCTTCATTGTGATGGAAGGATTACCAGCTGAATTGCGGAGCAAGCGCTCCTCCAAGAGAACGTGGAGCATCCTGAGCTCTGTTCAGATAAATTGGTAAGAGAGCTACGTGGAAGTTACTTGAAGGAATAGACTCCACTGGTTGTAACTGTCATGATTCCCCAAAGCAGCGTACACAGGCCCGCTACCAAGCATGCGTTTGAATAGATCATAGATGATGGACTTGTAGCGGGATTAGAGCCGACCGTCACTCCGAAGACTATTCATGGTCAACGTACTTCCGTATACTCAACGTAACGCCTGGATGCGAACATTTACAATGCTTTTATTTTTGAATCAGACGTTGACAACTGACCTCGAAAGCTGATTGTCAGGATCATGGGAAACCAGGTCTCCAGTGTACAATGTCCAAGCGAATCCGCTGCCATTAGTGCCTGTGAGAACGGGTATCGCCTCAAGACCAGATAGAGTCAGAGATAATGGTGTGTCGCTGATACGGATCCTGTAAGAATCTGGCCAATGCAACCCTCTTCTACTGACCAGTGATAAGCTCCGAATCGTGGAGCGGCTAAAAGAACTGAGTTCGGACTGAGGGGGTTGGGTTTGTTCGCTCGACAGCACGTGCCGGAACTGCAATTAGCTTCGGCCCCAGTAGCATATCCTGCGAGTAAATGTGTTCGAAGGCATACATGGGTTCTTCAATAACGCGTCACGACTCACTGGGATCTAGATGAACGTCTGACAAATGCAACACTTTTAGCCGTTCTCCACTCCGCTGCTTCGAAGCTGGAAGAGGTGATGGTTTTGGCTTTGCAAACCATCCAGTAAGGTTCAAAGATACTGTTGGTGGAGGGGGGCACATGCTAAAGAAATTTTGACACAAGGCCTTTCGGTATGCCTTTCATTCAGCAAGTGACAAGAGGAACTGTGCATGTTTTCTCTGACCTGCCCATCATAGCCACCAACATCAGCATTAGCCACAACTTGAGTAATGACGGAACCGATCCCTGACAGACTGTACGTCACGTCGCAAGAACTCGAGAGCTCAAAGGTATTGCAGAAATCGATGAAGAATGCTGGTCCGTTAGCTGGCGTTGCAAGTGATACGAACTTTCCAATTTCAAGTGCAGCTTGGCAACGAGCGCAAGAATTTCCGGCGAGAGTAGGATTCGAAAAAATGGATTTTAGTTGAGCTTGTGCACTGATAAGAAGCTGAGAT
The DNA here is from genome assembly GCA_013376435.1 of Cyclocybe cylindracea. NCBI lineage: Eukaryota > Fungi > Basidiomycota > Agaricomycetes > Agaricales > Hemipholiotaceae > Cyclocybe > Cyclocybe cylindracea. Next base: position 1,210,911 of record MPNV01001881.1, read on the forward strand.
GGGGAAGCCGCTGGTGGTAGTGGATGTGGGTCGATCGTGTTGTTGACTGGAATGTTGTTAGAATCCACTAAGGACAACAGATACGTTTCATGCTAATGGAAGTGAGAATGAAGCGCTAAATGCAACGATACATGAGGAGACTCAACAGTAATCACGTCCGACACAACGGGTTGAACTTGTGCAGAAGTCGCTGTTGGATTGTTGTAGTATTTTGTAAACACCGAAGTCGGGAATGCGCCTGGGACTGTATATGCCGACGGCTGAATCGATACCGCATGCCCAACGTCCGGATAAAGGGCTAGCATACTCAGGAGTATTGGTATAAGCATTCTTGCTCAATGGCTGAGAGAAGAATTGCACCATGCTCGCTGCTGGGCGGCCTCCTTATATAAGACGGAACACGAACGTGGGTCGTTAGTGCGGGGAAGCATGACGGATTGAATGGGTTTAATCACTTATAAATAGATTTGAATTGCTTCTTCCTTAAATCTGCAAGGTAGAGAGTAAGCGAAAATCCATTTGCAATCAACTGTACCCACCACGCATTCTCATGCTCGTGCCAAAAAAGCTTGAGCGACATACAGCTCCATAATGATCGAAGAGCGTTACTGAGAGGCATAAATATAATTCAGGGGGTACCCTGGGTGACGAGCACACTTTTTGTGCGCGGCATGGGCACCGACTTGCAAGGGGACATGGTGGTTGAAAGAGGAAACCGTCATGTACATATTTGGCATTGCTTGGCTCAATCGTCGCTCTGACGTCACTGTTCTCACAGGTGATGATCGATCAAATCCAAAACCGGACCCTGACTGACGTCGTCACACTCGGAGAACTCCCCCATCGCCAACGCCGGAGACACCTCCGGTTTACTCACTATAGCATCCTGCCATGTCACGCACAAACGGCGGCAAATTGACCTACTCGGTCGAGTTTTATCGCTGTGAAATTTTGGATGCCCCATCCCTTCTACTGGCCGTTAATCATAGCTTGAGAGCCGAACCCATCAGAGATTTACCCAACAGGCCTAGCACTAGGGCCGGGCGCTGGGGACGGTTCCCCATACCTCTCCGACCTGGACCAGGACAACGACCAGAATGCAGCTTCCTGAAGGCCGGAAAACAAATCTACCGAGGTAGCATGTTTGTAAACCCTGGCATGGGTGTCTGACCGCCTAAATTGACAACTATGGTCTTGGTTGCTGGTCTCGTGCTCAAGTTGCCCTCGTTATCAGGTATTAAGAGAAAGTACTCGACTATTCACCATCGATGGAATGAGTACAAAAACACGACTTCTCGAACAGCCTTAAAGGGTCGATCGAGTTGAGGACCGTGTACCTCGATCCATGAGTCCAAGCCGTGTGCAATGACTTATAACGATGCCTCGTTGTGGAAGTCCAGCTATTCATGGGCATCTAATCAGCGACGATGTGGAGTAGGAGGAGATAAGTCCCTCAAGTGGCCAACGCACTGCCGGGGGCACAAGAGCTGCTCTTTCACTTCGGTGATTCACATAAAACATAGAAAATAGAAAGAGTCTACAAAACAATCTCGCGGTGGTCGTGAAACTAGATAGAATCTAATCCTTCCATATACCCATGCAAAATCATGGATGCGTGCTTCGATGTTTGAAAATTTAATTGAAGGGGTGGAGGCGCGTCTTGATCGGTTTGCGTTTGGGATGATTTCGTCGGTCTCGAGAGTTCAGTCGCATGGCAAGATAAGACTGCGTCGGTAGTACGTAAGAGGGTCGCATGAGTAGTCGCTGTGAACAATTACAAACCAGCAGATGTGGAAAGAGACGGCGATAAATCTTGTGGTAAGATAGGGCTAGCGCGTCTTCGACTAGACGGCTTTGCGGACAAACGAAACTACTTCTGGGGTTCCGAAGAAGTCGATGTGGATGGTTGTGCGAATTTCTTCCCACTTTCTTCGTCCTCCTGCGGCCGGCTGGCTGGAGGGGCGGCGGCGGCCTGCTGAGCACGCGCATTCTCCTCTGCGACCCTCCGAGACTCTGTCCAGAGGGCGAGCGTGTAGTTGTACAACGAGCGGGCGTAGAGGGCGATAGGATCAGTGGTATTATCAGTGGGTTGTGTTGGTGATGAATCGGACATGCCTGGAATTATGGCAGCGAAGAGAGCGTAGGCGGCAGAAAAGCAAAGCTGCGAGCGTGTATTAGCTTTGGAAGGAAGAGTGTGACCGAACGGAGCATTGTTGAATTTATAGGCACGCTACTGCCGGGGTCCAGATCACATTACTGACCGAGGACCACTGCCAGGCTGAAACACTCGTTTGGAAAATGCGAAAAAGGCATTTTCCAGTGTTCTGTCAACAGCTCATGGCCAGCAGCCACGAATTGAGTCCCGCTGTGGTCGACAATGTCGTGCAAGTGCTCGGGCGGCGACGGCCACGAGTCTCTGCCGCTGGCTCGCACCATGACGCAGGGCAACTAGCGCCGACTTGCGAAATTTCGGAGGTTGTGCTGCAGCAAAATGGGGGGAAAGTCCAAAAGTGGTACAATGTGGGTGACGTCACCACTCTGCACACCGTCGACGTCAGCAAAGGTCTGGAACGCTCCGGGTTTGTCCCGGGAGTATTTGTAACGGAACGATGTCATTGCTGTTCACAGTGCTAAGCCACGTCGACACGATCTTACAAGTGTTGTAACATACAATGAGCGGGATGGCATGCAACAAAGAGGCTTCATGCTACCACTACTGGTATGGAGTGAAGCAGCCCCCTTGCGTCGTCTTTGAAATCACCAGAATCACAGACCGAGATACCATGGAAGCCCATGATAGAAGTCCTGGGGAAGAGAATCCCTTCACATATTCTGCTTGGTGGAAGCGCAAGAAAACAACGAGGTCAACCCTCGACGTGCATGCGCAAATCACGTCGACATTGTTCTGGCCCTTTGAATGCCTCTTCTGAGGGCTACCATTGGCTGCGAATTGAAGGGTCACAAAGGGGCAGAGGCTTCACTGTCAAAGGAAGACAGTGAAGGCAAGGAGGCCAGAGCGGCCCTTCAGACAAAGTCGTGGACTGCTTGTTGACTGCCATATTCAGAGAATCGTGAATGGTACGTCGGCTGAATGAGGTGCACGTAACTTACACAGGAGACCTCTTCCTTCATAATACGGGTCCATGTGGCTTAGCAGTCCTGAGTCGAGCGACAAGAGCAAGTTGCGAAAAGGTTGACAAGGCAGGGTCGCCCGATCGGCTGCCTTTTTATAACACCGTGAGTCTGGGCCGGGACCGACGACGTCACTCCAACTCAACCAATATTGCAAGTCTTCCTCAACCCCCCACCACCATGTCCAAGCTCCCTTTCCAGACCCTCAAGGCCTTCTCCGACGCTCATCCAAAGCCATCGAACCGTCACTTCCAATATGGCACAGCGGGATTCAGGACCCTGTAAGGTCTTCAGAGCCACCACGCGTAGATAATATTGCTGAACCATCGACAGAGGGAGCACCCTTGATTCGGTCATGTTTCGAGTGGGTGTTCTCGCTGGTCTTCGAAGCAAGAGACTCGATGGAAAGACTATCGGCGTGATGGTGACGGCTTCGCACAACCCTGAGCAGGTCTGTTCTTCAGTAGGGAGGCTCGAGCATCGCTGACGCGTCTGATCAATCAGGACAATGGGGTCAAACTGGTCGATCCTCGTGGCGAGATGCTAGAAGCCTCTTGGGAAGGCCATGCGACGGTTCTCGCGAACGCAGCGACTACGGATGAGTTCCTCACTGCCCTCGACGCGCTGGTGAAAACTGTCAAGATCGATGTTTCCAAACCAGCCCGAGTCATATACGCGAGGGATACACGTTCATCAGGACCGGCTCTTGTTGCAGCATTGGAAGATGGATTCAAAGCCTTGGGCATCGAAGCGCGGGATGCCGGGGTCACCACAACACCCATTCTCCACTACCTAGTGAAGGCGATCAACACAAAAGGCACTCCCGAAAGTTATGGTGAAGACTCCGAGGATGGTTACTACAAGAAGCTGAGCGGAGCCTTTAAGAAACTCGTTGTATGTTCTCTGGTCATCTTGATTAACCTCGCATCTATAACACCTCACCAGGCGGGGAAAACGGAACCTGAACCACTTGTCATTGACTGCGCCAATGGAGTTGGAGCCCATGCCGCTGCCAAACTTGCTGTATACCTCGGGAATAGTATCCCACTCGTCCTAGAGAACATTGCAACTTCGACCCCTGGCGTGCTGAACGAGTCCTGCGGCGCTGACTATGTCAAGACCACACAGAGGCTACCTCCGAACCTCGTGGATAAGCTGAAACCAGGCCAACGAGCTTGTAGCCTTGACGGCGATGCTGACCGTCTCATGTACTACTATCTCGATGAACGCGGGCACTTCTACATGTTGGACGGCGATAAAATCGCCGCGCTCGTTGCTGCCTTTATCGTCGACCTTGTGAGACTGGCAGGACTGGACTCGGAGATCAAGGTCGGGGTCGTCCAGACGGCTTATGCGAATGGTGCTTCCACGAAGTATCTGTCAGAGGTACATGCAATTGAAACATTCCTCGCTTCATTGACTGACGCTTTGGCTAGCGTTTGCCGGTGAAATGTGTTCCTACAGGCGTCAAGCACCTCCACCACGCTGCTGAACATTACAACATTGGTGTCTATTTCGAAGCTAATGGCCACGGAACTGTCCTATTCTCTCCAACAACTCAAGAAAAGCTGGCCAAACACGAGCCTTCGACACCCGCGCAATCGACAGCCTTGAACCACCTGATCAATCTAACACAATTGATCAACCAGACCGTCGGTGATGCCCTGTCCGACATGCTTCTGGTCGAGGTCGTCCTTACTCACAAGTCGTACTCGGGCGTCGAGTGGAACTCCCTCTACGCTGATCTTCCCAACCGTCTTGTGAAGGTCGTTGTCAGCGACAGGAACGCGTTCAGAACTGAGGATGCCGAGCGCCGTCTTGTCAGCCCCCACGGCTTGCAGACAAGGATCGATGAACTTGTACGAAGGTACGGTGGTGGACGATCTTTTGTTAGACCAAGCGGGACGGAGGATGTCGTTCGAGTTTACGCTGAGGCATCGGTGAGATCGCAGGCCGATGGTAAGGATTATCCTCATGTGATTGGAACATCTACTTATGTTGTCTTCGTGACAGAACTCGCATTCCGCGTTGCTGGTCTTGTGTACGATGAGGCAGGCGGAGACCCATCCAGGCGCCCCAAAGAATTCCTTTGATGCATATACTAGAAACTATACCAGAAGATTGTAGACAATATCCCAGTTGTAAAATATCCTTGTTCAATGTTGAGTCTCACTTTGCATAGAAAGAACCGGTCCCCCACCCTGATACTTTTAGTATCTGCCTCGGCGATAAACCACTGAGGCACACGAAGGGCTCATAGTGTACAGAGTCGGAGGAGAAGATATATTGTCCAGGATGTACAGACCATATAACGAAAGAAACATACGTCCACTCATGAGATTAAGAAGTAATACTAACGTTTGTCCTAGAGCTATAGGGTATATCAGTTGTGGCTCGTCAGTGACCAATTGTCCAGGGGCACAGATGGCGGTGTCACGAAGTCGTTCGTAGACATGCCTGGCCATTGTGGGTTGAAGAGAACTTGGAGGTTGTAGGTTCCAGCGGGCAGGTCGATGATGAGGACAGTGACACCTGGGTTGGCCTGATCCGGGACGGGCGGCGTGGGGTCATTTGAGAATCGGACTGCGTCTGTTGCAGAGAAGGTCGCGCCAGAGGGAGCATTGAGGATGGAGACCTCCATAGTCTGTCCGTCCAATTCCAGCCTGGCAGAGGTGCCGTCAAGGGTCACCGTAGCATTAGTGTGCATACGCCATTGGACGCCAGCCTGGGCATTAATCTCATCCTGGAGCAGGACCTGGCGACGGGCATTGAGCAGACGGACGCCACGTTTGACCGAAGTGCTACACAAAGCTTTAGTACATGAGACAAGATTAAAAGAATGCTCACTTACGCTTGGAAGTAGGCGGACGTGAGATCGGATGTCCAGTAGGCTGTCGAATCGCCGGGGATGTTGATAACGGTGCTGGAACCCTGGGTAGTACCAGAGGTCCCGTGCTCCACTGAAGGAGCCGCGAGCACGTTTTGGTTAGCGCGGTTGATGAGGATGGTGTTCTGGCCCTCAGTCATCTTCCGGTAGTACTTCCAGCGGTCAGCGTCTTGAGCCTCGCTGAGGAAGTAGCCTGTTGCGCGATAATCGCCAGACCCGAGTTCACCTGCCCATCGGGTGCCTAGGGCATCGAGAACGAAATCACCAGCGTCGAGATCGTTGTGGGTTTGATGGCCTTGGTTGCGTCCAGCTTTGATAGCCACGAATAGGGCATCACCGTCTGTCCAACTGCTACGCATGGAAGCCCATTGATCGAGGGAGTTGTCGAAGAAGTGGTCGAGGGGGGCTCCGTCCCAGAAGGCACCTGAAACTGTGGGGTCATACCAGAACATACTCCATGGCTCCGCGGCGTCGTGTTGGTCGCGCTGGTGGAGGGCGAAGGTGGGCTGCTCAAATTGGTCGGCGTAGAGGAACATAGAGTTGGCAGTGGTGGAGAACTTGTTGGGGCCATGATCACCGTAGTCGAACAGACTGGTGGGGCCGAAGACGTACATGTGGTATTGACCAGTCTTCCAGAAGTTGGTGTTCGTGTCAAGGAGGCCGTAGTGTGACCCAGTTGCGGTCAAGAGCGCCGACGCCATTTCCGCATGGCCGGTGGTACCAAAGTACCAATAGTTGGCAGTCTCTGCCCACGATCCATCATCCACAACGGCAAATGCGCAGTTATCCTTCGCATTGTCGACGGTGAAGCCAAGGAGTTGACGTGCGACTCCAGTAGTGTCATCACCCAAAATAGCGAGGGAACCAACAGTCAAACCTCCGTTGCAGACACAATTCCAATTTCCGGTGATGTTGTTCCTCCACCACCCAAAGCTGGCATTTTCGGTGTAGGTGGACAAACCGGGTTGAAGGCCATATCTGATCATGGTAGACCTGATTGCGGCCTTTTGGTCATCGGTCCACATGTCGTAGAGCCAATCGTACGCAATTCCGAAGGCGGACGAGAACTCAGCAGCGTCCAGGAAGTGACCGGTATTCCACTTGTCCACATCAGGTCCGAAAGGAGTCGTGCCATTTCCAGCAGCATTCTAAACGAAGAAAGCTGGTGAAACAAGCATAACGACAACAAGTGTGCACCTACCAAGACTTCGGCCCACGCCCTATCAACCCATTTCGTATCCTTGGACATACGGTAAGCATAGGCAAACGCTTTGATCCTCATTTTCACTTCACGGGCATTGTCAAGAATGCCGCTGTCCCCGTCCATAAAATACACAACAGGAGGGAGGTTGAAGTATTCCGTAGCATTTCCAAAGATGGTGTCATTCCAGCCCTTGAGGTAGGGATCACTGGCAATAAGATTAGGGAGGGCGTCCCACTTGTACGTGGGGGCAATGAGGCGGGGACGGTCTGTTCGGACGGTGAGAACAGTAGGGCTAGCAGGTTTGAATGGGTCTTCGGGCCAAGCAATCTTGGAGTTTGTGGATGCGATGAAGGTAGGCGAGGTGAAAGCAGCAGTGTTGGTCTAGCATGGATTTTGGTTTGTCGGCCAACAGATAAATGAAGAGCCGGGACTCACAGTGGAAGGGTAGACGGGTACCATGTACTTGCTGTCGGTGGCGGTTGCGAATCTCCCTAGTGCAAGTTTCGCGCTGGCAGCAGAGCTGGCTGCTGCTGCACCGCCGGCGGTCCCGCTGCCGCTGTTACCACTGCTGGCGCTGCTGCTTTCGCTGTTACTCTTGCGGCTGCCAAGGACGCCTCCTACGATGGCAGCAATGATGACAATAATGAGGACTGGGATACCGAACTTGATCCAGTTGCTAATGCGCTTTTTGGGAGCGGCGTGGGGTGTGATAAAACCAGAAGATTCGTTGTAGTAGGGGTCGCCGGATCCATATGGTGAAGCATTATTCTGGTTGTTGACGGGGTTGTAGGCTGCCATTGCAGCAACGACGTTAGAGGGAAAGGTCCCAAAAGTTAATGAGCGACGGGGGCAGGAAATGGGAGGACGAAAGCAGAAGGGAGATCGTGAGTGGAAGAAGATTGAGAGCTGAAGAAAGTTACAAACGGGGCCTCGTTGGCGACTCAGGGTGTGGCGTGGGACTCTGTCTCTAGTAACGCATCACGCTTCCTTCTCTCAGCATCGGAGTGCTCATCCGACAGTCTGTTGCGGTGCAGAATCTCACCAAGCCTGGAGCGGCTTCTTCGAATACTAACTGCAGCCTAATTCGTGTTATACATACAGACATGCATGAAAAATTGCTGCCAGATCACACACAACATCACTCCCGCAAAAATAACCCAGCAGCACCCATGCCCGTTCCGATGCACATCGAAGTTAGAAGGACCTAGAAATGCGTCTAGCCCGGGTCTGTACACATGTTTAGGATAGCTTACCTTGCCCTGCCGACGGTGCAGCTCGTTGAGACCAGTGACAATCTGCCGTGCCCCAGTGCAGCGTGGATATCCCTGGAAGATCAGCCTCCTTGCTTTCAGGTAGCACCGAAAATGACTCATCTAGAGGGTGGCCAAATGCAATCGCCCCACCATTGACATTGAGCTACGCAAGCCTTGAATATCAATATCCCGCAGAATGAGAAGACACAGACCTTATCCCTGTAAGTTGGCATTTAGCACACAGGATAGCGAGGGTAATACGCAAAGCGTAGTTAGGGTGCTCACATTGGGATCTGAAGTTCCTTTGCACAGTAGACACACTGGGATGCAAACGCTTCGTTGATCTGCGTACGCGTTTTCGCCGTCAGTTCTTGTACAATATGGAGGGAAAAGCTACAAACCTCAAATATGTCGACGTCCTTCATTTCCAGTCCAGCATTCTTCAGCGCCAAAGGTATAGCAAATACAGGGCCGATACCCATAATACGCGGCGGGCATCCTGGATTCCAGATACCTCGGGTCTGTGATAAAATCAAGGGGTTGAAAAAGCGTACCTGCAACTGCTGTCGTAACGTGCTTTGCAAGAATGGGCAGGCCACGTCTTTCGGCTTCTCTCCTGGTCATCACAAGCACAGCAGCGGCACCATCGGTAATCTGGCTGGCATTTCCTCCCGTCGTCGTCCCATTGCCCCACTGAGGGAAAGCCGACTTGATCTTCGAAAGCTTCTCCTGGGTGGTTCCATAGCGGATTCCGTCATCCTCCTTTACGACTACGGGCACCCGTTTATCCGAACCAGGGGTCTTTTGGAGAACAGTGAAAGGTACGATTTCCTTCTCAAAGTAGCCCCGTTTCTGCGCTTCTTCCGCCCTCTTGAACGATTCAGCAGCATATGCGTCCTGTTCCTCTCTTGTGACATTGAATTCAACAGCAACGTTCTCACTGGTCCAACCCATGCGTTGTTGACAGTCTCTGGCGGCTGCGTTGCAAGAAATCAGCTCGCTGAAGGTAGGACCGCCTTTGTCTGGACTTTAGAAGCGTATCATTGAGGATAACAGTTAGTCTTAGCAAAGGTAGGACTCACTTCTCCGACATGTTTTCGATTCCAATAGCAAGGCCAATTTCAATTTGACCACTTCTCACCTGGTTTGCGACCGTAGTGACGGCCATTAGTCCACTAGAGCAGAACCGGTTGATTATTTGAACCGACACAGATTCGGGGAATCCAGCAGCCAGCATCGCGGCACGAGCCAGATAGCCAGGATCGGACGTGAGGACAGTGCCTACGCAAATGTCTCCAATAGCTTCGGGCTCAACGCCAGAATGCGCAATTACTTTCTGTTCAATTTCAAAGTATTAGAGATTGTATCGAATACGACAAGAAAAGCATTCACGTTGAACATCTCAAGCATCAGCTCGTCAGTCCTAAGACGATGTATCAGCCTCAACGTCCATGAAACCCCATAGTCTCATACCTCGCATCCTTGAAGCCCCCTTTCTTCGCCTTGCAAAGCGGGGAGCGAATGGCCATTGTAATGACGACGTCATCCGGGCGCTTGACCTCGAGTGCAGCGAGGCCGGAGGAAGAGCCTGACAGGTGTGCGGCGAGTTGCTTTACGCGTTGCATGTTGTGTTTAGAGGACGAAGGCGAGTGGGAGCTGCTATTCATATATTTACTGGCATGACCGGTGCTCGGTAAAGTCAAGTCCCCTGTGCGATGCACTCGGGCAGCATCTCGGACGGATGCAGAAATGGCACGAGCGTCGGATCATCAGACTGGCTGACGTAATGCACCTGCACGCCCTTGGCTTGGGACTTCCTCGACAAACATGTATGTACCTCTCTCCAGCACGCCGCTTCTCTGAGATGAGCTAAGAGGTAAAAGACCGGCATTCTCGCGTGTGTCGACATGCTGAAGCGTCTTTTAGGCTGTCATCACTGGTCGCATCGTTTGTATTGAGCCAGTCCAACTATGAATGTCACACAATCCCTCGATTCCCCGACTTTAAGCCAAGCCTTCAATGGACAAGCCACGACCTATGTCTTCGCTGTGGTCGGGCTGATATGGTACTGCTTCATGTGGGCGATTAGCATTCTTGGACTTGTAGCTGCGTAAGTTGTTTATCTTGAAGTTCCTGTTTAAAATGTGACCAGGCGTATTAGCCGTCGCAGATATCGGTCGCGTCCAGCATCTCTAGAAAGGACAGCTGACTCTGCTCCAGGGGTGTCCATACTTCGGCCCTTGAAGGGACTCGACACGAATCTATACGAAAACCTTGAATCTACCTTCAAGCAAGACTATCCGAATTATGAAATCATTTTCTCTGTCGCGGACGAGAATGACCAAGCATTAACTGTTGTACAAGCCCTCAAGAACAAATATCCAGATGTGAAAGCATCTTCCATAATTGGTGAATAGCCCTTTCTCTGTTGCTTTTCACTCTTTTAAACAGATATTCCGCGTTTGCAGGCGAAGAAGTTGTAGGCGTCAACCCCAAAGTGAACAACCTAATGCGACCTGTGAGAGCAGCTGCCTACGATATCTTATGGGTCATCGACTCTGGTGTCATAGTTGACCCTGGAACTCTTGCGAGAAGCGTCGACGTCCTCACGGGATTTCCTACTTCTCAGTCAAACAAAACCATTTCTCTCGTCCACCACGTCCCTTTTGCCCTTATCGACGAAGACAAGATCGGATCACGTCTTGAAGCTGCGTTTCTCAACACGAACCACGCGAAGATGTACATTGCCATCAACACTGTTGGCGTCGAATCTTGCGTGGTGGGCAAATCCAACCTGTATCGCCGGTCGGACCTCGAACGCGTGAATGGCTCCTTGATTCCCGTTCGGTCCCAAATCGCCAGCACCCATGAACCCATAGTTTACGGCCTAGCAGCTTTTGGGAAGTTTCTCGCCGAAGACAACATGATCGCCAGTGCTCTTTGGCACGAACTCGGTCTGCGACACGATCTCTCCTCCGATGTCGCCTGCAACGTGGTAGGAAACATGTCGTTTCTTGATTACGTCTGGAGACGCATACGCTGGATACGGGTTCGTAAACGCATGGTTTTAGCAGCGACTCTCGCAGAACCGTTCACGGAGTCGTTGGTTGTGTGCGTCCTGGGCAGCTTAAGCTGTCGAACTATCTTTGGTTTCCCGCCATGGATATTCGCGCTACTCCATTATACCCTCTGGCTCTCAGTTGACTTGGATGTGTATGCGTCCATTGGTGGTAACAAGATCAACAGGCAGGGCATGTTCGCCTTCATTCTTGCCTGGGTTGGTCGAGAGGTACTGGCCTTGCCGATATACTTATTTGCAATTTTTGGTGACGAAATCATCTGGAGAGACCAACGATATCAGGTCCTACACAATGGAGAAGCGAGGCTGTGTACAGACCAAAAGAGCAGTAGGCCCTGGTGTAGCTTTCGTAGAATAGGACAATATCATCAGATTTAATGTCGGTGATGGTACTAGGTGGAAGGTGTATTAGACAAAGTCGGTCTTAAGTAGTGGTATCAAGATGGTATATAGGTTGGATTACAGTCGGCTGCGTGTAGTAGTATTCGTAATGCAGTGCCAATTAGTATGCTATAGATTAGTTAAAATGAGCGGATTATGCAGGTAGTGTCTGATGAGTCGTTAGTGGTATGAAAACCAGTCATAAAGTAAGGACGGGAAGCCCGGAACCTGGCAAATGTCAAGAAAGAAGATGAGCAAGTCAAGTGTGGAGATCAGAAATGGCGGGTGGCCTTCTGATGACTTCTTCTCTAAAGTGGGAGTTGCGCTGTACTCGATAGTTGTAGATCATTACGACCTCTTCGAAAAACGAGTCGGACCATTCTTGACAAACCGACAAAGCCGTGTTGCGCATGCGGACTTTGTCCCCTTCCTCTGTTTCGCAGGGGACGGTGTTGTTCGTGTCTTTCATGGGCTTGTTCTTCTGCCTCTCATTCGAGAACCAATTCTTGACCTGCTTATACGCTCTGTATCCATTGGTTAGTGCCCGGAAAGGGGCGTGACAGACATCATGGACTGACCGATGAATGATGATGGCGACCAACACCATCCATGCTTCGCAGGGGTACATGGTAATTTCATCATAAATCATGCGGAGGACAAGCAACTGCCGTTCGTTGACAGGAGAGTTATCGAGCGACTTGATTTTGGAGGCTTTTTCCATGAGTTCTTTCCGCCGGGTCTTCATCTGTATCCTGGTCCTGAGATTCACGTCTGTCGTCTTGCGGGCGCGTTTAGCCGTTTTGTGGTGAAAAGGAACGATGGTGGGAGACTGAAGAGCCTGGTTGGTAGACGTGGAATGTTTTAAGGGAGTGTGCACAGTAGGATGCACTGTCTCGGCGAATCTGCAGGGGATGTGCAGGCGGGAGATGCAGATGGCGTCAAGAAAGGACTTTGTGGCAGGATAAGAGTGTGCTGACTGAGGAGAGGATGGACCAGCCGAGGAATACGAGGAAGAGGGCGACTGGGAGCGCGAGGACAGGTCGACATACATATCAGAAATAACGTTGGCCAAGAAGTGAAGGGGGCTGGAGGGTGCTTGCTGGGTCATTAGTGAATCGTAAAGAGGACTGAAAGAAGGTGTGGATAAGAAAGCGACTAGCGCATAGAAAGAAAGCAGATGAAGGAGTGGATCGATCCTAGCAAGCACCCCTAGTCTTGCCGCAATATAAGGAGAGGAACAAGGTATGTCACTCACCTCTTGTAATTATTGTTCGCGGCACTTGCCGGTATTGTGTTTGTCCGCTTATAGAACAACTACGCGCTCCTGACGACCATGTACACCTCTATCTGAATGTCACCTTGTTATCCCTAACGCCCTTTTGTTCATCTACACCGTCCAATTGTCATGGCAGATCAGCGTCAGCGCATAATATCCTCCGTCTTCTCCAGACGCAATGCTGCCGGAAATCTTGAGGAGACCTACGTTTCGCATGTCAAGATCTGGGAAGACGCTGGCGAAGCAGGAGGGCGCAAACCGCGATACATCCTGCTGTCTCGTATGTCGCGATGTATCTTCATGACGGAAAGCCGTAGATGACGCGGTCCCGCCACAGAGGCCAATAACGGAACTGGGTTCATCCATAAATCCAAATTGAATACGAACGGGACCTTCTCCGTAGGAAAGACATGGCGATTAGCAGAACTTCAAGGGGTGCAGGTGGTCAGTGTAAGTCAAATCGACTTTTTTGTGCTAGTTCGGTTGGCTTATCCGCTCTAGCCCCTGGCGTTCAACTTGACACTATCAAGGACCTACAGATGGCAGACAGAGAATAAGGACGATCAAGCCAGCTTTCTGGAGGCACTTGTCCGCACATTTCGTACCCTACCGGGTGGCCAGACACCATCCCTAAAGCTCGATGGCGTAGACGACTATAGACCTTCGGCAGCTATTAACGGACAGGCTGCTCCAAAAGTCTCAAGACGGAGAACACCATCGCCGACGAGCAGCACTGGCACTGGCCGGGTTCCGCGTTCCCAACCTCCACAGCCTCAGCAATCCTCACGCCCCATCCCTTCAAATATTTCCGAGCCTCCACGACGTGCTCCTTCCCCAGTGGGGGCACCTCGTGTTCGAAATGGGTCCGCTGTTCCACGCTCTCAGTCTCCAGCAAATTCTTTCCGCGAGCGCGAACGTAGACCGCCATCAATAACGGTACCGCCCCCTGTTGCACCCCTCCAGCCTCAACCCCGACGGCCGTCCAACGCGGCATCAACATCAAGTCGTGCAGAAGCGGCAGTTGCACGGTCAGTTGGCACTCTGTTGGTCTGGATGAAGTGCTAAATTAATGCCAGAATGAAACAAGCAAGTCCAACTGTTCCCAGACAGCGTGTTCCCAGTCGTACGAACAACGCTTCACCAACACCTTCGGCAAGAGCTCGCACTGTGCCCTCACGGACGGAAAATATTACAACAACCTCAGATGTTACCAACCGGAGAGACCAGAAAGCTCGCATATCATACTTTGACCCGTCTAATCAAGCAATGCTCGACCGTTTAATTCTAGGTACCGATGGGCAGATTGACGGAGATGGGGAAGAGGAGAATGCTCAAGCAACGTTGGCTAATGTCGAAGAGATGATTGAAGGTTACGAATGGGCGAGTGAGGACGTCATTGGGAGAAAAATGACCAAGGGAGCTGTGGACATGATTGAAGCCAGGTTGCTAGATGAGCTGATGGCTCTTGAAAGGGTGCGAACACAGGACGATCTCAGACTTCAATTTCTGATAGCATCCTGCAGGCCAACATCCATTCCTTTCTGGAGTCGGATGATCGTGTTGCCGTTGTCATGAAATACATTGACGAGGCTGTCGCTGAGCTAGATAATACCGACACCCTTCTCTCAACCTACAAGATTCATCTAAACGTGAGGTCGATTCAGTTACTTGCTTCATTGCTCCCTAACCTCTCAGTAGGCGGTAAATGACGATATCTTGTATATTCAATCTCAAAACCGTGGTCTACAAGTCCAAACACAAAATCAAAGAGCTCTGCTAGGAGAGTTGCAAAATCTTTTGGTACATAACACCCTTTTCACGGGTCGTCGTTCACTAACCTTGGATTTTCTTAGCGAACTGTTCATGTTGACCAAGAGGCTCTTACCACACTTACCCAAGAATCTCTGGAGAAGGCCCAAGGTATTCGACGTCTAGAAGGAGCTGCTGTTCAGCTGTACAAAGCTCTGCAAGCGGGGCGAGACACTGGTATGAATAGCGTTCGCACCGACAAGCCCTGCGTTCTTACTGTGTATTTCCGCTGCAGACATGGCGGCGACCATGGAACGACTACAAGAATACCGCACACATAACTCTCAGTTCTGCAAGCGGATGTTCGATTTCTTATCTATTATGTTCGTTGCACAGGTGAGGGTGACGTATAGCCGCATCGTATTCGCCGTTTCTGAATAGCCTTATTATTAGTCGAAAATGCTTCTTGGGGATAGCTCTGGATTAACGAGGACCTCGACATCACGACCAGTCGCTACACCACATACTGACATTGAGAGCTATCTCGGACGGTATTCTGGCCTCATGCTCTACTTGAGAGAAATGGATGAAGCCGTCTACAGTAAACTATGCGCCGTATGCCTACTTTTCTTACACCCCTTCCCACCTATTGAAGTTACCGTCTTTAGAGCTATTTCTCGGCCGCGAGCGATCTACACAACACGCAAATAAAGGCGTTGTTGTCATCCCATCTAGAGCTCGTCAAAAGGATGCCTGATGACGAACAAGAACAAGGTAGCGTTATTTTGTGCCATGGGTGCAATTTTTGCTGATCAATTTACAGGTTTTGGGACAGTGTCAACACCACTTGCTGCGAGAGGCGCAGCCGGTATGCGTCGGGCAGGTACTCTCATACGGTCGCCTATCGAAAGCAGACAAAAAGACAAAGAGAAGCAGTCCGACGGAGACATACGAGCTTCAGAGGTCGTCCCCGTCTTTTTCTTTATTTGTTTGTTGCTAAAACTGTGGCCGCAGGTCTTTGGGCTCTTCATGGAACAAATCGCCAACTTGATCTATCACGAGGACGAATTCATCGCTGACTTCTTGCAAATCAACGATGGTGGACTAACGTACGCCGACTATATGGATTTGGACAACTACTTCCGAAGACAAGCTGCCCGGTCCGCTTCATTGAGTCAAACAACTCTAAAGCTTATCCGCGGTGCTCTGGACCTGATCTTCGGATTCTTGCCTGCCGAGTTGAAAGCATGGCTCGATGCAGCGCTGAGCAAGGACAACCTGTAAGGACATGCTATTCCGCTGCGATTGTGCGTTGCATTGACGGTATTGTGATGCAAAGCGAAATCGTTGGTATTCTAGCCTTCCTGGAACGCTTCTTGCAGGAGGCCGAAGAGAAGGGCAACCCTTTTGTTCTCAATTTGTTCGAGAAGCAACATTCCCGTCTGAAGATCAACTTTGACCGTCATATTGTGGGTGTCGACCGTTGTTCGAAACGGTCCTCGTATTCATCCCCATCTGCTTGATTTAGGCCGATCAACTCAAGGGCATCGAGCAGACAAAGCTGACCAGCAAGAAACGCAAGGGCGTTGCTCACTTCGTCAAGCACTTCTCTGTCTATGCCTCGCGGGTGGAGAATCAACTCATCGGAGCCAACGCCTTGGAGATACGAACCAGCGTAGACTCGGCCTATGAGAGGATTACCCAGGCGATGTTCGATTCGCTCAAGCAAATCGCGAAGCTAGAAGGCGAAGGCGAAGATAAGGGCCAACTAAATTATCATGTTATTTTGATTGGTAAGTTCCATGGAACACTGCGTCGTCATCATTTTCTCATACTCGGTTCAAGAAAACATGCATTATTTCGTCACCGATATTTCTCAGATGGACGTCGCTTCTCTCATTGCTGCTTCTCGGCGGGCTGAGGCGATGTACGACGAGAGTCTGTCAGCGTACATAAAAATCGTTTTCCGCAGACCTTTCGGGAAAATCATTGTAAGCGGTTCAGAACGGTTGGGGCAGTCCTTTTCTATATTTAATAACCCTCTAGGACTTCTTTGAAGGTCTTGATCGTGTAGCGAAAGATTCTACCGACATTACCTCCAACGCGAACTTCAACAAAGGGGCACTACGAAAAGTTGTCAGGGACTACAATTCCAAGGATATCAAGAAGCAGGTCGACGTTCTAGCGAAACGAGTGGAGAAGCACTTTACTGAGGGATCCGACAAAGAGGAGAACAACTCGTCCGGACCTGGAAAGGCTCTTCCTGGTGTCTGGAAGGCATGCGAAGAGGAATTCCTCAAGCTAACAGACACCTGGTCATCAAGAATATCTCAGTTGTACGGCGATAGCGGGCTTACACTAGAGTACACGGCGGCGGATGTAGAGAGTGCCTTCCGACGGCAGCGATTGGGATCATAGCGACAACATCGGACACGTTTGATACCATTAACTAATAAGATAGTTAATTACGGGAGGGTGCGCCGCTTAATTTTATTCTGCATGATAGTGCTGGGGGACGGGAAAGGGTGGTGTCTGTTGTGTGCCCTCCGAACGCATGCTTGAGCTGCTCACGTAGCCAGAGTTACTATTTTCGTGAGAAGCCAAGTCGACAGGTCGTGACTGAGACGCGGCAGTAGGGTGCAAAGTGTTCAAGGCGGTGCGGACCATGTCATTCGAAAAGAGCCAGGACAAAGGAGGCGGGGTTTGAGGTGCAGCTGACTGTGTCCCGGACTGGGGACGCTGTTTGGCGCTAAGGGACCAGAGTAGCTCCCAGAGCGCTGTCAACTTTTCCTGCGCGAAGGTTAACACGTTACGGTGGATTGCCACGATGCCAGCATCGAAATTCTCCTCGTTGCGTGCTAGAAAGGGTTGAAGGTATGCGTTGTATATGTATGTGGAGCCCTAATATGGCGTCAGATCGGGAATGAGACCAGGGCGATGAACAAACCTGCGTCTGCGGCAAAGAAATGAAGAGCAGGAAGGCGGTCTTGAGCTCCCAGTAGAACGGCAGCCTGGAAGGGGGTGTCAGCTGTGTTGAGCCGAACTCGTGGGCGGGATGACTTGCCAGCTGATCAGCCACTCCGCAAGATATTCAAACGCCATGAACACGCCAATCACAGACCAGTACATGGCCCATTTCTGGATCTCGCCCTGAGAGAGCGGGCCGCGCGCAAGGGCCTTGAAGGTGGCGTAGCACGGCAGCAGGAACGCAAACCAGGCGCTGGGAGCGGTCAGTTGGGCGGGATGCGGGAGGGCGGGAGAACGGCGCACCTTACGACGCGGGAGAGGGTAGACATGAGCATTTTGGTTTAAGGGGGCCTAACCCAAAGCGGGACGATAAGGGTCCTGTGTTGTGCTTGGCTCTGTTTGGCCCGTAGCGGCAGAGGTTGATCCTGAATTGCAAATCATCCCGTGCCTCCTTGTGAACCCATCTTTCCCCGTGCCCACCACCGCAGGCGCCGTTCCGAAGCACCATGGACTCCCCTTCGTCTGCGGGCCCGGTCATCAAGAAGCAGGAAGATGACGACAAGAACGAGAAACGCGACATCAAGCCTGTTCCCAAAACTTTGAACAGAGTTCCTCGTAAGTGTCCACGGCTAATCCCCACAAATATCGATCCTCACCCGTTTCAGGTGCTTGCGTGAGTTTGCGCCAATTCGTGCAGAAACGACGCGTCCAAACTAATCGACTCCGATCAGAATGCATGCAGGAAGCAGAAAATGCGATGCGAAGGCGCCGACAACCCTCCCTGTAGGCGCTGTCGGAATTCCGGGCTCGAGTGTCTTTTCGAGAAACCCTCGCGGGAAGCTACTCTAACAGGTGAAGCTGGCCTAGAGTGCGTCCTCACCAACCCCGGAGCTCTACTCCATCATTTGATGCCATTTTCCCTAGACGCATTCGCAACCTTGAAGCCCATGTTGCCGATATTCGTGTGACCCAAAGCAGCATATTGAGCACCCTTTCAGAGATTCTACATAGCGTGCGGGGAGGGGGACTACCAGCCCGATCACCTTCTACCTTCGCCACCTCTTCATTCCAGCAATCCCCAAGCCTCACGTCCCCTTCTATTTCGACACCCACAGCTGGCCACCAACATGTTTCTCCACCTAGCGGAGCTAACTCTTTCTCTTCCTCTAGCTCCTCTGTAAAACAGCATCGACCGTCTCTACCAAACGTCTATCAAGTCCAATCATCTCCATCGGGGCCTCCTGATGATATGCATTCCGCTCATCTCTCTCCAATGTACGGAAACTATGGGCAAGGGGCTCAGGGTGGTCAACCCTACAATCCACATACCCAGTCTTCTCAAGGCCCGGTACTTCCTCCATTTTCAAGTATTCAGGCTATGGGCCCACCAGTCTCCCAACAGAGCAATGTCTCGTCTCTGCGTTATCAGCAAACCGATCCAAGCTTCCAAAGGACTTCAACGGCGGGAAAGCACCCTGGTCCTAGTTCTGGTTCGAAAAGACAAGCGCCGCCGTCGTCAAATGTCACCAGCGCTGACTCTTCTGACATTGAAGAAGATGACGATGGGTTGCCGGCGACTGGTCTTGTTGCACCATGGGAAGTTTTGCGCGGCTTAGCAGACGTTGCTATTGAAAGGGCATCCAAGGCAGGCTTACTCTTACCCTATGCACCCTCAAGTCTCACGTTGTTGAATAGAATGGAAACGGAGATGGGAGTGAACCTCACAGTCGAACAAGGACACCATCGCCCGAGCGACAATCCAGACCCAACAAAAGGCGAAAGACACGCCATAAGGTGGTACAGACTCTAGCTTTCCAAGACGGTGCGTACTGATGTGCCCGACTCGCCTTGACTGTGTGGCTCACCCGTAATTCTTTAGTCGTTACCAAGGCTATCATCGCCGAAGAAGAGGCGAGGGAACTTTTCAAAATGTGGGCTCGTTTCATCCAAGTTTAAATCCAGTGACTCTAAATATTTGGATTGCCGTTGCTAAGCTTCTACCATGGGTGTTCAACTTTCCTGTGAGGAGTGCAAAGCAATTCGGACTCAAACATAGCTTCTCACATCTATCTCCTTCTGTTAGGCCCGTCTTTGATTCAAGCACGGACACCTATGAGGCTTTACACGACAGATCACCGTTTGCTGTGGATGCAATATGCATGGTGGCCGCCCGTGTCCGTGATGGAGGAGGTATACCACCTTTTTTTCTAGAAAGAAGACGAATATTCACGCCGCCTGCCTAGGTGCCATATCTGAAACACACCGTCGTTGCCTCGAGGAGGTTCGGGGGATCTCCTCGGCTACACTGTTTGCACCAGTTGCTAGGAGTGAGGCGGTCCAATCCATGAGTGCGTACATGATATTTTTCTTAGCTGGCCTTCCTTTAACCCTATATTTAGTTCTTGTCTCCGGTTGGTCGGACAACGGTTGGCTGAGTGGTGGCCACGCTGTACGAATGGCAATGGAACTATGTTCGTGAACAAAACGCGCACCAAGCGTGGTACCTTGGCTAACTTAAAAGAACTATTTATAGCAATGCACACAGCCTGGCCGAAGCTTCTTAAGCGTATGAACACAAACAAAGTGGATCCTAATGAAGATCGGCGTCTAGTGATTGCATCCCGGACTTGGTTCTGTCTCTATTTATTCGAGCATCAGTAAGCTCACCGCAGAGGTGACAGATATGGCGCTGAATTCATTTTTGCAGACTATCCTACGGTACAGGACGACCTGCTGTGCTCAAGGACGATGAGAGTATACGAGATTGCCGCTATCTTCTGAACCATCCTTTGGCGATCGAAGATGATATGAGATTGGTGTCAACGGTCGAACTGATCGCAATCCGTGAGCGAGTGCATGATGCCCTTTGCCCTCTTGAGGGTCCCGTGAAATCCGAGCATTTGGAACAATTGCGCAGAGCAGACGCCGATTTCAAGCACTGGTATTCTTCTTGGGATGTCGCCTTCTCCAGGAAGTATGAAAATGCTGGTAAGTATTTTGTAATTAAAGCAAATCAGGACAGTAGGCTCATGAATTCTATAGCCTTCTATCGACAGAGTCTTGAAATCCAGCACCTCCACGCTGAACTTTTCCACAATGCAACCGCACTCAGAGGCATCAATGGACCAGAAGATGTGCAAAACATGCCTCCTGCCCAGAAGGAGCTCGCCATTCGATCTATCGAAATTGCTAGCAAAGGCTTGGACATCACGGTGAATAGTCCTGCATACAGAGAAGGCATGAAATATGGTGTGTCCGTCGGTCTGGCCTTCTTACGTTGTTGTCTTATTCTTTAATACAGCTGTGCACTACACCCACGCTACTGCTACGTTTGCGGCGTCTCTTCTCCTGCGTCTTGCACGATTATTGTAAGTATTCGATCGTCGTGGATGAATCGAATTCAAGTCTGACTGCGAACGAGCCCCAATGATTGTGACATTGTTGAAGTCAGAGACCGAGTCGATCGCCTTGCACGTCTCATGGCTGAAAGTGCGCTCCTTGTGTCTTTTCATTAACTCCTGTCTCATTGCTTGTGTAGTTCCCGGAAAGCGTTATGCATTGACGTTGCAGTTGATGCTGAAACGGTCGAAAAGAAGACAGACTTCCCGTTCTCCGAAGGTCTCCCGCGACTCGCAGAGATCCCTGGTCATGCCCGTGGACCAGGCACCGAACCCCCACGCTCCTGCAGTTGCAAACACCCAATACAGAGCGGTGGAACCTTTCTCGCCAGTCTACGAAACAACCTATCGCGCAGACGTGTCTATGCACCACTCTCATGCCGGACATGTTCCGCCGATGAACCAAATGCCGCAAATGTTTACCCAACCTGTTGGGCATCCAACCTTCACGGAAGCGGATCAAATCCTTGAGACGCTTGACCGGACCGATGTTGCCCAGCTTCCTGTCTGGATCTCGGACCAAAGTCTTGGAGGACAGTCATTTTCTCAGCACGGCATGGACGCCTTCATCATCCCTACAGAATACCTCCCAGCTGCACCCCAAATCTGGTAGTATCCTCTACTCTCTCAACCTACTGTTCCTCTTGTTATATTTTCCTCTAACACTAAGGACGTTTCTTTCCTGTTTCCCTTGTACCACCCCTTCTATGTGTACTGATATCCACGCGGATGAATACCCTCCTAACGTTCAAAACGACGCCCCCCTCTAAAATGTATCTTCTGTCTACTTATGTACTTCAATGCCAGCGCTTTCGTTCTAGGTCACGGTCTCAGGCACATGATATGATATGATATTACACCGCGTGGACCCTTCTCGAGATCTGCGGGACATGGAGGGGGATACAAGCACAAGTCTATCTAATACAAAACCGAAAACACTAGAAAACAAGCTCAGTCTCAGTCTCAGAATCCAAATCATCCTCCGATTTCTCTCCCTCATCAAGGTTAGTCAACGCCCAAGGTTCAAACCCTTGTAGAATAGAATCAGGGGTTGCTTTCTGGCACAAGTGGGGCAAACAACCGTGAGGATTTCCTAAAACGGGTTGTTTATATATTATCCGCTTACGGGTGTATAGCCGCGCCTTTCCTCTCCACTACCGTATCGCCTATACCAGCTCTATGGATCAGCAAGTTCAGTGTAAGTCATATAAAAGTGTGGTTTTATCATTAATTAAATCTCGCCTTTGTCAATTTAGCCGTGGAACAGGATCAAAACACGAGCGGGCGGCATGGAAGTCCGGGACCCAGGCCGGGAATAAATCCTTTCCAGCCCGCTGGCAAGACGAAGTCGAATGGACTCCTTAAAACCATCAGTAACATCTCTTCGTCCTCCTTTCTTAACCGACGGCAAAGTTCTGGAGTCATCATTAAAAATGTGGAAGGTTGGTCATTATTGTAAACCGGTACTATCAAAGCGGACACTGAAGAATTGCAGAGATCACGAATAGAAGACATTTCATCCTGAAGCTTGCCAAGGCACTCCTTACCTTTGGAGCACCTTCTCACCGTATTGAATCTCAACTACAAGCGGCTTCCAAGATCTTGGATGCTCAAGCAGGCAAGTCGTTTTCTATGCTCGTGATTGATAATTGACCTCAAACAACCATCCAGAATTCGTCCATCTCCCAAACATCATCATTATCTCCCTCTTCGACCAAGAGAGTAAATCAGCGCGTACTTATTTTGTGCGCTCCCGTGGTCGTATTGCTCTCACATCCTTGCACAAAGTACACGAAGTCTATCGTGGCGTCCTTCACGACCAAATAGGCGCCCAGGCAGGATCAGACGCGCTACGACAGATACTACGCGCCCCTCCCATCTATTCTCTGAAATGGCGGTGTTTTTTCGCCTTTGTGTGCGCCTCTATCATCTGTGGGCTGTCTTTCGGAGGTTCCATTCTTGATATGTGGATTAGTGGTGCCTGTGCATGTGTTTTGCAGTATTTGGGCTTAAACGCGGCGAACAAAAGTTCGATGTATGCCAACGTCTACGAGTAAGTAGATCGCGCATATATTCACCTTAGCCGTTGATTGATCCCCATCAATATACAGAATTTCTGTCTCTATAGTCGTCGCTTTTGTGGCGAGGGGGTTGAGCAACATTCCCGGGGATATCTTCTGTTACAGCGCCATTTCATCGGCTGGTGTCGTTGTCATCCTTCCTGGATTTACAGTCCGTACGTTTACTTTGGATTTTACTTGTAGACCCGTTTAACGTCTGCGCAGTAATTAGCGCATTGGAACTCATGTCTAAAAACATTTTCTGCGGTTCAGTGAGAATTGTATACGCCATTATTTACACCCTCTTCCTGGTGGGGCCCTATTTTGACTTTCGGAACTCCAACTAACGCATGTCGTTTCAGGGTTTCGGTCTCACAATCGGCTCGGATTTCTACCTCGTTATCGATAGCCAGGCTCGACGGAATTACTTCCGCAGTACTTTCCCCCAGAGGCTCAATTATACGCACGGCCAATTTATTGCGTTCAACGGGACTTCAGCTTTCACACCGATCAGTGGTGTCCTTGCTCAAGGCCATCCGGGCGCCAATTTACCGGAGCACACAGTAAAGGGTAAAAGAATTACAGCCAAATTTCGAGGTCGATACTAAGCGAATCCGTTGCAGGTTGTATTCGCGATCCTACCTGGCCATGGTGGAGACAGCCTCTGCCTTGGTGGAACCTTTTCTTCCTGGTCCCAATTTATTCGATCTGTTCATCGCTCTCGAATCTCCAATATTGGCGTAGTCTTCAATTGCCTGTGATGGTGTTATTTTCGTGCTGTGCCTACGCGGCAAATCGTGCAGCCAGTGTCGTGCTTCCAGGGAGAACGGATATCGTGTCTGCTGCTGGTGCTTTTGTGATCGGCTCCCTCGGCAACATATATTCTCGCGTTGTGCGCGGGACAGCGTTCACTTCGATGGTGACTGGAGTGCTATTTCTAGTGCCAGTGAGTTCTCCACCTAGTCGAAACATCTTGAAGACATAATCTTTCTAGTCCGGTATTGCCCAAGGTGGCGGTATTACTCAGACCTATCATAGCTCTGCTGAACAATACTCGAGCGGGTTTTCACTTGCTCTTCGCATGATCACCGTCGCTGCGGGGGTAACTATTGGTCTTTTTGTCAGCCAGGTTGTGGGTGCGTGTAATCATGCTTGATAATGTGAAGAAGTTTGTTGATATATCCGACGAAGTCTACCTGTTCGGCACTCGCAAAAATGCCGCCCACTTCGCCTTCTGATCATGCGCGGTATTGTCGCTCGGGCCTATTGTGATTGGACAAAGCTTATGGTTGATAACGGGTATTCGCCCGTTTACAAATTTACACGAGGACAAGAGATTGGATGGATTAATCTGGGAATCAGAATACAGGCTATAGATTTAGACAACACATACTGGATAGCTGTAGAATTGTATTACAACACTATAGGAGTCTAAGGGGGTAGTAGATATGTTAGTTCAGGCACCAAACAGTTGCGCAAGCTCGTCCAGACGTCGTTGCAGCAACTCTGACTTGGTGTAAGTCTGGCCAAGGGTCATATTTGCCAGTTCAGTCTTCTTGCGCTGCACTTCTAGTAGTCGGGCTTCGATGGAGTTCTCGATAATGAATTTGACTGTCGTGACTGGGCGTGTCTGACCAAGACGATGCTGTATGCTCAAGTCAGGACCTGAGGAAGGGCTCTTCAGCGAGAAGCGACTCACAATTCTATCAACGGCTTGGTTTTCCACGGCTGGGTTCCTAGAACACGGATTGGTGAGCACATAAGTTTGCACCCGCGAAAATCAGGCATACCAATAGGGATCCATGAGATATACACGTTGAGCAGCAGTGAGGTTCAAACCAACGCCTCCTGCTTTCAAACTAACGAGTAGGACTTCACAACCTGGATCGTGTTTGAGAGCATCCATGGCACGCGTCCGTTCGTCCCGCTTCATGGTGCCATCTAATCGGTCATAGCGTATACCGGCAGATTCCAAGGCATCCTCCACTCTGGAATGAAAGTCAGTAAAGAGAAATAAATGGGATGAAGTGGCACCGACTTGTCGAGCATGGACGTCCATTGAGAACTAGAGAGATACTCAGCCAGAATATAGGGTAATAGGAAAGAATAACGTACAATACGACCGTTTTCACGATATCGCACTCTATCCTCATGCCTTGACTGTTCGTCATTTCCAACTCTGGATCATAATTGACCGAGTGTGAATTCATCCGCGAGAATTGGACGAGATCTCTCATCAATGCTTTGACCTTCGTCGAGGGAATAAAATTCTCTAGGGAACCACCTTTCTGCCTCTTTTCGCGCTTCTGGGTCTTTTTCTTTTGAGTGCCTTCTATCACTGAATCAGGTTTGATCTCGAAGGCGTCAGTAGGACAGAGACCAGTTTGGCAGGCAGAGCAACAGCGTCGAACACTGATATCAACATTGGGCCAACCTGGACAGACGGACGTGCGATAGCATTCGATGCAGAAGAGGTGCTGACACTTCGTAAGGACAGGCCGAGGGGTGTTGGGACTGTTTGCACGTGTTGAACTGCGAGATGTGGTGCCCTTAGGTCGTCGTCCACGTTTCGGGGCAGTGGGAGGCGCATCAACGTCCATGTCAGCCTGACTGAGCTCTGATGATAGGCAAAGTTCGGAGCCGCACTCGACACATTGAGTAGTGGCGGACTCGCGTAGGATGTTGAAAATAGCTGCTGCCCGTGCGTAGCTGAAACCTTCCCTCACGATTGCGGCGATGATATCCTCATAAGAGCCAACAACGTCGGAATTGCTATTTTCCTGCCCGGGCTCCTTCCCTTGAACAAGCTCAAAATGATCGCATATTTGGCGAAGGCGCAAGATCTTCTGGAGGATTCCGACATAGTTTTTCATGACCTCGTTCTTGCTAGATAAGTCTGTGAACTCGGCCTTCGACTCGTTGAAGAATCTGTCATAGATCTCCTGCTCTTGAGGATCAAACTTGAGGTAGACTAGCTCGTCACGACGAGGCGGAAGAGAAAGGATCTTCTTCCCATCAGGCGCTTTCGATTCCTTCGTCCGGCGGAGAGTAATGCACTTCATGATGGTTTGGAGACGGGCGACACCAAGGGCTTGGCCAAACTTGACGGGGCTGCCTATATATTCT
The DNA here is from genome assembly GCA_013376435.1 of Cyclocybe cylindracea. NCBI lineage: Eukaryota > Fungi > Basidiomycota > Agaricomycetes > Agaricales > Hemipholiotaceae > Cyclocybe > Cyclocybe cylindracea. The sequence continues at coordinate 1,237,423 of MPNV01001881.1, forward strand.
GTCCAGATGTTCTTGTCGTCGAAAGGTTCGAGACGGAGGAATTTAAGGAGAGCAAAGACGTCGTCCAGTTTATTCTGTACAGGAGTTCCCGTTAAGCAGAGTCTCCGATCTGCCATCAGATCGCAGCAGGCACGGCTTGCGACTGTCCCAGTCTCTTTGATGCAGCTATGAAAGGCTAAGTCGAATCGATAGCATAGACAAAAAGACGAAGCACATACTGAGCCTCGTCAAGGACGACACGGAACCAATAAATGCTCTGCAAAGCGCTGGGTATTTCTGCAGGGTTGTTGGCTTGAGTGAGAGCCGACTTCTTCCTCTTCGTACCACTTTTCTTCGGTTTGGGAAGTCGCACTACCTGATTCCCATACTCATCGATGTCGATGGTGCCAGCGCCGTCGCTACTTCCACCGTCATCGTCTTCATCCTCGACCGGCATGAGACTCCGATTTTGCTTCGAAAACTCGGAGGCCAGGGTAGCATAGGTAGTAATCACAGCGTCGAAATCGCCTAGGAAAGCAGGGTCAGGCCGACGAGCATTGCCGTGATAAACGTAGACGCGCAGCGCTCGTCCCTCACGAACGCGTTTGGGTCTGTCGTCCTTTGGCTTGTCGTCGATGGCCATAGGCGTCTGCGAGCCACTGGGGGTATGGGACGGCGTACATGAAGAGGAATGTCCTAAACAGGCGCCATTTCCTCCAATAACTAAAACTTCTCCTCTCCAGTGTTCGCGAAATTGATCTTCCCAATTCGAGACCGTCGACAGTGGGCAGACAATTAATGTTGCACGACTCCGAGCTTTTATCCGACAACATCTTGCATAGTCGGCTTCGAGCTTCTCCTGTATCTTTTCCACCTTCGCCTTCCCCTTCGCAGATGTCGAATTGGTCCCGCTGGCGTCGGGCATTCCCCATACGCTGCCGACAAAATGAGACGCGTCTGGTTCATCATCGATTCGATGTGGGGGTGGAGGCGGGGGGTCTAGGGGTGTCATCCCAAAGGCAACAGATGAATCGAGGGTATTGGCTATCAGAGAGACACAAGTAATGGTTTTGCCGAGACCCATCTTGTGGAACCATAGCTGTCAGATAGGCGCAAACAGAATGACGATGGAGACCTACATCGTCGGCCAAAATAGCGCCCTTGGCTTCCCGAGGTGTTTCGTACACTTCCTTCTGCGTAACGAGATGGAACCAGGAGGGCCGCTGAGTCAAGGGATGCATCCTCCTTTGCCATAAGGACGAAAACCCATCAACCCCGGGTTGTTCTCTTTCCCGCTCTAGAAGGAAAGTTAGAGCCTTCTTCTGATGAGGGTATAGTTTGGTTGCGACTTCAGGGCCTTTAATGAGAGAAAGAATATAAAAGTTAGAGCTTGTCTCGTCTCTGCAAACGGGTAGGTAAGAAGCTGGAAAAGAGGTGAAAGTACACACTTGGCTCGGTCTCAGACAATCCATCGTCGTCCTTTATGCTCTGAAATAGTTCATCGACCTGACTTCTCTGCACCTCGACACTTTTAGAATTGGAAGCGGGCGTGATCCAGCGCGATTGGTCCCTTTGTGTAAGAACATTCAGTCTATTGGTGGCCATGATATTGCGATTATGCCCTTCTGCAGGAGGATCGTGTGGATTGAAATAATGATACTGTGACAAGCGTTGCATATCGTAAGGAGGGGTAGGATGGTCGAGGAGCAGGCTGCATTGTCGGAGATAATTGCCAACAACGGGGATATTGCCTTTGGGCGTGTAAACCAGCATTTGAAGGGGTAGAATGGGCAACTTGATGGCCTAAAGTCAGCAAATAGCGCAATTGGCACAAGCAATGAACAATGCGTACGTTGCCAGTCCCTTTACGAATCTTGGCGTCCAATCGAATCAAACCTTTCCCCAGCATAGGCCCTAGTGAGTCCGCCACTTTTTGCTCGATAACACCAAAGTTTTCCCCTGGCAAAGTTTCCCCATCCGTGCCCTTTGCTGACGGCGCGCGAATATGGATGGTTTCCTTGCTCGCCGGCTTGTTGGGATTGTGTTCATATTGCAGCCTGACATACGCCCATTCGGTTTCTCCTGGATTCCGAGGTGCCAAAAACTGAACCGGATAAAGAACCAAGGCGGTCACGGAAAGTTGGCCGATGCAAACGGGCGTCTTAGGTGGCAGTTCGGCGGGCAGTGGTGGCTGAGATGATTGACGCGGAGGGGTTGTGGGCGGCGGCGAGGGTGAGTCTGTGAGGTCTATAACTTGACGCTCCGGTAAGGGCGACGGAATGGGCTCCGGCTGGCGAATGGGCTGATAAGCAGGGTTTCTAGGCGGTGAAGGAGAGAATTGGTCGGGGCGTGGCGCGAGATAGGGCAAAGGTGATGCAAATGCTGGCCGATATGTCGACTGGGTGAGTGGTGTTGTAAAGGCAGAGAACTGGCTTGAAGGGAGGTGCTGGGACTGTGGAGCAAATATCGAAGGTTTGGACAGTGAGGGCTGGGGAGAACGCGCAGTAAAAGGAAACGGGGTCGAGTTCATGGTCGTCGAAGAGGAGGGGTTGACAAACGGCGATTGGGCATAGTCGGGGAAGGGTGGTCGTGGAGGATCTGTGCGAGGGCGTTTGGCATATCTGGCGGCGACATAGTGGTCGATGGTGGGCTGGTCGTCGTCGCTGTCGTCGCCGGTGAGATCGATTGGGTTTGCCTGGGAGTAGGGGAGGGGCGAGGGGTCTGTTGGGGCGGCCATGTTGGATGAGAGTGGCCTCGGAGAGCAGGCAGCCCAGTCCGTCATTTTCAAATACTTAGCAGCGTCACGCAGATCAACTCATCGTTAGTCAGCACAATCAAATGACTCTCGATTACTCTAGCTACGGCTACGTCCAACCCATCGAGTAATACGCCTTCCGCGCCGCCTCCTCCTTGGCGGTCTGTTTGTGGTTCGAACTTCCAATGCCCTTACAAATACCGTTCACTGCCTGCAGTTAGTTTCTCCCCGTTAACTCGCCGAACGCGCGACACACCTATGCATTTTACCGTCCACCGAGGGGCGTGTTGTGGCCCACTAAATTCCGCGACATACTCAACCTGTACGCGCCGCTGCATTGCCGCTTGGTTGAAGAGGGGGAGAAACGGCATGTCCGGCTGCGCCGGGGCTAGCGGGTTGGGAAGGTGTGCAGGTGGCGGTGAAACGAATACTGCGCGGGATGATGATGGTTCAGGCTTCACGGGAGGCGGTGACGGAGGCGGCTGCGAGGCAAAAAATATGGAGCTTCCTGCTCCTTGATTCAGCACAGGAGATATAACTTCACTCTTGGCCCTCTTTTGTGGAGGCATCACCACCGTACTAGGTCCAAGCTCTTCTACGATCCTAGGTCTCTCTTGGGAAAATAGGCCGTCAATCCAGGTATTCACGGCCTCTTGTCCAGATGTCATCAAGAGACCACCGACATAAGCATAAAACAGAGAACCTTGTTCCTAAACATACGCAACAATTACCGATTTCCAGACAGCCCGGACATCCGATAGCGACTCACCTCGGGCGACTCAAGGGTATGAAACACGTCTGGATGGCACCGCAGTTTCTTCACCAGACCGTAGTGTGCCACCCATACAGTAATTACGTCTTTGAAGAGGTGATTCCGTTGTTTCTATGCCTGCTAGTTAGTCTAGAGAGCGTTCTGTCGGTGGCAGGATCTTACAGAGATGATCCCAGCTGGTAGGAGTGGCCGGATTTGGAAGAGAGTAGTGGTTATTGCCAGATCAAACGATTTCTCTCCGAGGCAAGCAAGTCTCTCGTTGTCACCGTACTGAGAAGGAGAAACATCAGGGCGCCTAAGAGACTTATGAGTATAAACCTGCAGAATCAGATCGGGGTGTATCGGTGGTAGCGGTGGTGCCAGAGACTTGTCGAAACGGGGTCCCTTTTCTTCTGAGTCCTTTTCACCGGAGCGCGTCCTCTTCAGCGTTGCCACCGACTGATTTATGCCTTGAGTATAGGCACCAGGGATTATGGAGTTCATGGGGGCATTGAGCCATGGTCGGCCACTTGAAGTTTCAATTATATGTTCCAAGCATCAATAAAGGCTGATGGTCAACAGACGTCAATATAGAAGCCTTAACCTAACAATGGTATCCAAAGGCTCGATACTGATGTTTGCGGGATGAAAAAGAAAAAGTATCCAGCATCACTTAAGTAGTACTGTAAAATGGGCCAGTCTAATCAAGCTTCGGGATGTTCACACAGCCATTCGCGTACGGAGTACTCGGGTCGCCCTGAGACCAGCGAGAGGTATACAGGATTATGGAGCAAGCAAGTCTAAGAACACTTTACATAAGCATATTTTCTAGGAAGTATAGTACGGTGATACAGTATATTGTGCAGTAATGTCGGTGGTGTAAGTTCAGGCAGTCTTGCTCGCTGGTCCGTTGGCAATCTCTTGTGACTTTGCCCTGGATAAAAGGTTGCGCAACGCATTGATCGTAGGGGTGAAAGACGCGTCGCCCGTAGTTTCTAAATTTCTAATATGCGTCGAAATGCTAAAGAAGTTTTGAGTGTCTGTCCGTCGTAGTATCAGGGAGGCTCTCTACCTTTTCGAATCTGATTTGGCTACGGCACAACTCTGTGCACCATGCGGTCCAGGTTCCCCACATAGAACACACTTACCCGCCTGGGAAATAGCGAACATTACCGGTTTCTTCTTGACAGGCTCACTAGCTTGCGAAGAAGACGAATGATTCGATGATTTCATCCTCTCTTGGACGGACTTGGGACCAGCTTTACTAATCGGTTTTGGGGCTTTGGCCTTTTTCGGAACTGAAGGCTGAGGAATAGGCTTCGCCAAAGGATGTAGCGGCTGCCCAGCAATTAGTGAAATATGTCCTCGAGCGTGCAGGATTTCATCGATAGCCTGGACGGCAGCCTTCTATGTGGACCATCGCATCAGGGTTGTAGGTAGAGAAAAACAAGGCAACGTACCCTTTCTTCCCAAGGCTCATCGTCCGCGTGAAGAGTGAGCATTTCTCGATACTCCGCAAGATTTTCGGATCGTTCAACCATGGCACATTGTCCAGACACGTGGCGCTGTCCACAGAGTCCGCAGTCATGGGTGATGACATGACCATTATTTTGGATGGCGTTCAAAGGGTGCTTAGATCTATGGCTGGCTTCCAAGGTAAAATCTTCATCGACGACGGCGCTATCATTGTCGGATTCAATCTCGGACTCTTGATCAGAGAGGTTGTAGGCTGAACCATCAGACTCGGTCGGCTTTGACACCTTCTTGGCCTTGCTGGTGGTGGTGGTAAAACCTTGGGAGCCATCAGCGGTGATGTTCATCTTGGTCTAGGTAGAAGTTAGCATGGTTAAGTCACCCCATGAGAAAAGGTAAAAGGAACCTTGGCTATATCTGCAGCGCGGCGACGAGCTCCTCTGCCGGACTGAGCCATGTCTGTAATCTGAGCCTTTTCTCGTTCCGCGCTGATCATCTGGAGAGTTCGAGCCCACGAATCAGCCTGGTCATCGTCTGCAACCTCCTCCAGATCATCTTTATCTGCAGCCCAGATTTTGGCGAAGGAGAAGGCGAGACCGCCGCCAGCTTTTGGGACTTCAAGAACGGCTTCTTTCTCGGTTTTCTCAATGAGGTTGTCGATATCATGGTCGGAATCTGCAAGAACTAAGTCCTCAAAACCATAACAAGTAACCAAAGGACTCACAAGTAATGTCACGAATATTTTGCTCGGACTCGAATAGCGCCTTAGCACCATATGTAAGAATTGATTGGACGTTCTCTCCTCCCGTTTCATCGTCATCGTCCATTTTCTGGACAATGACGTGATCAAGGACCAATTTCTTCTTCCCGATTTGCATTATTCGTTCTGATGGATGGACGTGGATTTAACTTGCGGACAACGAAAGAGCCTGTCTTTACCTTCAGCAGAATCCTTCACCATCAATTTGAAGACCAAACAAGTTTTCTTCTGTCCAAACCGGTATGCACGGGCAATCGCCTTGAGAGGGGTGAGTGTAAGAATGGAACACTTTGAGAGACTCTTACTTGTAAATCCTGTTGGGTCTTGTGTTTCAGCAGAGGACCACAGATGGATTTTAATACCCACTGACCTGATGAGGATTAAAGTCGGGATCAAATATGATGACGGTGTCGGCAGTCTGCGCCATGTTAAGGGTAGAAGAAAAGGCGAACTTAATTCAAACATACAAAAAGATTTATGCCCACACCCTGTCAGACGCAATAAATGCAGGTTCGATGAGAGCGAACAAATGACACTCACCCCAGCCCGTGTAGTAAGAAGGAATATGAAGTACTCTGAGCCAGGTTTGTTGTATTCGTCCATTATTTTTTGACGAACGTTGTTCTTGGTGTTTCCATCCTACATGGTCCAACTCAGCAAAGGCAAGTAGCAAAAACTGATGCTGTGACGCACCAAGCGGAGAAACTTATAACCCTCTCCTGCCAAAAAGTCATCCACTACGTTCAATGCTATGACAAACTGCATTAAACAAGGAGTGAGAAGGTTAGTATGTGCATTACATTGCTCTCAAAGGACTCGCCTGGCTGAAGAGAAGGACCCGATGTCCACGCTCTTTGAGCTTCGGCAACAATGACTTGAGGAACCGCAGTTTTCCGCTTGCATCTATAAGCTTCTCGTGCATCTCCTGTGGGGTAACATCCCGAGGCTCTATATCTTCGTCGTAAATATAAGGATGTTGGAGGCATCTGATTACTTGATCAGCAAGCTCCTCAGCAAGAAGCACGGTTCCTCACTTCCGCAATTGCATGAGGACATTGTTGATGCGAGCCTTCGCTGGTGCATTTTGTGTGGTGCCAGGTTGGGTCAAGCCTTTCAAAATGTCTGCATTGTGTGCTAGTCAAACAGCTGTCAGCCACATCACTAAGCATAGTATGATCCCGCTCACTCAAAATTGAGCGATACACCTCTCTTTGTAGAGGGGCCATAGAAATAGGAACAATAACCTCATTCTGCGTAATAGCCCACCTCAGGATTCATTTTATCTGCGCTTTGACAAGTGTGCGCCTACCTTCGGAGGTAATTCGAGGACCTCACTCTTGATGCGCCGCAGAAAGTATGGTCTCAACCTTGTATGCAGCTGCTTAACGAGCTCTTCATCCAAAACCTCGTGTTGCTTTTCCAAAGCTTCGAGATCCTTCCATTCCTCTGGATCTAGGAAATTCATAAGGTTGAACAATTCGCGGATGTTGTTATTTAACGGCGTCTGGGACCCTCTGAGTGAGCAGTTCGTAGAATTCAGAGGTGCAACCCACTCCAGTCATAATGATTCGATGAGCAGTACTCAGTTCATTGAGTTTCCTGAATAGTAGGCTGCTGTCGCTTTTCACTGAAGATATCTTAGAGAGACGAATGCTGAAAGCGAAAGCATGCTTACATCTTTGCCCTTCATCAACAACAAGTACCTGAAAACAAATCAGCAGACTAACATAATACTAAAAAAGGTGGCATACCTCCCAACGTGGTTGGCTCTTGAAAACAGAGCCAAAATCTTTCGCATTGGTCAAAGTTTCGTATGTCGTAACAAGGACATGGAATTTGGTTTTCAAAGCACTCGGTTCCACATTGCTGTGGAAGAGTTCGAACTGTTTGACAATGTCTCGAGCAGTTTTTTCGCCGTAAAATGGAACAACGCGAAGTCTAGGTGCCCATCGTTCGATTTCTCGAACCCAATTCGTGATGGTGGAATTAGGGACAACAACGAGGGCAGGAGACGCTTTAAACTTGTCTGCTATGTTTCCCAAGAATGCCGCTATCTGAACTGTCTTGCCCTAAACAAGGAAATGAGCAAGGGAGAAGAAACCCGATGTTAGTGAACACCATACCAAACCCATCTCATCTGCAAGGATACAGTGTTGATGAGTCCACCAATTGTTGCACAGCCAGTTGAAGCCATCAACCTGCGGATGTATGAATAATGAGACAGACAGAGGTCATGACAGAAAAAGCACCTGAAATGGCATGAGTTTAAGATTCGGCGCCTGTCCTAAGTCTAGATCTGATGCGTCCTTCAACATGTGCTGTCTGCGGTACGCATTTGGATCTCGTGCGTCAAATTTATCCCAGTACTTTTTATTCTGTCTCGGGATGATAACGTTGAGAGATTCAACGAATCGATCGAAGGCCGCCTTGAAGGCTTCGTATCCGGGCTCGCCACGACGTGGAGGAGCATCCCATGTAGCTAGGGAATCTTTTCAGTAATGTATACTGCTTTGACGAAGTCAGGCTAACCTTCTTCATATCCGAGTTCATTCCATTTAAAGAAGGCCCACACCACTCGATTGGCATCTTTCTTCTCGAGGTCGTCGTGTATCTCCCATTCATCGACTGTCTCCGTGAAGCTGTCAGGCGGTTGTTGCCCTTTCTCGAAAACAACTGATGCGACTTCCTTCATCTCCTCGTCGTCGTCGTTGTCATCATCGTCACTACTGAGAGCAATTGGGCGCTTCAACTTTTTCTTCCCGGCGGATTTTTTGGAGCCCCTGCGCCAGAGTAAGACGTCCAAAACACGATCAACCGTCTTCCAGGCAGGAGGTATGCGACGTTCAGCATCAGGTAGAGGTGCAATAGCTGAATTGATTGCATCTGGTTTGAGAGAAGATGCCCGGGAAGCTGGCTTAGAATCAAATAGGGCTTTCAGGGGGCCACCTGGAGCGTCCACTTCCATTGCATTGTCGTCTTCGTTGAGAGGATCCTTGAGCAATTCAACCTTAGTCCCCGCAGAAATGAAGTTCTTCAGTTTAGCCGTGTTTGTCGAGAGGAGCCACATATGAGGAACCCATTCAGTGCGCCGATAGCTCCTCCCTGCCCACTTCACGAGGTATTCTCTTGGAAGGTGGGCTTTGTAGTTCGGGAGCTCGCCTAGCTGCAGAGGAGTCTCGACAGCATTAGCAGGATAAGGACGCCAGGCGATGATCTTATCGAGTCCATATCTATACGACGAACAATTGGCGCAGAGCCAGCTCTTCGACGTCTGATAGTGGTCTGCTACGTCGGGGGTAGAACTCTCTTCAAAGCCTAAAGGCTTCGGCAAATGAGCGTAGTGGGCGAGGCGTTTGCAAGCAAAGCATCGGAAAAGAAGCTCGCGCGCCAGACCCACCGCGGCACCATCTTGAGCTTCAGGTGTTCCATCTATCATAACAACATCTTCGACTGTTGAAGTTACGGCTTCGTTCATTTTCGTGTGTGATGGGTCAGGTTCTAGTGCAATTTCCATGCATCCCATACAAATGCCACCCTTCATGCATGAGCCTAAAAAAAGGGCTAAGTCACTGCACACGAGATGGGTTGGCACCACTGACCGCATACAAATTCTGTTGCTTGATTGATGTCTAGTTCAGACCGTTTGCGAGGAGGTTGACCTTCGCTGCCTTTCCTTTCCCATCCCTTTCGGTCCCTTTCTCGGACTGCTTTCAATACCTCTTCGCGTTGGGTGTTTGCCAAACATTTCCAGTGGGCGACGACGGGACACTTGAGGCTAAGCGTTCCGGACTGGCATTAGCTCAAGACCCACCTGTTAGAGGAATAAGCTTACCATTGAACCCAACCCCCGAGGTCGACGTATCGTTGCTCGCTGTCTGACTCCTCAAACTCATCATCTGTACTCCTTTTCCTTTTCTTCCCCCTTCCTTTGGATCTTTTCTTGAATGCAGCAAGTTGCTTATGAGCTGGGCCGAGATGGCACTTCTCGCACAGATCACGGTGACGCCTCAACGCTTCATTCTCTTCGTCATCTGAAAATGGATCATCCTTGAAGGTGCTGATTTCGCGGAAATGACCATACATGGGCAAGGCCGACTTTGGACGAGATTGTCTTTTGCTTGCTTTGCCCTTATGCTTGTGCTTTCGCGCTGGCTCTTCATCTTCGCCGATGTATTCGTCGTCGTCGGAGACAAGGTTTATTTCTATTGCCTTTCTGGAACGTGTAGACCGCCGAGTTGGATGAACTTCCTCAACGTCGTCGAATTCGCTGACGCTGTCCTCCGAGTCCATGATTGTCAGCACCTTCCGAGACCTGGTTTTCTTGGGACTGAAAGGAAGGTCCTTGGTAGCAAGCTTGCGCGCCGCTCTGGAAGGCTGGTTGCGGACTCTTCTGCCATTGTACTCGTCGTCGCCGTCAACCTCGTCTTCTGTTTCTTCTTCATCGTGGTCTTCCTCTTCAGAATCTGGGACGACCTCGTCGTCAGACCTGGTAGCACGAGACGAACGATCGCTCTTAATGCTTATCGTCACTTTGACGCGGGAAAGAGGGTGGATATAATGAGCACTCGGATCGAAGGGGGCTAAAGCGCCCTGCCTCTTCTTTTGTGCTGGAAAATACGTCAATCGTTGAACATGAGACAGCCATAAGTTTCCTCACTATATTCTTCTACGAGATCCTTATGCTTTGCTTCAAAACGCATTGCAGGAAACTGTTAGACGAGGAGAAATTAGTAAAATGGAAAAGAGATGTTTCGGACGCGTCTACCTTATGGGCTATCCCTCCGTCATAGCGAGCAAAATAATAAAGGTACTTGCCATCGCGGTATTCACCAACGACCTCGTCGACACGTGGTTCGTAATCACCCTTCATGGAGGTCTCTTCAACTGGCTTATACAGTATCTTCTTGGCAGCTGACAACCTTGGTAGTTCGATGTACGGTATTCGTCGAGAAGGACGTTTTGGGGGTGTTGCAGGAGGTATCTTGAGGACAAGCTTCGACGACGTGGAGGACGCGGACAAAGCAGATAAAGTAGTCGATGGCTGAGGTTTTGGCGTGGAAGAATCGTGCATGACGCGTTTACACTTCCTACGCGTCGCGGTTGAGAGCAACTAAGGAATGGCTTGCCAAACTAAGAGGGTACATTACCCTTACGTAAGTCCTTTACGCTTTGCTCGGGGTGGCTGTACTCCAGCCACAGATCAGAGACGGTGACGCCATAGGTCTACGCCTTAGATTGTCACCTTGTCGAGAAACATCCCTCTGTTTCCTAAGCCTCCGTCGCTACTGAAGACCTCTCGCTCGGATTCGGCGCCGCCGAACATCTTTTATTCAAGCCTTACTGCAACCCCTCCTCCAACGACCCCTCGACCCCACTTCGCACACGCAGTTCCTGCGCCGCCGATCCCTGCAGCGACTGCAACTTCGAAAAGGAAGTGGAAGAGCATTCCCAATTCAAGATACAGACGACGTTGTCCCTCTAGTCACATCCTCTCCAACCCCAGCTTGCGACATCGTTGATAAGTCGTGGTCGTTCAAGGTCGTTCTCCTTTCCCCAGTCTAACCCGCTCTGAGAGCCACCCGCTTGCAACGGCAAACAAGGTTCAATTTTATTCTTTCTGAGTGTTTTTTTCGTCCTCTTTGCTCATCATAAAAGTACTTATGTGAAATTTCAGAGCTACGTGCGGCGCTGCATCGAATTCAATGGCATTCAACGACATGTTGGCGGCACTATGCCATGTTGCCCCTTCTACGGGAATTCGGCCTTCGGCCCGCCTCCGTTCACTAGAATCTGTTGAGTTGAAAGATCAGGCGCGCCGTGAAAGCACTGTCAACCTGAAAGTGCTCTGACTTTATATGCCGTGGAGTAGGCGGCGAAGATTTCCCGAGCGCCACGCCTAGTCTTCGAGAACCCCGAGAGGTGAGTTCTACTTCTCCTCAATTTATGGAGTGCTGAGTATCTTGGCGTCTGCAACCGCAACTTCCCTCGTAGAAATCTTGTCGGCGGCACCGATGCGGGAAGACGGGTTAGGACTTGAAGTGCGAGAATGCAGTGCTCTTCGAAGGCTTCGAACGCCTAAAAACTAGGGTCGATGCCCAGGACAGGGACATATCGGGTCAAATCTTATTTCATTAACCGAAATTATACCCTCCTAGGCCCTCGTCGTTCATACCCGGCGATCAGACTTCGACCCAGTGCATGTGGATGGCACTTTTCATTTCTGTTACCTGTTTGATAACAGGTCCTGGTTTTCTCTTAGCGCGTAGTAGTTTGTGAGTCCTATTGCCATATTTCTCGAACACCGCCTTTCCTGGGCATCTGACTATCGTGACACGTTAGTGTCGCTTCCAAGCGGCGAAATAATATGTTCGAGAGATTCCTCAGCCAGATTCTTTGAAGGTCGTTGACCATCCTCTCGCCTACTCTAGGAATGCTCGAGGAGGAGAGTGTTTCCTTAACGACCGATTAGATTCATCGTCCGGCTGTTTTTTCCTGGTCAACTGTTTACTAACGATCTTGCCCGCACGATGCAGTTCTCTTCATGCCCGACCAGTGCCCAGCCTATGACCATGGTCTGATACTTCGTCGCCTCTGCCGATGCAGTCTTGGATGCCGCTACAAGTTGTCTGCGAAGCTAACGGTGCGTATTTGGTATGCGTCTGTTCTTCACGACGCCCGATGGATTGTCTACTGCAAAACCTTTTCTGTCCTCGTTATCCTGAGCGTTGGGTTATCCATTCGCTGTCTTGCTTCCTCGTGCATAGTCTCAGCCAGGGTACACCAAATTACTCGCCTCCGATGATCTATCTGGCCACCTCGGGAGCCAACAGGCATCGGGATGCCTCAACGGACTTTATCCGTTGAGATGCCTCGGTAGACAGAGACCGCCGAGATGCCTCTAGAGGAAAAGACCCTCGGGATGCCTCGATAGGCGACAGCCACTGTGAGACGTCGCGAAACGCGAACGCAGACAGGGAGGCGCTTATTCTGCGCTCTTAGGACTCAGAGGTATTCATCTAAATAGAATGGCGGACAGAGATGGCCACAGAGCCCATAATTCCGTCGTGTCATTTGTCAGTGCATTGCCTACGAGATGTCTGGTCATCGCGTCAAACGGCGTCCAGCGACATGACGCGAGATCTCCAAATCCGGCCGTACAATACCTTGTTGCAAGTTCGGAACCTCTCCTTGTTAAGCCACTCTCCTGACTCGTGTCCGGCCTTCTTGTTCAAGCAAGGACAACATACAAGAGTGTCTTGAAACTTTTCTACACTCCTCGGGCTATCAATGCATCAGGCCTGACTTGAAGTTACAGATGGGTGCTTCGTGTCCCATTTCTCCCGTTGTATATATGACGTACCTTGCACCTGAGACCGTGAGTCTTCCTGGGCTATCTGTAGGTAGTGGTTGGAATAACACAGCGGTAAATAACTTGCATGTACCCCTAGTGTAACATAGAGTTTTTGTAACTTGTAGCTCTAGGTACACAGGCCGGTCGTTCCTTAACGGGACCTCCCCAGTTAATCAAACCTCCTCCTCCATAGAGAAAGTGGTACAGCACCGGGACAGTCACCTGTTATTGAGTACACTGTACAGAAGTCTAACGTGTATCAGTTGATATCATAACCCTTCCCACTCCTCTGCTTCACGCGTTTTGTCTTCTTGTGCTTCTTCCCAGTGTCTGCATTCTGAAGGAGGGCAAGAAGCCGAGCTTGTTTTGCGTTGATCGTCATTCCATCAGGTGCAACAGTGTTTTGGTGCGGGTAGAGCTTCGTCCGAGTGAACTCTTTTCCACTTTCTTGGATGAAGGCCCGAGAATGGAGACTAGAATTCGATTCAAAAAAGGCCCGGTCAACCAAATGGGATTTCACTCCTTGTACTTGCACAGCACAACTGGTGTCATTGGAATCGAGACGGCTGGGAGGAACATAAGTGTCCGAGTCTTTGCCAACCCGCGTCACAGGTGCATGCTTCTTTCCTGCCAACCGGGCAAGCATGTTCTTGTAGGTTGGCTCACTGAATTGGCACTCCGGCACTCCTGGAGGTGGATGGCAGAAGAGGAGCTTCCCATTCACGTAGTCTTTCAGAATGTATCGAGCAGCCCGAGCTTCGTCCGGGTTTCCCTGGCCCGAGCGCATGTATCCATGGGCGACTAACAATGATTGAGTGATATGCAGACAACTGAAGACTTTAAAGACGTACTAGCATATGCAATAAGGAAATTTTCTGTTGTTACACTTCCATCGCCTCCTTCTTCAACTTCAAGCGTCCGGATAGATAAGCCATACGTGCTTTCAAGAATTTGCTTAGGGAGCCGTCTCACAAGGAGGGAGACTGGTCCAGTGTACTCCCGGAGCTGATCAATTGGGAGGACGCCATCACAAACAAGATCCGCCTTTGTCGTCGCGAACTGAGGGAAAACGAGCCCCGGACAATCGCATAGCATGATAGAATCAGATAGATGGATTGTCTGGAAATGCTTTGTTTTCCCTGGCGTAGACGATACACTGACCTTCTTCTCTCCAAGAAGGGAGTTGATGGTGCTCGATTTCCCGACATTGGGGTACCCTACAAGTCCAACTACCAGTCTTGCAGGAGGTTGCCCTGTTGAGTCAGCAAATTCTGGAGGCAACATGAGAAGCACTCAAAGGTACCAATCTGCAAAGACATACCAGACAACTGGGGAGCTTGCATTGCAAACATGTCTTCCAGTTCCTGTACTGTTAGAATTTTGGAACGAGCATCCTGATCTTCTTCAGAATCCTCTTCAGCGGAAAAGTACTCTTCCCCTTCTGGATTCTCAACCTCCTCATCGTCTATTGACGCTGGTTCTTTCGGGTCGGAGTCCTTTTGAGGTGGGTTGGTCGCGGTCGCCGCATCTGCCTCTGAAACGCCCTCTTCCTCCTCGTCCGACTCAGGCCCCAATTCATCATCAACAGCTTCTGCGGTTTCTCTCCGTGCTTGCTGAAGAGCGGTAATGCTAGCAGCGGAATAGAAGGCGTAAGAAATGTCTTGCGTATCGAAGTAATCCGCCCATTGAAGTCTAGCCAAAGATTAGAAATGCGCTAGTGCAGCTTCTGTGTTCGTACCTCTGTTTTGCGGTCAGCAAGTCGGCCTTGTTTATCAGCAGCATGCTATGCCGTTTCCCTTTCCCGGTCCCTTTTTCCCCTTCCGTTCCTTCAACCTCCCTGACATAATTTTCCAGATCTTCGCATCGGAAACGCAAGGGGTTTCGAGCGTCCACAATTTGAACAACAAGGTGTGACCGTTCAAGTACCCGCCAGAGTTGTCTCCACACTTCAAGATTGCGTTCAAACGGAGTCAGAAGGAAATTTTCGTGATCCTGGAGGCTTCGGACATCTAAGTCAGTACATTGATATGGAAGTCAACTAAGATAATAAATCATACTCTGCAAGACCTCGCCGCCAGTCAAGAAAGGCAGCTTTTTCCTGCCTATCTAACTCTGCTGTAGACATAGATTTTGTCCACGCTGGCCTTCTAGGCACTCGCAACCGTTGTTTGTTTTCTTCATGCTTCTCGATAATCTTCTTCTCTTCTTGATCGGAGAGTAAGTATGGATTGTGAGACGGGGAGCTTGTTTGAGGAATTATTTTCACGTTTCGCCTCTCTGGGACGTCAGTGAGAAATATTTGGTCGAGCCGTAGCGAAACTCATACCTGCTGTGAATTCGGTGCCAGCTAATTGTGCTGTGCTGAAAAATTCGTCTAAATCCCTCTCTTGAGTGACGGATTTCAGGCGAGATGACGAATCGACATCGACGGAGTACTTGAAAATGAATTAGAAGGTCAACATAATCTGTGTGTCTGATTTATGCTCACCAATCCTGACTCTTGCGCCTTTCTAGCATCTTTTACTTTTCTGTTGATGATCGCACGTCCCAGGCCACTAGGATTTGGATCTCTTCCCTTCGGTGCCTATCCAAGGTCTCAGTATTGCATCTATTTACTGACTGAATACAGACCATTGCTCCCCAAGCTCGAGTTATTCTGGTGGGGAATCTAGTCCAGGCGAGTCTGAAGCGCAGAGGGTAAAGCTAGTGAAAGTTTGAATGCACTGACAAAGACTCAAGAGCCTTTTGATCGAAACGAAATCTGATGACATCACCTGCCAACTCTTCTTACCCTTTTGCATGCAGCATGGTTGACGCTCGGGCTCAACTTATCTTCTCCGTCTACAGGTCCTATTTGCGCCAAGTCAGACTTCTGCCACACTTGTATCTGCGGTTCGTTCCTCTCTAGACTTCGAATTGCGAGAGCCTGAAATGACACCTAGCCAGTTCTTTCAAGTGAAAGCCAGAGACGATATGCAGAAAATCCTCTCGCTGACAGTAAGAAAGTTTAGAGAACGTGATATTAAAACTGTCGAGAAGGTAACAGTGCGCGCTCCGTCATGCTGGTCTTTCTAACCAAACTTGCAGCTGGTTGGAAAGATCGAGAAGGCCAACCAGCGTGACGTTAAGGCCTTCGAACACATTCTTGACCTTGCGTACGGGAGGAAAGGAAAACTCAAGTGGGAACTCCTGCGGGTACACACATTCAGCGCTGCTCCCTCACTTAGTTTTCTCATCCAATGGCCAACAGCCCGTATTAACCGCTGAAAGTGACCCGCTGCCAGAGCCTATCATTCCGGGAGTCGAAAAATCGCGTCCTCCACTTGTATCTTTAGAAATGAGGGCGCTTTTGACAAGCCCCCACTCGCGCACCACCAAGCCACTGGACCGACAATCAGCGATACACCCTCGTACTCTTCCTGCTCGTGCTGACCCAAAATCGGAAGAAGCTCGTCTTCTTGGCCCTTTTAGCAAACGCCGGGAAGTAAACATCCGAAGACGTTACTTCGATACTGAAACAAGGAAGGTTCTACCCCCTCTGGAGGTGGAGGTCGACACTGCTTCCTCCCAAGACGCCCAGGCAGAAGAATTGAAGCCTCGTCCACTTGCCCTCCAAGGTTATGGCGTACTCCAGGATGTCGAAAGCGTCATCGGGAAGTTGTATGGTCCTCGACAACTGACTCGGAGGGAACGTCGAGGTTCAACCGAGCAGGAATTGCCAGAGTCAGAAATAAATCCTAGGCACCATTCTCGATGGTTACGGCGGAGATATCGGGCGCTTCTAGGACGCTTGCCACGCCTTGTAGCTAGCCCAACGAAGAACGGGCCTAATTTCACAGTTAAGACATCAACCCGCACGTTTGCAGCATACCAACGAAGCGCAACACATATGCCCGAAGCAGATGCAGCCACTTTGGCTTGGTTAGACTGCCCTGAAAAGAAACAGGGGGCTAGGGGAAAAACTACGTGGTACTAGTGCAATAAATGGGAATCACAGAGAAGGGATATCTATTTCGAAGCATCCGACCTGTCCATTTCCAATCCATGTAAATCTATCACATACATGCTATAATTACGGTCAACAGCCCTCCCTGCAGCGTCTGGCCCCAAGGTGGGGTCAACTCCACACTGCAAGTTGAGCATGGCTTGATACTCATCGAAGGTGAAGATTTGCTTTCGTCGGATCCCGTTGAGCATATCCTAGAGAGCGACTGTCGGACCAAAGAATCAGGGAACGAAGGAGGGACTGACCTGTGGAGAAATGAAGAAAAGGGAGTAATACGACTTCACCCTTTCGAACTCGGAATCTTGCTGACCCTGCGTTAGGGTCTTAATGCCCTGTTGCAAAGCAAGGATGTTTCGCGTTATCTTTTTGATTCCAAATTCATTCGGGCGGCGCAGATGTCGCGCGCTTTTGATCAGCATATGTTCCATGAGGTGACCAAGGCCGGAGAAAATGTACCTGAAGCATGTCAGTTCAAGGCAAGAGGCTTCCAAGCACACGTACTGTCGCTCTCGTTCTGGTAGACTGGTTGATAGGAATTCGTTGCACTGAATCAATTGAGTGTTGAGATCGACGATATAAGGGTCGGGTTCAACTGCCTCATAACTCGAGTCGTAAGTACCCTGAAGTTCGAGAACGACACTTCAGCTCCACAGCAATCAAGTTGAATAATCGGATGAGGACTAACGTGATGCATAGCAGAATCCAGGTAGTGAATTGCTCGACAGCGTAGATCCAATCGAATTGTGTCTAGGATGAGGTTAGATAATTGATCATATGTCCTAAGTAGCGCTTGGAATCGCCTGCAGTGCAAATTAGAATAAAGATCGAGCAAACGCCGGAACAAAGAGCTTACAATGCCATTTCTCGCGAAAGGGATAAGCTGAGCTGGTCCAATATTGGTTCGGGAGGAATTGACGGCAAGTGCGGTGTGAATGGTGTCATCCCACTTAGTGGTTCCAGATTGCTGGGGCTGACGGCCGACATTGCCTCCTCTGGTCTAGATTTCAAAGCGTTGAGCTCAGATGAGAACCAGGACTGGAGCGGCTTGAGATGAAAAAATAATCTGCTATAATTCATGGCACCTACCACACTATGATGAAGGGATGCTAAGCCTGCAAGATTCCTGGTTGAAACGAGAAGATCTTCTTGAGCGACTTGCTTGTTTCCCAGAACTTCCATTTCGATGTTGGCCTCTTGACGATGGAGTTGTTCCAACTTCACTTGGTCGCTAGGCTGCACCACCTCCTTAACACGATCTCACCAGAACATGGGCACAAGAAAGTTTACCTGTATTTTCATGAGTTCACTGAAAGTAGGCTGAAGTTCCAATCTTTGTGCCCACTGCGCTGCTAAGGCTACACGCGCTTCGTGTCCGATTTCAACTGGAGATGCTGTCGTCAATGCCTGGAAACGATCGCTGCAGCGTTGGTAGAATTGTATAACAACGCCCAGTATCAGCCGTGAATAGTTTTCTCGATGAAACGGGCTGGTGCTGTGCATAGCGCACAAAGAGTTGATCAAGGCCATTAAATGTGTGCTGGCCTGGAAAGTTATGAGCATACACTTGTATTTTAAACCCGATTGGCATTTTTACTTTTGCAAGTGGCTCGTGCGACAGTCGCAAGGAGAGGAAGTCAGGTTGGAATGCTTCAGGACCTGCAGGACCTCAGTTATTATCATTTCTTGATACAAAGATGTTACCCGACGTACCAGTGACGGCATCGTGAAATAGGTCTAGAACCTTCTCCTCAAGCTGAGGCAAATATACTTTTAAGACGAACTCATCCAGGACAGCACTCGAGGCTTGGGCCGCTTCAATTCCTGAAGGCAAAACTTCTGAGACGTGCTGAAGGAAGCTGAGCGTCGGCTGGAACAGGACCGTGACATGGAAGGCATCAGGACGAATTAAAAGACGATGGTGTTGATCCGTTCCAAGTAACCGATCGTCCATGGCGCTGCTCACAATGGTTTGAGCGGTATCGCTAGCAGCACTTGGTGCTAGACCTGGCATCGTGTCTTTCAACACTCTCGTCAAACCATCCTCGTGAGGCCGTAATGCTTTGCTCGCCACCTTCATGTCCGTGTCGGAGAAGCGGAAAACGGGCTGCAAGTGCGCGGACACCGGTGAGTGGAAAGAAGAAGAAAACAAGAGGTGAGTAAACCTTTATCCGTTCTTTGTTGAATTTTCCGTCCCGAAGGATCTCGTTGATAGATGATATAGGATTTCTGCTCGCAGAGGACCCTTGTTGTTCGTCCGTAAGGTAATCTCGGATCAAGGTTCTAACCTTTCAAACACAGGTCAGACTATGGTCACATCCTATGACAGCGAAGAGTACCTCAGCCTGGACGTGATTCCAAATCTCTGACAAAGGGAATAACGTTGCCGGCTTTGTCCCAGAAGAATCTTTGTAGTCCCTTCTCTGTAACAAGGTAAGGTAATAGCGCGGATATGTTGCAAAATGCTTACTGATCCAATCCGGTTTGCAACCTCCGTAACGACTCGCAAACCCTGTGCAACGGCATCCAGTTTGGAATATAGTGTCCAGAAAAGATCTTTGATGATTTCGTGGTCAACACGTTTGGCCAGGGATTCCAGCACGGAAAGCCGTAGGGTCGAAGCTTTGAGAAGGGGCGCCTTCATCCTTGAAGCTGGGTTGCTGACAGAAGATGGACCAGTGCTGAATGTATAAACTCCATCAGACCGCCCCAAGCCACCAGTCGAATTGATTGACGATTTCCGCTTTCCATACTCTGCTCTTTCTTCGACTTCGTCTAGAGTTGTTTCCACGAGGGCAAAGATTTCATTTGGCAGTCGTTGGGCAACGCTGTCAAGAGCATTGCCAAGCTTGCCAAGCACGGCGAGAGACTCGAGCAAGGTTTCCATGTACGCAAACGAATCGGCTTCGGGATTAGGATTGGATGATAGGAATGAGCTAGCGTTAGGTGCGGCCATTGGTATGATCGAAGTTGAGCCATTCGCAGAGGGGAAATTGCTTTCGTTTAGGTCGTAAGGGGGTTCGTTCGGCCGTAGGCCAAGGTTATTCAGAAATCTAGTCAACCGGGTTTGGCGGGAATTTGGAGAGGTTGGAGAGGCGTCGGAGTCTGTTGCCTGCGGGCCAGTTTCTTCTGCTTCAAACTCAACCCTTGGGACTTCATAGGTGTAAATATGAACATTCGAGAATTAGGACGCCGGAGACTTACAGCCTAACAGATTCGGGACGTATGCCGCCCACCGTGATTCACACCAAAACGATTTGAGATATAAATGACTTTGGAGTTCATCAACTAAGATATCCCGTAACGCCTAAAATGAATCAGAAGAAAAGGATATATCGATAAAACAACGGCATACAGTTTCTTGAGCGTTGAGGTAACTTCGCAAATCCGAGACGGCTCCAATTTCGTGCATATCTGGTTTGTTGATGACTTTGAGACTCCGTACCAGGAGGATGGAGGCCTGAAGCAGACGCTTTTCAGACATCAGTGTTTCTAACAGGTCCGGCACAGTTTTCAAGTGTTCACTGTAAAGGATAAATCCACGACTGGAATGACGATAATGGGAACCAAAAGCGTACATTTGGTCTAGAATTTTGATCATCTCCTCCAAAGTCTGGCCACGATTCCACAATTGTATAAGGTCCGTTCGTTTGCCACCCAGAGCTTCCTTAGCTTCTGTGAGCGCCGTTCGCGCAGCCGAAATCTCAGTTTGAGTAGCACTTAAATGTGAGAGAAGAGACGCATGATGGGGTAAGGAGGCAGCAAATGCCTGGTAATGTTCTAGGATACATCTGTTAACACAGGCTACTGTCAAGAAGGGAGAGTCGAAACGGCTTACTGTCTACGGATCCTTTCAAAGCCCGAGACAACATATTTTTTGTCCGCCGGAAGGAATCCATGTCCTTTCCCAAGGAGGACTCGTCTAACAGTTGTAGCGCCAGGTCTACGTTGTTGAACTATGTTTCATCTTAGTTTCTTGTGGAATGGTGGAAGGATGTGGGCATACGTTAGGGTCTATTACGAATTCCCAGCCATCCTTTACTTGATCGAGAACGGCTGTCGGGCTTGTTCAGTCAAAAGGATATAATTGACAGGGAAGGGGGCACCACGCTCACCGTCAATTTCACCTGCGCGTTTGCTACCTTTACTGCGTAACCCCGGAGCCCTTTCCTGAATCCGCTGTTGTCTCGCCATTTCTGCTTCCAGTTCGAGTTCCCTCTCTCGTCGGTACTGATAATCTTCGTCTTCGTCAGGTGCTATGCGTCTTCGAGAACCAGCAGATTGAAAAGCAGATAGCGCAGATGTGAGAGAGGTAGGGGTCGTCTCCTGTTCACCATCTGTTGTAGGGCTTTTGAGGCGTTGAGACCGCTGCCTGGTAGAGCCATTAGCCGCATTGTTGGCAGAGTTGGGAAGATTGCGATAGGGCAAGCTGACTGTGCTATCACGGTAGGGGTCCTGTGAAGCAACAGATCCACGGTCAGAACCAGCATAATCGACACGGCCCCTGAGTTCAGATCGTTGAGGACGGGATGGGCCAAGAGGAGCGGTGTTAGGAGGAGCGTAGGAAGAGGGGGAAATAGCAGGGTGGGTGCCAACCGGAGTAGTTGGTCTTGAACCAGGACGTGAGATCTGTAATGGCCGCGTTGAAGTCCCCGGCGCTGAGGACGGCTGAGAAGTATAGGGGGTAGCACTTGATATCGAAGGAGAACGGCGACGCGTAGGGAAAGGTGGTGCACGCGACATTGAGCCTGATTAGATGGAGAGTAACTTGAGGCGTAGGAGTAGTACAGTGAGCTCGACTAAGTGACGGTGGAATGCGTGACAACCGGTAGATGGCGTCCTTGCCTCCCTTCTTGCATCTCCTTCACCACAATCAGCTCATCAATCACTCAGTTTGTCAATCCACTCAATTTATCCACAAGGGCTCCCTGGGATCCACTCATGCACTATGGTGGCCATCCCGTAAGCCCTCTTCGAATCCAGAGGTGGTTGTGCTTTTCATTCCCGGTGAGGAACCAGCGATTTGCTTTACATGTTCATGGGACTAATTACAAACAGGGAATCCTGGCCTTGCGGACTTCTACACCCCTTTTCTTTCCGAACTTCATGTACGATGTGCATCATCGAACTTAGCGGTTGTTGCCCATGCGCATTTGGACCATTTCTCTGGCATCCTGAACAACTCTGAGTCTCCTCGATATAGCCCGGCCGAAAGTCTAACATTACAAGTTGAAGCCTCGTTAGAGGTTTTAGACGCCATCTATAATTTCTATCCGAAGAGTACAAGGATTGTCACTATTGGACATAGTATCGGGTCATGGATCATTCTTCAGGTGAACACGCTTCTTGCTCAAGCTTTTTGTACTAACAATGTGCTTTCAAAGATGCTGAAAGCTAGGAACGATGCGATTTATGCAGCCTTCCTCCTCTTTCCTACTCTAAGTAATATGAGTGACACACCGAATGGCAAACAACTGACGGTGAGCATGCCTCCCTTGTAGGCCCTCCTGCGACGACCGGTTGACACTGCCCTTCGCAGCCATTGTTCTCGCCATTCCCCAGACGTATTATATCATCTCTATCAGTCCTTTTGAAGTATCTGCCAACGAAAGTTCTGGAGCGTGTATTCCCTAGCTGGCCCCGGCATCAACTGTTAGTACTTCAAGAATTCATCGGCTCTCCCAGCAGCGTCTTAGCATCTCTGACTATGGCCTACGAGGAAATGAGGACAGTACGAGATCTTGATGCGGAAGCGCTAAAGCAATTTGAGGACAAGTTGTGGTTCTATTATGCTGAGCATGACGATTGGGTTGGGGTGGAGAAACAAGCAGTGCTCCGTGCGTTTGAGCCAGCCCATCCAGACCAAGTAGTCCATGGGCCCACTGGGGTTCCCCATGCCTTCTGCATCAGTGAGTCGTGGTTGTTATGGGTTACTGTCTGGTTTTTGATAATCTGGAGATCACGGCGAACTGGTGGCAGAACAATGCTATCAATGGCTTACAACGCTGGAAGGGAAGTTGTAGTCCGTTAGGGAGCATCCAGGTTGATTATTGTATCTTATACGCTCATCTATGCAGTAGATTGGAAGATTTGAAGGTGTGCCTTTACAGCGAAGTACTTGCTCTATTGACCCCTGAAGGCCTGAAGCTTTGAAGCACAAACTGCGGCCCATTTTCCAATTATGTAATTTATTTCCTAATTTAGGTTGCCGGAGGCATTTGACCCAGAGTCTCACCTCTACCATCATCTCGACTCTGGCTTATCCTGCTTTTTGACATGCCAGGCACTGCACCCCCGTCTCATGGTCGCAGTAAGCTCTTTCCCTACCGTCATTTTAGGTTCTGCGTCTTATCCGTCCTGTTTCCAGCACATTCCCGATGCGAGAGGAATAATTCAGTCAACACTCGCGTATCAACCCGATCGACGGATATATGCGCGAAATTGGTCACAAAACACCATGGTCGAACTGAAGGTCAGCATCCGTGGCGAATGATATATCTTGGAGCTAACCCACGACAGTCATCGTGTTATCGTTCAGCAAACCTGCGATCATTGGGAGAGACCCAGAGCTTTGGTACTCATCAAATATTGTGCATCGATGAGTCGAATCGTGCTAAATCATCCATAGCTCTTACGTTGTCGACGACGCTCTGGTGTCTGGTGTTCATTGTAAACTATATGCGTGCGCATCTTGCGACTCTCTTATCCAGAGACCACTGACAAGTACTTTCTTCTATAGCGTACGCTCTCCGAGCAATGGGGTTATCGTATCATGCCAGGTGCGATCAAATAGATTCTACGACTAGAACAAGTGCCGAGATCTGGGCATGATAGGATCTCTCAAGAAACGGGATAACGCTCAACGGCGAACCGATCAAAAAAACCGCAATCATACTCATGGACGGAGACATTATTCAGCTTCCCAAGTCTCTTTGTAACTCTTCCGTTTACCTTTTTTGTGTCAATCTCAATACGTTGGACGGGTAGCCTTCACCTGCGTTTATGTCCTCAAAGAGCCTTCAGACAAGATGACTCTTTTCGAGCCCACGCCTCCCTTGCAGCCTGCGCAAAAGGTTGGTCTCCTCATGTATGCGTCTGAAGTTCATGCTGACGACCTCATTCAAAGCACATCGGGAACTACATAGTAACCTCACAGTGTCTGGGGACAGGCTCCTTTGCGACAGTTCACCTTGCCCTTGATCCCTCGAGACACAGGCAAGTCGCCTGCAAAAGTATAAGGACGAGAAGGGAACATGAAGTCGGACAAGTCATGAAGGAAGTCAGAATTTTAATGACATTGAAGCATGTGAGGACTGTCTTGCTCTGCACCTCAAATGAATCTAAGGGGCATTCCTTCAGCCCAATATCAATGAAATATACGACACGGAAGAGAACAAGAAATTCATGTTGCTCATTCTTATGGACCAAATATTGTGCTAGAGCTAACCCTCTTCCGTTGAATAGCCATATCTTCCTTCAGTTATGCACTGGAGGAGATCTCTTCACATACATTACACACACAACAGGCACCGGAAATCGCATATGCGAGGCAGAGGCGAAGTATATTATGTATCAGCTTCTCCAAGGGCTCAAATATCTGCACGATAAATTGATTTCGCATAGAGGTGCTCTATTCAAAGAGATTTTATGAAAAGCCACTAACGCCGTTGCCTTTTAGATCTAAAGGCCTATTTTCTTCTCCACCACCTGTGTATGTACTGATAAAAATTATAGCCAGAAAATATCCTCCTCTACCACCCTGGGCCGTATCCTCGCATCCTCATTGCTGACTTTGGTCTTGCACGACCTAATTCTTACCAAGAAACTTTCAACGTCTGCGGCACAGTATCTTACTTGCCACCCGAGGGCATTCTTGCCTTGGATAACAAGCACTTGGGATACATTGGGTACACATCCAGAGTGCTTGGACAAGTATGATTCAATTTCGTTCTAAAATTTCTTGAACCCAGAATGCCCTCGGATTGCTGGAGCGCCGGTGTGATTTTGTATATCATGCTATCGTGAGTGCCATCTTTTGAGTTTGTCACCGAACTGGCTGATACTTTGCGTGTTTTAGAGGGAGCCATCCCTTTGATCATGGACCCAGAGCGTCAAGCAACTGGATAACCTGTACCGGAGAGTCAGAGGAACCGGAATTTTCGCAAAGCCAATACGGTCAAGACGACCGAAAACTCAAAGAAAGAATCGTCCGTGGAGAAGTGGAATACTTCCAAGATCCATGGTCCCGATTACTCGATGGTGATTCCAATAATTTATTTTTCTTCCTCCGTCACTGACGGTGCTTTAAGCTCGATCATTGGTTGAGTCGCTGCTTGTCCAGAACCCTGCCCATCGCGCGACTGTGTACTCCGCACTTGATAGTGACTGGATCGACAGCGAACTTGAAGATCTTGAGGCTTTATATCGACTGAGAGTAGCAACTCCGGAAGCGTGACAAGTGATAAGAGAAACAATTTGTTTCGTATTTTTCGTTTCATGGCCTCTCATGGTACTGAACCTCTCCCTATATTCCTCCCTGTTTCCTACTGTACAAGAAAATATTACTTAGATTCCATTTTCGGGATGGACCCTTTGCTCACGCTTTCAAGAAATTTGCATGGACTGAAAGAACGGTGAACGAGTGAAATAAGCAGGATATGACAACTTACAGTGGATGTGATCAGATGCGAATGTCGAAATCTGAATTTCCATGAGATATCGAATAACGGGAGGAAATTGGGAGACGTACAAAGTAGTAACTGTGGTCGTAGCCTTCTTGACTTCTGACCCGAACTTGGAATTCGTCGTAGCCAGCATCACGCGCGGTCTTCAAGAAGTTCTCCGGAAGGAGTTGGCCTTGCTTATAGAAGTTGTCGCCGGTTCCCTGGATTGTAGATAAATCTTTTCCAAGTTTCCTGACGAGTAAATATTACGCACATAGTCCACCAGGATGTGAAGGGGTTCTGTGGCTTTGGAGATGAGCTCCGTGGCATCGTATTTGGCACCCTCTGCAAGCCCGCCCTCAAGATATCCTTTGAATGCTTTCTCTCCCCAGGGGCACTTGGTGGGATTGGAGATGGGTGCGAAAGCAGACGCCGATCGATACTGTTTTGTCGTTGAGGAAAGGTAGAGCGTCAAAGCTCCATGTCCGCCCATGCTATGTCCGAATATTGATTGTCGCTTCCAGTCCTGTGATCGACCGCCGTTAGCGCACAGATGACATCATCGCAGAGGAACATCACAAACGATTGCAATACCGGCTGCCTCGATGACTTGAGGGAGTTCGACGGTGATATGGGTGGCCATGTTGTAGTTCTTCGCGTACTCGGGCTTCGTAGCGTTTATGTAGAATCCGGCGCCGGTACCGAAATCCCAATCGTCGTCTTCGCCCGGGACGCCTGCACCGCGGGGAGAGGTATCAGGGAACAAAATCGCGATGTTTTGAGAGGCAGCGACGCCGAAGAAGCCGCCCTTTTGTGCTCTGAGACACGGTATGTTGTTAGATGTATTGAAAACGTCACCGAGGATGTGCACCAACCCATTATCTTCTGTGCATGTCAAACCGGCGAGGTAGACCAGGACGGGGACCTTGGCACCTCCGGGGTTGAGGGGCATGAAGAGGTTGAACTGTGCGTCGAGTCCTCCCAGAGCGGCAGACTGTGGAAGCCGATGAGAAGGTTGTGCCACTTCGATGATTCTGAGTCTTAACCTTGAACTTGTACTTTGTGAGCTCTCCCTCAAAGACTCGGTTTGAGGAGAGTTTCTCGAGAGCAGGTGCGCCAGACATGATGGAATGAGATCTGTGAGTAGGCGGGTGGTAGGTGGCTCAGACAGACAAAGGTGGATGTGGGAGAAGTCAGGGTGATGTGGGACAGCGACGATAAATGCAGTTCAGATCGACCATCACGTGGAGTGCAGGAAGAAGTCGCGACTCGGATTTTGGGGCATTCAGCGAATCTAGGGTTGCAGGTATATTTAGACAGTCGGTTTTCTATCCTCGGAGACTACTGTCATACAGGCTTCCGTCTACCAGAGGAGAGCTCGCTTGCGCTAGAACTCGCATGTCCGAATGAAAGGCACATTCGGGGCGGCATCTTATCTTATCGCGGGATGGAGGCTTTAGTGGTTAATGACGGCACGCGGGTCATTCCTCATCCCCTCCCACACACACTCACCTCCGCCTCGAGTTCATCGCCGACGAGGCCGCACCATCCGATGGACACCCAAGATGAAGGGTCTGGTCTGATATTCATCGTTCTAGGTGTCCTCCTCACCTTTTATCTCTTACTCTCGAGCGAACGGGTCGAACCAAACGTAAGAACGCGTCTCATGCACGTTCGGTGGCTTCACTGAAGAGCGCGCGATCCGATGCACAGTTGAAACACATCCGACCGATAGGACACTCCAGCTATCTCCTTTCATACATCGACGCGTTAAAGTTTCTCTACGCCGGCCCAGCTCTCCTGCGGAGGGGATACGAGAAGGTCTCTTCCGTCCCTTGGCCTTCGTCGTTTATGCCATTCGCTCACTGAAGTCGGGCGTACACAGTTCCAGCCGGGAATATTCAAGATATCGACACTGAGCCGATGGCTCGTCGTCATCACCTCAACTCAGCACATCGAGGAGCTTCGGAAAGCGCCTGAGGAAGAGGTGACTTCTGCCGTCCCCGGCGATGACACCGATGCACTGCTGTTGTCCGCCGTCGGCCACTCCGATACCCTGTTTTCAGAAGATACCCAGACGCTTGTCAGACTAATGACCCAGTCGTTGACGTTTATGGTTCATGATTTGCATGAAGAGATTATGGCAAGCCTCGGTGGAGCGATACCTACCCCAGATACTTCGACTGGTACGCTCTCGTCCTCTTTATTCCAGACCGATTGCTGATTGCAACTCTTGCAGGATGGTCAGAAACAGATGCTCTGGATTTTGTTCTACACGCTGTGACTCGAGCTACCAACAGGCTCCTGTTAGGCTCGTCCTTCAGGAAGTGCACGCTGTTTTCGCTAGGTGGTCGTACTTACCTTCGCCTCCAGGTCGCGCCACCGACTACAAGCACCTTAGCGTCGGGATAATCCGTGCCGCATTCGAGCGAAAATCCCATATTCTTCCGCTGCTGTTTCCTAGATTCCTCAAGAGGTGAGTAGCTTATCGTCCGAAGTGGATGTCGACCATGATGAGCTTTCCGTGCAAGACTCGTTCGGCTTTCCAGCCAATCGTACCGCAACAAGAAACGACTCAGAAAAATATTCATAACGATACTTAAGGAGCGGAAAGCGCAGACTGTCGGCGTTGAGCCTCCAAGCCCCAGAAAGGTGAAGGTGCAGAATGATATATTCTCAAGCATCCTGGCGGACTCGCCGTTGGGTTCGTCGATCTTCGATTCCCTCTTCGGTCTTAGCCTCGATGCCAACGAATCATTATCGATGGTTAGTATGTCGTCCTCGAGTCGCTGGAGCTCGACTCACGCCGTTTTGTCACTAGACTTTCCTGCATGTCCTGTACCACCTCGCCGCCAACCCCAAGTACGCCTCGCCACTGAGGAAAGAAATCGAGAGCACCGTTAGCCGGGAAGGCTGGACCAAGGCATCATTAGAGAAGATGCGGAAGGTGGACAGCTTCGTGAAGGAATCGATGAGGGTGAGCGGGGTGTCGTGTGGTAAGTCGCGTCCTCTTGTCCTATTCATTTCACTTTACCTGGAATATGAACGCGTCGAACGCACAGTAACAATGGTACACAAGACTCTCCAGCCTTTTACGTTCTCTGATGGGACCACCCTGCCCACCGGCACCATCCTCTGCGTAGCCTCCGACGCGCGGCATCTCGACCCACACCTCTCCTCTTCCCCATCCTCCTCTCCAGAGATCTTCGACGGCTTCCGCCACTTCCGCCTCCACTCCCACCACTACGGGGATACCTCCCCCTTCACCACAACCACGAGTACCGCCAGCGGTCCGACGCGCTTCCAGCTCACCACAGCGACGCTGGACTACCTCGTGTGGGGGTACGGCCGGCACGCGTGTCCGGGGCGGTTCTTCGCCGCTGTGGTGCTGAAGATGCTGCTTGCACATGTGGTATTAGGGTATGATGTGAGATTCGAGGATGGGATGAGGCCTGAGGATGTGGTGGATGGTGCGAGGAGGGTGCCGAACCCGAGGGGAAGGGTTTTGTTTAGGAAGAGGTGATTTCAGAGGGGGTTTCGAATTCTTTGTCTGTTCCAATGCTCTGCTGTCGACACTATGCACATCCAACTATCCAGCTTGCTCTTTCACTGTACTAACAACCCTGCTGTCTGTCTGTAGTTTACTGCTCTGTTAATAACATATAACTCATACATGCGATTATTCTTCCAGTTAGGGTACACAGAATAGAGTAGAAAGTACGATAGATAGGTTTGTGGGATGTAGGGTGGGTATGGTCAGAAACCGTCGTCATCTACTGTAACGTCTAGTGCTGGGTATCAGGAACGTACTAACGTCCGCTACCGCAGCTGGGTGTCCGCTGTCCGTGTTTGTGAGTGCGACGCCGATTTTACTTGCGATGTCGATTGCGATCCTGAAGGTCGTCCATTGCCGACAGTAGCGGTGCGACTGCTACGCTGCTGTACCTCTGCACCCGCAGCATCCAAGCTGTCGACCATCTGCGCGCGCGCCTTGTCCTCCTCCTTTTCCTCTGTCTCCTTTGGCGTCTCCTTCTCCTTCTTCGGCACGACCGTCTCTGCCGACTCTTCCAGTTCCACGCCCGCACCCACCTTCGGCGACTCTGTCAACCTCATCCCCCCATCCGCACTCTGTTCCCTACCCACACCCTCCTGCACACCCTCCCCTTCCTCCCCCCTTCCCAACCCCTCCACCTGCTGAGCCAGCATATCCACAATACCCAAATAAAACGTCGCAGGGCGGAACTTGATCTCCTTGCCCATCATCTCGGCCCACTTGTACCTTGCGGTGTTGATCCACCCGACGAGGTCGAGGTGGTTCACTTGGGAGAGGGTGCCGAGGTAGGTGCCCTGGGTAGAGGGGCAGGAGGAGGAGAGGGAAGGTTAACACGTGTTTTTAGGAGGATAGAGAGAAGAGGACGCACCCATTTGGACGACTCTACAGAGACGAGGCCGTCGTTTGGGCCTTCGCGCTCAAGGATAACCGTATGCGGCCACCTAAAGAAAACGCGTTCAGAACACCAAAATACAGTCCGAACGTACGCGGATCCCAGACTTACTTCCAAGTATCAATCAATCCCGGTTCATACACCGCTCCCCAACTGAAATACTTGACACCTTCCACATCTGGGGTTTCCTCATTAAACCGGCGCATGCTCGCGAGGGTTAGGCACTCGAACGCCTTCCCATCCCCACCGCCGTTCGGGAGGAGGTCGAGAAGGGAGAGGACGGAGGGCATGTTGGTGCGCCCGACGGTGGAGAGGAAGTGGTCGGCGAAGGAGGACCCGCGGTGCGGTGTGGCGATGGTGGTGATGGAGAGGACTTTGAACTTGCGGTGCGTTAGGTGGGTGGTTAGGTAGCGGCAGTCGAGGCCGCCCTTGAGAGTAAATTTCAGGGCGTGGAATATGAAAGCGGGAGGTAAATACAGACCATGCTATGACCTACACTCGCGTCAATTAGGCGTTTAGGGTGCCAATCAAACGGTAACTTACCGATTAGATGAACGCTCCGTCCAGGGTATACTGATGATATCTTTTCTTCTAGCACCTTCGCTCTGTCCGCAGGGCTGCTCGTGGCCGGGACGCGTGTTATCAGGACCTCTGTTCCGTTCTCTTCCAGGACTTCCTTGATTCCGCGCCAGTGGGTGACCTCGAGAGGAGCTATTGTGGGCCCGATGGTGACGGAGTCGAAACCGAGTAAGCCATGACAGAAGACGACAGGGTTCTTGGGGGAGAGATCTGTACGTGATTGAGCGCAAGTGAAAGGGATAGATGATACGAAGCGCACATTTCTTCTTCAGCTCCTGCTGTTGTTGCTGAGTTTGCGGACGATCCTCGTCTGCAAGCAGAGTATCCTTATTGGACTTGGTAAATTGCTGGAACGACCACCAGGACGCGGACGTTGTCGTCGAAGACTTTTGGGATACTGAGTCGAGGGATGAGATGGATGTTATGGAGTAGGTGGTCATGGAGCGTGTATGGAGGGATCGTAGAGAGTCGAGCGACGTACGCGACGGAGGTGAATGGTTGAGGACAATAGGTGGTGGTCGTGCGAGGTCGACTTGAGGTACAGGATGGGTGGATACAGTCGGGGGCGGTGAGAGTGAGGATGTCGGGAGGGTCGAGCGGGTGAGGTTGTCGAAGAAGGGCGGGGGATGGGTAACAGCGCGAAAGGACGGCGGCAGTTTCGCGAGCGGGGGGCGTGGAATGATGGGCGACGGGAGGATCAGGGGCGTGTTCAGTGCTTCGTTGAGCAGCGACAGACTGGGCGAGGGCGGCTGGAGGTTGAGGGAGGAGCGGGCTGGGGACGGGGGCTGGCTGTTTGTGAGGTTGCTGAGCCAGCGCAGCACAGGCGCCTTGGACCGCGATGTGCTCGGGAGGGCGGGCCGCATGTTCGCGGAGGGGCTGTCGAGGGACGAGGCCGAGTCTGAGCTCGAGCGGGGGGAGCTGTTCGCTAGGAGGGCGTCGATTCTGTCTCCCAGGCGCACTCGACCATGACTGTCTTCGTGCATCAGCGTGCTGTGACGTCACGCTCCTCTTCACTCTCTCCCATGGCCTCACTCCCCTCCATCCTCCCAGCCAGGCCTGCAGTCCAAGACGGTCAGCTCCGCTCATCACGTATCTTTCGGCGCTTATTTTCGGACAGTCACATCCACACCAGAGCAGATCAGCCATCCCTTTGGAAAAGTAACAAATCCTGACCTGTTCGTATTTCTTCATCCTCCAATCAACGTCGGCATTGCTAACGCCCGGATAGGACCCCGATATGCATATGCGCCTTTGAGAGTCAGCATCACGCTCTTTTGCTTCCGTCTCCGACTCTTATCCGTCCACAGACTGCTATCGTCTCCTTCCCAGCCATCGCGCCCTCATGGCTCACCGCAGAAAGGACCACGACACAGACGACGATTCCAATATCATCACCTGGAATACCCCACCCCCATCTCATACCTAAATCATGTACTATGTATTCGTCTGATACCTATCTTCAATGCACTGTCTATGCACTTCTCTTCTCACACCCAGCACTCCATCGTTGCGAAGGTAATTGGGGTCTCCATCAAATCTGAGCGTTTGACTTGATGAAAAAGACGAAGTGGTGAAATATAATGCTAAAGGCAAACACGCACAAATCGGACACAAATCTCCCAGTCAGGCCCATTGACGGAGCGAGTTCCCTCCAACTTCGACGCCCTCACCGCCTTCCATTCCTAAATCTCCCCCTTTTCTCCCTTTAATATCCTGGCTCCGCCCTCCAATTCTCTTCCGGCTTCCCTCAAGAACCCAATTTTTGGTCAAACGATCCTCCACAGCCAACAACCATACCGTCGTTCTTAGGTTCACGCACAAGGAGAATGTCCTTCTTCTCAAGGAAGAAGCAACAGCCAGCGGCCCAGCCTCCCGCCTCCGTCACTGTCGCCCAATCCCCGAGCCAGGCCCTCGCACAGGTCTCCAACACCGGCCCAAGGGACATCGTTCCTCAACAGCAGTCCGGGAGTTTGCGTGGGGATAGCGTCCTGTAAGTATCCTCTTTTCAACTTGTCCGGCTTACCCATCGGATGTCGCCTTTGCGCCATTTTCTGACCGTCTGGTGAACAGTGCCGGAAATGCAGCCGGAAGCAGCAGTCCCGCGCCCATGCAGCAACCCCAACAGCAGCAGCAGCAGCAGCCCCCCCGGCCCCAAAATCGCAGCAATGGGCCCACCACCGGCGGACAACCCCCAAATTCAACGCAGCCCTCCCGTCCACCGCCTGCTTTTCCATGGTCAGCCCAGCGCCTAAACCTGCTCCCCCCAACCGTCCTCCCTAAGCCAGGCGTCGCGCCTCCCACTTCGCCCTCACCCTCACCTTTTCCGCGATACGGTCATGCCCTGCCAGCGACCGCCAACTCCAAGGGCGAACTCTACCTCTTCGGTGGTCTCGTCCGCGAGAGCCCGCGGAACGATGTCTACCAGTTCTCGACGACGACCAACTCGGCGAGCCTCTTCCATACGACTGGCGTGGCTCCCAGTCCCCGAATGGGTCATGCGAGCGCCCTGGTCGCCAATGTGGTGATTGTGTGGGGTGGGGATACAAATACGGACCCAAACTCGAAAGCGACTGATAAACATGATAACGGGCTGTACCTCTTGAATCTAAGTGCGTGCCGATGTGTTTCCCCTGCTTCCTGGCTTCTGACGGTGCCCTCCCCAAAGAAACGCAAGAGTGGAACCTGCTCGAGGTCTCTGGGCCGGCACCGGTGGGCCGATATGGCCACGCCGTGACCATGGTCGGCACAAAATTCTTCGTATTCGGTGGTCAGGTGGATGGAGAGTTCTTGAACGATCTCTGGGCTTTCGACCTCAACTCACGTACGCTGTGCATTTTCCTCATGTTGGGTTTTTCTCAGTCTAACTGTTTCAAGTGAAAACGAGATCTGCTTGGGAACAATGGGAGCCTGTGACGAGCGAACGACCAGCACAACGGACAGGGCACGTGTGTATAACATTCGAAGACCAAATCATCGTGTACGCAGGACGTATAGGTCGTGTCGAAAATTCGAACGCTAACCGGGCTTTTTTACAGGTTCGGAGGCACTGACGGCAAATATCACTACAACGACACATGGTCGTTCAACCTGCAAACGAGGAGATGGACCGAGCTGCAGTGCATAGGCTTTATTCCTTCCCCACGAGAGGGCCATGCAGCAGCCATCGTTGGCAATGTGATATATGTCTTTGGAGGGCGGGGCGTTGATGGAAAGGACTTGGACGACCTTGCCGCCTTCAAGATATCAAGTTGGTAACCCGCCACTCAAGTTGGATGCTCGAACTAACGCACTTGGGAAATCAGATCAACGATGGTATATGTTCCAGAACATGGGTCCATCACCTAGCGGGCGTTCTGGACATGCCATGGCTTCCATAGGCACCAGAGTCTTCGTCCTTGGAGGTGAATCCTTCTCGCCCTCCAAAGGCGACGATGCCAATATCACCCATGTTTTGGATACAAGTGCGTTGTATTTGAGATTGAATTGCTAAACGAGCTCATTGGTAGTATAGAGCACATCAAATATCCAGAAGACAGCCGAGGACCAGCACCTCAAGCAGTGCCTTTAGGTAGCCAAAACAACCTGCGAAGGCCTTCGATGACTGGTCAAAATGTTCAGAACCAGCAGCAAGGCCCACCTTCCCAGGCAGCGCAGAATCCTCGTTCAATGTCACCTACCGTTACGCCTCAGCGCGCCATGTCGCCTTCAGGTCGGGCCAACGGTCTCCAGCAACAGACTTTTTCTTCAGCTACGGGCACGCCACCTGGCAAAACGCCTCTACGACCCAGAAGAGAGGACGAGCTGATCGATGGTGCAGATGACGGCTTTGACGTGGGCAGCAGCGAATCGTATCAGCCCCAGTCGCGAGCGAAGAGCCCCGCGCAGACAGGCGGTGGGAACCGTGCCGTCTCACCTTCGATGAACGGTGGGCAGGCACCCAACATGGTCGGCGTTTCTATGGGTATCAACGGGGTCACCGGGCGGTCGTCCCCTGCAGTTGCGGGACGGTCGTCGCCTCTCACGGGTCGCGCTTCCCCTGTGGTCGAGCGTTCGCGACCGAGCGAGGGCAGCACGGAGAGTTACCGAAACCCGAACAACATCTCGCCGACAATAAACGGCTTCGCGCGACCATCGTCGCGGACGGGCAACGGCTCGGCGGGCAATGTCACTGCTGACCTGATCAGGGACATCAAGGCGAAGGATGTGGAGCTGGATAGCGTGAAGCGGCAGGTCGCGTGGATGAAGGAAGCGCTGGCAAAGGCGACACGTGCGGGCTTCGTGCAGACGGATAGGGAGGGCAGTCCCGAGATCGGCGGTGTGGGTGGGTCGGATGAGGGTCAGGATAGCAAGCATGCCGAGTTGGCGCTCAAGTTTAAGCAGTTCCGGGCTCAGGTCCAGGTTAGTCGACGCGTATACTCGCTTGTCTGATAATTAACCTTTTTTTCGCTAGACGGCTATGGCAGAGCAAGCGAAGCAGGCTTCGGAACGGGTCGCAGAGGCCGAGCGCGTCAAGGCAGGCGCGACACAAGAGGTAGCGTATTATCGCGCCAAAGCTGCTGCTTTGGAGGCCAAAAGCGACTCGGAGGCCCAGCGATTGGAGCGCACCCGTATTTCAGAGCTGGAGAACCACATGTCCGCTCTCATGAATGAGCGATGGGCCCAAGATCGCAAGGTCAATGAGCTCAACGATTCGATCGCTCTCCAGACCATGCTATATGACCAAGCGGAGGCACGTGCCGCTGATGCCATCAAGCGGCACGAGAAGATGGACGAGGCCCATACGCGCACCGCGCAGCTCTACAATGACCTCCTGGAGAAGTATGAGACGATGGAGGTCAGATTTAGAGACCATCAGGACAGACTCGTCAGTCAGAGCTCGCTCCTTGAGCAACGGGAAGCGGACGAGGTCAGCCTGCGTGCGCAGGTGGACGAGCTGACACAATCGCGGGATCAGCACATCCGGGCATTGGACCAGGCGCGAATAGCGTTGGAATCCGCGTCAGCACGAGCCACGGAAGTTGACTTGCAGCACGAACGAGCGCTTGACACCATCAAGAGGCTGGAGGCTGATTTGGCTGAGCTTCGTGGTGATCTCGAGACGCGGACGGCGGAGGCCGATGCTGCGAGAGCCAGGCTGACAGACGTCGAAAATTCGTGGGCGAAATCTCGTGAAGAGGCAGATGCCTTCCGTGCGCTCACTACGACGAGTCTCGGCGAGCTGCTCGACACACATCGCGACCTAAAGGCGGACGAGGACAGAGTACTGCGCGGGCACTCTGAGAAGATCCATGCTGTGGAAGCCGAGGCCCAGTCACTGCGCCTAATGCTACGAGAGGCAACTCAACGAGCTGACGAGTCCACGAAGCAGCTCGCCGAGGAGCGAAAGCGCGGTCAAGAACTCCAGACCGAAGCTTCTCATTTCCAGGCCCAAATCGTCGTTCTCCGCGGGCAGCTGGCAAACGCTGTCACCGATACCGTGCGTCTGCGCAAGGATCTTTCTAGCGCCGAAAACAATCTCCGCGACAAGTCCAAGGAAGTCGCTGATCTCACCACCAAAATTGGCATGCTATACAACTATCTGGGAGAAAGCGGTATCAGTGTTGACGAAAACGATCTTCGTCCTTCGTCGAGGTCAAATGGACATACTTCTTCCGAAATGGTGGCCGACCTCGAGAGCAGGCTCGCTGAACGTACTCGCTTGCATGAGAATGCGGAGCGAGAATTGGCCCAAGCACTCCGCAGGAAGCGAGACGTGGAGGTGCAAGTGACGCAACTCAGCTCTCAACTTGACACCTTGCGGTCTACTCAGACGCCTGGAAGCAACAGCGATGCTGATGCACGTGCACAAGAGGCTGAAGAGAAGCTTGAAATGGTTGAACAAGCGCATGCGGCCAAGCTCAAGCAGCTTGAGGACGACTACAATCTCGCCGTGCACTACGTAAAGTAAGTTGTATCAAAATGTCAAGAGATCCACGCTGACGGATCGGCTGCAGGGGCACAGACAAGATGATGCGTCGCATGCGGGAAGAAGTGAACAAGTACAAGATCACGAACACCGCCCTGCAAGATCAGCTCGACGCAGTCCGGAATGGCAAGGCTGTCGACCCACGACTCCTCCGCAGTCTTAATGGGCGTAGCACACCATCAGACGACGAGCGCTCGCATCTCGTTGACGCTCAGAGACAAGCCCAACGCCTCACTGGCGAGAATAAGGAGCTTCGTCTACGCCTGGAGAATCTCGAGAAAGAGCTTGAGCTTCTTCGCAGCAACTTACAGGCTTCTCAGCAGGAGGCAGACGATCGCTATGCTCAAGTTGAGGAACTCCAAATGGACATCGAACGGCTACAGCAATCACTTGTTATTGCTCGTGGTGGTCCGGATGAGACGCTCATGGAGAAACTGCACAACGAAAACACAGCCCTTCGCCGAGAAAACGACCAGCTGTCACATAAAATTGCTCTACTGCTAGAGGTCGACGAACCAGCATTTGCCCGCAGACCAATGTCGGGACGTATGAGCACGTCCAGCTCAGAGAATGCGATCGCCTTCGAAAATCTATCCAGCGAATTGGACGACTGGCGACGACAACTTGCGAGCTCTATGAGCAGTCGACGGCCAATCAGCGAACTCGATCCACCTGTTGCAGAGCAGTCACGGTTGCCTCGGTCGTAGTGTCTCTTCCTCTCCTTCATTAATCTATGTAAATTTTGCATATACCCTTCGTATCTCTCCTTTTGTCAATTTTTGTCACCACTCACACTCGCTTGGATCCTCTCATACTACTTAGCTCTTCATTGCTCTGCTCTGATACTATGCTGCCCCTCTCGTAAATATTATTTTTCTTACGATCTGCCTCAGTTGGCGCTGTCAGTAACGCACACTGACTAATAATTATGACCCATTTGACGCCCTCCGTGTCCACTCAACGGCTCGTTGCTTGACCACTTCAGCACCCTCCTCGTCACCTATTCGCCTCTCTAGCTCAAGCCATTTCTTGAAGAAGGATCTGGGAATACTGGATTAGGTCCTGGTAGCTCGAAGCAAGATATTGCAGGTCTTACTTCGCTTTGTGGCTTGTCATCTTGTGTGTCAAAACACGATCGAACAGATTCCTGAAGGACGTCTATGAACTCGTGCGGGCACTGCACTGAAGGCACGTACCTAAGGCCTTGGATGTTGCCCTGCGTTGCTTCCATGTCCATATATACTGACCACATGTCCCACTTTTTTGGATGGGAATCCACGATGCCTTCAAACAAGGTCTTTCCACGTTCCGCATCCCCATGTTTATACTCGAGCTGAGCAAACCGCGCAATCGCCTTTAAATCTGTATCCCCCCATTAGTCAGAATAGCACGGCGGGTCAAGCACGCGCGTACGTTTCCGCTTTTCCAGGCTCTGCAAGCTACGAGGAAGTAGCTTTCTCGCCTCTTCAAGCTCTCCTTGCTTGAGCAGGAATTCTCCGAAAAGTGTCCAGACCTTGGAACTTTGACCAAACTTTTTGCACGTTCGTTTGTATTGCTCTTCCGCTTTCTATATGAAGTATCAGAGTTGGAACAAGGCGTTAGGTGAAAAAGCTTGCCTCGTTTTTGTACGATTGCTCGAAGATCGAGGCAAGACGTAGATGGATTGTCTTTGAATCGTTGGCCTTTGCAGCCTCCTTGAAGGTCGCTTCCAAAGTTTCATTTGTCCCATAAACATTCTCGAGGTTGAGCAGAGCGATCCAAACATTTAGGCGTTCCTTCTCCTCTCGGAAGTTGATGGTCTTGATAGCGCGGCGAGCGATTTCCCGTGCTTTATCGACTTCAGATAGGGGAAGTTGAAAGGACATGTACTGGATCCAGAGATAGGAAGAATTAGGCGATCCAAGAAGCAGGCGTTCAAAGTCAGCATTCGATTCTGGAGCCTTGGTATGCATATCAGCAGTCAAATCCTGTTCGATCTCCTTGCGTTTCCGCTTCTTTTTGCTAGGCTGGCCCGCTTCATCTTCATCCTCAGAGGACGATTCCTCTGCATCCTCAGGCTTCAAAATATCTGGCCACTGAAACCCACCAACAGAGGGTAAGGTGAGACCTAGGGCGGAAGCACTTTTCGATGCCCTGGGTGCTTGATATTCAAGTTGAACATTGTTCACGTCAGCCTGCATTTCATCTTCACTTTCGTCGTCGGGAGGGTGCATGTCAGCGTCAGGATCGTCTGCAGATTCGCTACTAGAAGCCTCATGCAGTTGGATCCCTTCTGCATCATCGTGGTTTATTTGATCTTCTTCGTCTTCAGCTCCGCTGTCCTCCTCGAGCTCCTCCTTGCTGAAATTGGAGGGCTTCAAGCTGAGAGAAATACGGCGATTCTCAATCTTGAGGATGACGGCTTTGACACGGTCGCCTTCGCGGAATCCTCGAAGCGCGATGACAACATCAGCATCCGGATTGTCAGATAACTATGCACGAATGTAAGAACACATAAGACTGAGGACTCGAGAATTCCACCTGCGACCTGTGACAGAGACCGTTGAATTTTGAATTCTCGATCTGGATGAAGAGCCCGTAATCTTCAATCTTCTTGACCGTCCCATTGACTTTATGGCCTGCCTTCAAATCACCTAAAGAGAGGGTGGCAGGCTCCCGCTTTTGGGACAGATCCCCTGATCTGAAGGAAAGCTCCACCTTCTTACTGGAAGGGTCAACGCTGTTCTAAATTCAATAAAGCATCGAGTACAAGCCCATGAGACCTTACCTGAGAATTCGACCCTTCACAACCTGCTGCACTTTGAAGCGACTTTGCCAGTCTTTGACATACTGAAGGAAGCATATGATAAGCAAGGAGCTGCTCAACAAGGAGACTGAAAGCACGAACTTCGTCAAACAACTCTTTGATCTGCACTCGAGCATCGATCTCCCGGCCAATGGTAACAAAAAGGCCATGATCAGTAATGTTTTTCACGAACCCGCGAATAGTCTGTCCGCTTTGCAAATCGGATATGCTGCTGATCTCTGGATCAGCGGCCTCTTGGGCCCGAAGTGGGCTCATTCTTGACTGGCGAGTAGAAAGTATGAGTTGTCGTTTAGGTACATCTATCGCCACCACCGTGGCTTTGATGATGGTGTCGACAGCTGGCAGCGATGCCGTGCAATCGAAATTGTCCAAAACATCAGTCAGGTGGAGGATGCCACCAATGTGGGAAGTAATCTTGACCAAAGCACCGTGACTAGTGTGTCGAGTCACTCGTCCGCCAACAAGCTGGCCAACAGCAACGGATTCCATTGTGATATTAGAACCCTTTGCTAGAACTGTAGGTTTTGATTTCGGCTTGTTGGCCACAATGACAATTCCCTTCTCTGGATTTCGAGTGACCACGACGAGCTCGTTGAAATTTTCACCGACCTGGAGACTAGTTCGAAGCTGAGAAATAGCCAAGCCACGGTAATTGGCAAGATTTTTCAAAGAAAGAAGTGCGCGGACATTGGACGGCTGGAGAGTGAGCAGAATGTGGTCTTTGTGTACTTCCGACAAAGTTCCTTCTACCGTGTGCCCGATTTCAACTGTGTTAATGTCGCCAGGAGCATCAAAGTTAGGCGCAGCTTGTTTGATGCTTGCAACAATGCGTCCGTCATCAATGCTTAGAATGCGAACTTTGACAACTCGTCCTAGTGGAAATGCATCTACGAGCCGGCCTTTGGAGGTATCACTGCATGGCATTTGAGTAAGACATGGCGTATGGCCCAGGAAGACACCAACCTAATTTCCTTTGCCGGAACCACAGCCTTCATGTTGCCGTAGAACTCAACTATAAGATGCTTCTCTGATACCTTGAAAACAACAGCGTGCGTTAACAGGCCTGATGTAACGTCCTCTGGCTTCGACACGATAGGCAAAGTGGAATCTACGAGAGTCTTTTTAGCTGTGAGAGCGATTCGTTTTCGGTCGGGATCCACTGAGAGGACCTGTTGTTGCATGTATCAGTTCCGCTATCTATGGAGGAATTTGTGAGAGCGTACGCGACACTTGATGTTAGCCCCCTCTTTGAACCGCTTGGAGGGATGCTTTAAGGTAATGTCGGCGTAATGCTTGGGCCAGACTACGCCGTCAAGACCTCCTGACAGCGATACGAACAGTCCAGTATCCGTGAGCTTCCTGATCGTTCCCTTGACCAATTCTCCAACTGCAAGATCAGCAACTTGGAAATACTTTTGTTGGACAACAGAAGCCTTCAGAGACAGTTGGAGGACGCCATCGAATGCAAAATAGCCCGTGACGCGTGCTGCGTGGGTGGAGCCTATTTTCCAAGGACCCGACGATGAAAGCGACGGGACGTGGTCGTCCGATAAGTGAGATATCTGTATAGAAATGTCAATTCAAAGCAGAGGATGAGTTAAATATGACGCACATGGACAAATCCTTCCAACGTCGGTGAGATCTCGACAATGAGACCTCGCTCTCCCTCTAATCTCTTCACTTTCACTGCTTCTAATACAGTCCCGGTAGGATACATTTCCTGCACAGTCCTCCTCTTGAGCTCTTCATGCTCATCCGCTGTCAGACGACCTCCCAGCTTGATGATGTGATCGAGCAGACTTAGAGAAAACTTTGGTGGAGAGGATGAGTAGTCGTATAGAATTCTCGCCTTGATCTTCTTGCCTATCTTGTACTCGCTGGGGGCTTTTACGAGATGGGATTGGTCCACTGTGCCATCAAAAAAGCCAAGAACTTGAATGTTAAGGCCAGTTGGATTAACGGCGGTGATCAGCCCTTGGACCAATGTCCCAGGAAGCATGGAAGTCACTGAAGATATTTCCGAGAGCTAAGTTCACGCTCCAATTAAATCAACGCAACACAATTGAAGTTATTGAAACACATACATGTGACGATGCAAAAGTTGCCGGATCACAGCTAACGGTGCACGTCCGACCATTGGCGGATAATTTGGTGATAGTAACGTCTAGCAATGAGCCAACATGTAGTTTCCTTTGTGAATTCGGCTGTTCTGCATTCTTGGAGTTCAAAAAACCAGACACATTCTCGACCCCAAGATCCAAAATATATCCATGGTCTTCACGACTCTTTACTGAGGCAGTCAAGGTCTGGTGAAGTCTTCGTCAGGGTAACATTCGAAAGAGAGGGCACACAGGCTTACGAATCCTGCCTTCAAACCCGACTTCTGGACGCCTGTATTGACACGACCTGGTACTAGTGTCAACTCGACGCGTTTGCTCGCTCTGCTAACCTCGTCTCGCGACCTTCCTACACCAGAAATATCACTTGTGCCAGGTTCATGGATTGCAGAAACAACTCCACGGACATACTGCCCGACACGAAACAGCTCTGTCAGTTCAGGAATATACGACCTCGGAGGACTGTTTTCTTCGTCCTCGCCTTCGCTCTTGTTTTCCTCAGCGCTAGATTCCTGAGCCTCCATCCGTTCGAGTGCTTCCGTAAACTGCGTCGATATATTGGTGATCGGTACATGGGCGTAGAGTTGGTTCGGAAGCGAGATGATGAGGGCCAGTGGTAGGATAGCAGCAATCCGTCCAAAAATCTTCATTCCGACATTTATACGCTGATCATGGAGTTCAATTAGACATATAGCTTGTTCACAAGGCAGCAAGGCTCGCCTTGTAATTGAGATGTTCAATGCGTATTCTATCCTTTCCCTCCTTGTGACTAGAAGACGCTGCAGGAGTAACCTCTGACTTGCGCTTTCTATTTTTATCCTTATTATCTGTCGAAGCCTCCTGTGGACCGTAAGACACAGATCTGGGGAGACAAGAAAAAATACGCACTGCAAACAATTCAGCATCGGCTTCTTTGACCGCTTCTGCGCGAATAGCTTTCACTTCAAGTGGAGTGAATGATGTTCCTCCACCGCGCGGGAAGTCGACCTCTTCAGCCAGAAGAGTAGAAGTAGGCTGAGGCTGCGATTTCGAGTCCGTCCTGGACTTTTTGGATTTATGGGTAGATGAAGAGTCATCGAGTCCTCTTTTCTGTGCAGCCATCTTAGCTCGTGGATGAGACGGTCCCCAGTAGACCTGACCCGGAGGAGAGAAGAGATTGGAAGTTGTGGTTTGACTTTACAGGGTCTTGCTGTTGCATAAAAGATTGAAGTTAGATAGAAAGCTGAATTAATTTTTGAGAGGATCGGGCATGAAGATCTTGGCTTACCTAATGCCATCAACAATGCAGTTGACGCGAACTCTTCCAGGGATACCTCGCTCGCTTCCTTGAGCTTGAAAATGGGTACGTCGTTGCATCGTTTAAACACCTGCATGCATATCAATAACCTGCCGTAGACTATCAGGTGCGAACACAGAGACTACCGCGTCAGGACGTGCTTCTCAAATGTTTGTCGTAGAATCGAGTTGGATCAAAGTTCGGTGGTGGAGGTGTCGCAGGAGCGTCAGAAACGAACGTCGACAGACGAGAACGTCTGCGAAAACTTGCCCTTGAGACGATTGACTTGGCCAAGGTGCGCCTAACCAACAATAACTCTGATAAGCCCTTGCTGAGCTGCTTTGTGCCCAGGATCCTTACATTCTACGCAACCATCTCGGATCCCTCGAATGTCGACTATGCTTGACCTTGCACACAAACGAAGGCTCGTATCTTGCTCATACACAAGGCAAAAAACATCAGACCAACCTTGCTCGTCGTGCTGCCCGAGATGCAAAAGACACGCAGCTCATGATCGCCCCTACTCAGTCGAGTGTGCAACGGAAGGTCTTCCTCAAAATTGGACGACCCGGATACCGGGTGACCAAAGTTCGGGACAGAGACACCGGAAAGGAGGGTATGATGGTCCAGGTGCACCTGCCCCAAATCAAGGAGGGCGTTCAACCTCGTCGACGATTCATGAGCGCTTGGGAGCAAAAAAGAGAGCCACCGAACAAAGCATACCAGTATCTAATTGTAAGCGCCATTGATAATGAATTTACAGACACGAGAAACTGATGAAATATCCACAGGTTGCTGCTGAACCTTACGAGACCATCGCCTTCCGCATCCCTGCTCGCGAAATCGAGGACGAAGCCGATGATGCAGGTTATTGGAACTGGTCACACTGGGATCCCGACACAAAACAGTACAGCTTCCAGTTCATGTTCAGATTGGCTTATTGATATTGTACCACTATCCTGATTATGTAGTTTAATACATTTTCTGCTGTTCTGTGCGTGGACATGCATATGGTATGTTTCTAAAGATGAATACAGCAATTACGTGAATCCCATAGAGAAGAATAACATCATGAAAGCCATTACTGCAGTAAGAAGTCCGTGTGATATGTCGAGAGTAATATGGAGAGCTTGAAACGATAACAAAGTGGAGTAAGTATATAGGAAGAGTTCTGTTCTGAAGCTGAAGTATCGTAATCATACCCTGCGCTTGCTCAGCAGCTTCTTCGATGGGATTTTCTCAGTTTGAGAACGCGCAAGTATTTTTTCACGCGAGATGGAACGG
Source organism: Cyclocybe cylindracea (assembly GCA_013376435.1). NCBI lineage: Eukaryota > Fungi > Basidiomycota > Agaricomycetes > Agaricales > Hemipholiotaceae > Cyclocybe > Cyclocybe cylindracea. The sequence goes on from MPNV01001881.1 coordinate 1,281,630, forward strand.
TCAAAACCTATGATGGGCGGCGCAAAAGAAACAGTGGCGACAACGGGCGGTGTTGGCACAGCTGGTGGCGCTGAAGGTTCGGGTTTAGGTGGATTGATCATACTTGCCCTTTTCTTCAACTTGCGGCTTGCTGCCATGGGGATCTCTTGTGCTTTTATAGGTGGTTGCGGAGGAGGCATGGGTCTAGGTGGTCTCGGCGCAGTCATCACTGGAGGAGGATACGCCGAGGGCCGGGGTCGGAAGGATGCTCGAGCTTGTTCGGGGGGAAGGTATGCAGTCATCGGTGGAAGGAACGAGGCAGTAGCAGGAGGAGAGCGCATCTGGTTATGGATTTGACCATAAGCAGCGTTGTTCAGAGGTGCAGGCATTACAAGTCGTTTGGGTAGATGTCGGTGCGGAGGTGGTCTTCCCGTTCGAGTCTGACCAGAGGAACCAGTCGAGACTGATTGATGCGTGCTTCGAGCGTCGCGGTCGTTAGTATACATTGAGGGGGGAACTTGGACAGGCTCTCGGTTCATCTGGGCAGGAGGCACCGATGACATCGGTGGCAGCTGTGAAGGAGCCATATGGTGAACATTAACAGGTGGCGTTGCATTCGACGGCGGTCTTGAACGGTCAGCGTCGACAGGTCGTATCATTTCATTTGAGTGCCTCGAATGCGGGGGACTAGGATTCCGTGAAGAAGCACGAGAGTGACCTGGAGATTGGCGAGGGGGAATAGGCTGAGTAGGGAAGAACTCGTGAATCGGACTGCTGTATGGAGGTGGATCAGGGAAGGCTTGAGGAAGTGACGACGTTGACCCCTTGTGAAACTCTGAGGCTTCAGGCTGGCTCACTCCAAAGTTAGACCCGAGGCTCTCGCGGAGGGCATGCGAGGGAGATGGAGCACGCGATGGAGCACGAGAGGATTCACGGGACGCTTCTGGAGACCCGTTCTTGGAACGGGGTACGACAGCAGGGGATGGCGTTCGTGAATGATGTACCTCAAGATGGACTGGATCATATGGATCGAACTCGTTCTGCTCTGCTGGCAAACCGGGCTCGACGAATACGCGGGGAGACGGTAGGGGAGTGGGCACGTCAGGTAGATCAGCCTGCAGCATGGCCATACCGATATCGAAAGGGTTCAATGCATCATCGTCGACAGGCTTCTCCGGCACCGGCGCCGGCCTAGCAGGATCATCATAGACTTCCACGCGCATCTGGGGAGGTGGGTGGGGCAGCAGGCTAGTCACCGAAGCTGCTGGAGTCGGCGCATAGGGCTTCGGTTGTTGGTAGGCATTCTTGAGCGAAGACACTTCCTGTTGGACGATCAACGGCCTGATCTGGGGCTCCGGCTTATCTCGTTGCCTCGGGTGTTGATTGTGCTGCAGATGGAAATTACGAGGAAGGATTTGCCCTGGCGACAGATTCAGTGAGACGCCGATGGGAGCTTGGGGAGGGACATAAGGCTGTTAAAACAGGAAATTAACGAAAGCGGCAGGGTGAGCAGGAAAGATGGAAGTACCCGTCCGTTAGCATGCATCGCACGTAGATGATAGTCGTTGGGGTTGTCTGCAAGCCCGAGAGGTCCTCTTCTGCTATTCTGCTTGATAGCTTGGACTGCTGCTTCATATGGACCCTTGTGGTGCAATGAAATCCCCCAGGGATTGGTCTCGTCCAGCTCGTCAATCTTGTCAAGGTCTTGGAGGCGGCTATTCACCCCGCTTGCATGGCGTTTCGAGGCCGAAGAACCAGCTGCAGAAGCCGCAGTCGATACAGACATAGGAGTAGCAGTCCCTGTAGTCGCGGGACGGCCAAGGAGCACCGGCCGTTCTTGAGTGGGTGGTCTAATCGGTTCGGATATCTGGCGGGGAGCGGGGGGTCGAGTGACATCATTGGGCAGGTCGGGCACCAGGCTGCGATGTGCTTGCAATTTCTTCGACCTGGGCGCCGCCGCTGGAGGTGCCGCCTGGGAGGGTGTCGTCTTGCGGCGAGTCAAGAAAGTCATCAGGCCGCCCTTCTTCTCGTGCTTTGGTGGTTGGGGTGCAGGATCAGGGTCTATTGAGAGGACAGAGGGAGGTGCTCGCGTAGGCAATGATGAAGGCGCAGTCGATGCAGCAGGTGGGTGGTTGTTGTTCAATGCTGGGACCTGCCTGAGAACATCGGGGGGAACAGGAAGGCTGGGAGGGTCTGTGGGGGCGCTGGAGGGCGGTGCGGGAGTGTTTGGAGGCTGAATAAGAGGAAACTCGGTGTCCGTCAGGTTTTCATCAGTTACTAGGTTGCGGCGACGTCTTGTTTTCTTGAGAGGTGGGTGTCCTACTGGAGGAGAAGTGGTCCATTCAGGTTCGTGACTTGTGACGAAATCCGGGTGAGAATGAGGGTCAGCTGAGAAGGCTGGATCGTCGAGCAGAGAAGGCGCCAGCGACTTGGGCTCGCGCTCTGCTTTCTTCGCCTTTGGTTGTGCAGTAACCCGGAATTTCATAGAGAACAGTCCATGTAGAGGGAGAGGTCAAGGAGGAGCCAGTGCGCGCAGTCCGATTAGGGTGGCATATATAGATAATTGGATTCGTCTATTCCCCGACGAGTTCTATTTTTGATGTCAACGTGCATCATCGATATCCACATAAAAAAAAGTCTGCCACCAAGGGCTCAACGCTCCTAGGCAACCGAGACAATGCCTGGCTTATCTTCCTTTACGTGGAAATCACAGAAATGCAGAATGTTAACAGAAAATGTAATGCCATGAGGTCTATGTTCCTATCCGCGTTGCTGATTGTCCCAGAACCCATGTCTGCCGACGCCTTCGCTTCCGCCTCGCCTCCATCTCCACCTATAGAACACGCCGACTCGACACCCCAAATCGTTGCTTGCTGTGACCCGAAGGTGCTGGCAGCTTCGAGCCTGCAGGTCGTCCAACCGGCTTCGGGATCGCTGATGCTGACGAGGGTCCAATCGTCGCGTACTTGACCGGCTGCCTCAGTCCGCTGCCACTGTTGACTGGCTTCGCTGGCACAACTGTTCTCTCTGTTACGTTCATCGGAGGAATTAATGCAATCCGACGTGGTCCGCTGCCCGTCGATTTGCCCTGTTCCCTGTCTGTGACTGTCCTTGAAGCCGACGTAAGTTTGGGTCCTTCTGATATCAAGACACGTCGTGGCCCATCCCCTGACTGTAAAGGGTTCGAAAACGCCGACGCAGTAGAGACCCTTTGTGCCGTTTTATTTTCCAAAGGAGGCTCCAGGCCTTTCTTTGAGGTAATAATGGATGTCGTTTCAGTTGAAGTATCAGTTGTAGTTCGACGCAAGGGCAACTGAGCTGCTGCGATGCTTGATCTTCGTCTGGAAGGAGCGATCGTCGTAGATGCAGAACCTGCTTGTTGGCTTAAAAGTATTCTCGACCTTTTCACAATTTTCAATGCGGGGACAGGGCGAGGGGGCTGCTGCAAAGCGGTATTGGAAAAATGTGGAGTCGATAAAGCGTTGGAGGGCTTCTCATCGCAGGAAAAGGCCGGACTGGTAGGCGTCCTGATTTTCGATTGTCGTACAGATATCTCTGCTAGCTTCAGGTGAGACGGATAACGTTAACAAACTCGAAAATAGGTCAGTACCTTTAGGAGGTGACTCAATGTCAACTAATTTGGGCGGCTTCTCTGGAGCTGTAGTACCTACAGGGCAAGGTTCAGGCAAGGCATTTAACATGGAGAAGCAGACATACCAGATACGTTACCAATAAGCGAGTCAGCCCGGCGTTCAAGCAGAGGGTCTAATCCAAATGTCAAAAGGCGATACAAAGGAAGGAAAAGCAGGTGGCTCACCAGTCTTTTCGTCCTCAACTGGAGAAAGCCGCTTCTCGCTCGTTACGTGAAGTTCATCAAGAGGCGGAGGGGACTTGGACGAAACGTGTCCAAATTCTTCTTCGTCAAAGCTAGTCCCTTCTTCCAAGTTCCCCAGGAAGGAGCCGTGGCCGTTTCTGGATGCAAAGAATGATATTCTGTCGTTCAGTAAATCAAAGGTCGTATCTGCGTTGAGTTGAAGTTGGAATGATGCTTGCAAATCGATGGAATGACGGTGAGATTTGTCAACTGGGCTTCGAGGTTTCTGCCTCGTGCCCACCAAGGGTGAAAGGAAGGGAGATGTTTCTCGGGTGGTTTGAGGCGGCGACGAAGGTGAAATGATGAGAGAAATGGGCGTGTCGCTAAGTAGTGCGTCCGACGATGTTGGTAAATCCAGGGTGCATACAGAGGATCCTAGTTGAGAAGCTCCAGACTTCAGCTGGCCTTGAGAGTTGGTCAGCAATTGCTCTTTGTCGGAAAAAATCTCGATAGTCGGAGGAGATGGGTTGTGCATAACACACTCCGGGGTTGTAGGGTTGGTTGAAGAAGGCTCGGGTAGTCCATTTTTCTCGGAAGTAGGTGGTTCGATTGCTTGAGCCAGCTTCGATGCCACAGGAGCAATCTGGCGCTTGAAAGGCTTCTTGCGAGCCATGGGAGTTGTCTCCTCCTTGAAGGATATATCTGCAAGGGGAGTCCGTGGAGTGACAGGCGACTTTGGTGTGTTCAGCGTCGAAGCATGTCTCCCAGACCACTTTGGAGTAGCCGCCTTGGCCATGTCCTTGAACGTCAGCGTTGCGTTCTCATCATCGTCCGCAACCTGCTGGTTGAGTTCTTCCCCGAGCTCTTCGACTTCATCCGCCAGGAGATCGCGAATATCGGGTTCATCTACGGTCACATCTCCAACATCGATGAGGCGACGCCGAAGTTTGTCAACAGGAGGGTGGACGACCTTGGAGGTCTTGGTGGGGTGGAAGAAGGATATTTCGCCATGGTTCTCCTTGTCGGAGTCGGGCGAGAGTGGGCGTTCAGACTGGGCCGACAGCGGGTCGAAGAGTGAAAGAATGCTCGGTCGAGGGCGTGTGGCGTCCATTTCTGAATGAGTTGGTGAAGGGGCAGCCTCGTGGGCCGAGTTGAACCGTCAGCTGTGTGTTTGGCTTTGTGTACGCGACAAGCTGGGTCACGATCGTCGCGTCGATGTCCAGGTCATTCAACCACCACAACCTTCGAATGGCGGAACTGGCCACAGTTCGCGCAGAGATCAAGACATGGGAACGATCGTTTAAGGACACCAATGGTAGAGCAGCAACAGTCGACGATATCAGGCAGAACAATGCCATTGGTAAGTGATGCGTTCCTCCAAACGAAGGCCCGCTCTCAAGCTCAAATAGCTGCCAAATATAAGCTTTACAAGAAACTCTCCAAGGCTGCTCCATCATCGACTGTGAATGCGCTAGAGAAATTGAAATCCTCAACTCCACCTTCCACGCCTCCAAGAGCGACGCGTCCCAAAGATGTCCCCTCTCTCCTCCTCTCCAAACCACGCGCCGTACAACCCACTGCGCCGTTAGCCGCCTTCAACCCTTTTTCGCCTCAGAAGAAGCAGAAGGGAAAGGAGAAGGAGAAGAATAGTGACAACCTGGCGAATCTCCCTCGTACCAACCTGTTTGGCAAGCTTCAGTCAACACCCCGCCAGAAGCGTGGTCTGTCACCCGATCCATTCCCCCCTATTCGACCAGGACCCAAGTCGTCCATTGCTTCGGCATCGATACTCTCTCTCGCGCTCCCACCTGCTCCGACAAGTGCCGTATCCCGTGCACGTAAACGACTCCGCGGAGAACCTGTGTCTCCTTCACCCAACAAGGATAAAAGAAGACGCGTTACTTCGCAGACCACTCTCTCTTTCCCTCGACTCAACCTAGATGCCCCGGGTAGCGACGATGAGGGTGATGATGACGACGTTGCAGAAGCGGACTCGTCGTTTGTAGACAATTCCCCAGTCAAGGTGTCAAGGGCTGGCAAGTTCTTCCCACAACTATTCGAGGAGAGTCAGACCCTTGCAGAAGGCACGGGGTCGAAGGGCGACGTGAATATGGATATGGAAGTCGATGGCTTATTGAAGCCAGTCCAGACTATTAACAGTATCAAACGAACAAAGTCAACCACACGCTGGACCGACTCATCTAAGTCTGTTGTTAAAGCATCGACAAATAATGCTGCTTCAGTCTCGAAACTCAAATCAACAGCGATTCACGCCAACAATAGCTCATTGGTATCAGAGGCGTCAAGCAGCCGTTCATCGACGAAACGCCCGCTATCGGATGACGAAGGCGATGAAATAGACCCTCAACCCATCTCGAGGTCCAAATCACCGCTGATCCCTCCATCCCCTCCTCCCTCCGGTACCACTTCATCGTTCAACAGGCCAAGCAAAAATGCTTCAAAGGTGAAAGCAACCACCAAGGGCAAGAAGGCGAAAGTCGAAGGAGAGCCACTTACCGACGGCACTGATGAACTAGAAATCGGAGCAAAGCTGAAAGTAGTCACCCGGAGTACCATGCACTCTCAACGCGCAGCTGCAGGAGTAGTGGAGGATGACGTCCTGTTTGACTCTGACCCCGTTTTAGGATATGCACGTTTTGCTGTGCCTCGAGGACCCCTGCCAAACGCCTCCCGGCAACACGACGGGCATGTCGAAATCGACCTTCCAGACGAACTTCGACGCGTGCTCGCACTCCAGGTCGCGTCGAGCGATCAAGCGTCAGAGGACCGACTTGTCCAGGGCTTAATGTACGGCCGTCGAGTAGGACCCTACAACCCCGACAAAGGAGGCGAGATATGGGATGTTGGGGAGGATAATCACGCAGTATCGACTGGAGATACGGAAGGCAACGTGGTGGAGGAAGATGACTGGGAAGGAGAACCGGTGCCATGGGAAGTGGGTGAATTGTGACCAGTATGTGGAAGTCTTTAACGTGTATACCATCCCGTGTCCTTTCGTCCTGACGCCATCTTAATGCTTTCGTGATTAGACTTGTAGCAATTATCTCGAATTAATGCAACATCTACACCTCCAGTTCGGCTGGCTGCACTGCCTGCCATCAAGCACTTGGGGACGGAAATTCCACTTAGTTCGCTCATTCCCTCCTTGGTTGATGTACCGGATCGACTGGCACCAAGTCCATCACACAAGCGGCTTCATCACAGGCTACATGAATCGCGAATTGCACTGCAGTGCGGCGTCGTGCAGTTAATAATTCCCTTTTACTGCATTCAGCCTTGCTCTCGAGGCATGTTCGACTGACTTGCACGCGTAGATTGCTCTAATCGCGTCCTGCTCATGGACATGAGACCGATCATATATCACACAAGAAGACAGCACATAGTGTGTCAAGAAACGCCCATACCGCAACACGAGACGGCGTGCACACCGCGCAGTCCGCTGGTTAAGTACCATCCCCTAAACATAGTACCACTCATGTCCCGAACCTCTCTGCTTGACAACGCTCTTACCACTCTTCGCCGTCAAACAAGCATTCGTGAAAGCATTCGCCTTTTCCGCACGTCCTCTAAAGACAGCATCAAATCCACGAAATCCGGCAAGAAAGGATCTTCTTCGTACCATCCATACGCCGTTTACGAACAGACCATGGCACCGATTATCCTTCGCGATCCCGAAGCCACTAACAAGCTTCTGGAGGCCATCCTCGACACCCCGGGAGGACGACGCTCCCTTTCCAGGCTTGCCCGTACCTGCCGCGCTCTCTGCGAGCCCGCTCTCGATATCCTTTGGAGGGAATTGGACTCCGTCGTTCCCATTATTGGCCTGTTCCCTGGCCAATTGTTGAAGAAGTCCCGAAAGCCAGGATTGGGATTGGTGCGTTATTTTGCTATAGACCTGGTCATGTAGCTAAGTTTTCGTATTCGTGTAGGCGAGAACCCCTCGTGACGAAGACTGGAATACTATCATCAAGTACAGCCAGCGCATTCAGCGTATCACATACGACGAGGCTGCGAACAGCGTCGCGACCTCCATCTTCCCCGTCTTAGAGGAGCGCCCGATGCTCTACTTACTCCCTCGTCTGCAAGAATTGACTTGGAAAGTGGAGACGCCTGCTGCGTTAGAGCGCTGCGCTCTCTTCCTCCACCCAGGTCTCCAAGTCATCAACCTCGAGGTCGGAGCGAAGCTCCCGAAATTGGACGACTTCCTCGCAGATATGTCGCATCGCACCAGCCTCAAGGGCTTCTCCTTCATTTCGCCCACTAATCTCCCGGACGCATTCACCGACCTCCTTGGACGTCAGGATGGCCTCGAGAAGGTGGTCCTCGTGGCTCCAGGCGCGTTGGCGCCAGGTGTCGGCCGTTGGATCGCCTCGTTGCCCCGCCTCAAGCAGCTTCAACTCGACCTCACGGGCAGGTCGCCCATCGCCGTGGAGGGTTTCTTCGACGAGCTCCTTCCACGTTCCGGAGACTCCACCCCAAGTTCAATCGGGTCCAGAGACAGCGGCGTCTTCTCTGGTGAGGAGCTTGATTTCACCGAGATTCGTAAATCCGCCCTTCGACTTACAGGAGATTTACCCCGCAAAGGCTCTTTCGGCAAGTTGCGCAAGTTGCAGCTGACAGGCGAGGTTGCCAATATCGCAGTGTTCCTCAAACACCTCGAGAGCGACCTCGTCAGCCTAGAGCTTGTCATCGAAGATCCGCCAGATAACGCTGACTGGCAAGATTTGTCAGAACTGATCTGCGAGCGATTCGAAGACTCACTTCAGTCACTCCGCATCACCGCTACCCCATCATCTAAGTTCGTCGACCTCGTACGGTCCACGTCTCGGGCGGAGCCGCCCACTGGCAGGCTTTCTCTCGAAAAGCTGACGAATCTCACAAGTCTTATGCGAATTGATATTGATCTTCCAGAATCCGTCGTTTTCACGCCTTCTGATATAGAATGTCTTGCAAGAGCTTGCCCAAACCTCGAATCGGCGAGGTTGTGCCCTTTGGCACGGTTCCCAACGCCCCACAGCCCAAAACTGACTCTCGCATCCCTGTCTTCTCTGACGAAGCAGTGCAAAAGACTTCACACTCTCGCTGCCGTCTGCAACGCTACCCCAGGCAGCGAGCATATTTTGAGATCGCAGGAGGCCACTTCCAACTCGCTCCTTCGACTCCATGTTGGCCACTCGTGGATCCAAGATCCTCTCCAAGTTTCTATTCTTCTCAGCCACCTCGCGCCCCGTCTTGAATTATTGAAGTGGTTCCAAGAGAAGAATAGAGCGGGTTTCATCGAAACACATGCGAAGAATTGGCAAACCGTGTCCGACACGCTCCCTCACCTCCAGCTTTTACGATCAGTCGAGAAGTCCTTCATCAAAGCACCTGTCGTCGAGCCGCGCCAGATGTCTGAGAAGTCCATCGACGCAACTGTTGAGACGGCCAGCCGTGGCGTTCTTGCCCAGGTGCAAACCGCTGACGCATCCATCCAATCCTCCCCCATTCTGGTCAACCGCGAGGTGGAGGCCATCGTTGAAACCTCAGAAGCATCTGTCGACGCTGTTCCGTCTAGCGAAGAAGTTGCCGTAGAGGCACGCCCTGCGACTGTATCGATTGCCGTCTCTACAATGATACAGCCTTCCTTGAACGGGGGTGTGAGCCCATTCTCCCCCGCCTATAAGTCGGAGCGCTCGCCCATCCCTCACTCACAAACCGCCGTGTACCTTCTCTCCTCCATCCTTGGCTTCCTTTCGTTCGCCTACCGCTGCTCCACCCTTCCCCTCGCATTCAGCTCTCGAATTCTCCAGCTCCTTCTTTCTCGCTTCCCAACTCAAAAGTGGAACACACAGAGCCCAGATGCTCCTCCGAAGCCCACCAAAATCGATGACGAGCTGCTTGCACCCGCCTCTGAGCCGTCGGACTCGATCCCTCTGGATTCTCTTCCAGTCCGTCACTAATTATTTTGCTATCGGGGACTTGACACTTATACTACGTACTTGTGCTGGCATGAAAACCCAGATACCAACCTATGCAAACACCTATGCCCCATATGATTATGCCTATGACACACATGCGATTCACTTTTTCTCTCCAGTGCCCACTGTCCGGTACAAGTGCGATCTGAGTGAAGAGGGCAAGTTGCCTGAGGTCAGTGTAGGCACGTGGGGAAATAGTCTGCAAACAGGGCACAACAAAGTCGCGACGCGTCACCGCGATTGGATCACCAGAACTCACAACTCACATTCATCGAAGTACATCATGGCCGATAACAAAAAGCAAGAGAAAGACTTCACCAAAGAGGTCGATGCCCTTCTTCCGGAGGCGGAAGCAACGATCAAGGTATTTCCCCTCCCACGCCGACCAACCTCCAAAGTACTGACTGCCGCGGTAATTTAAGTCTGGCAAGCTACAAGACGGTCTTGACAAAATATTCGGTCTTGAAAAACAAACACGAAACGTGCGCTGTCAAATAATGCTCATTACCAGTGTCTAATCGATGATTCAGGCCGCCGATCTTGCTTCAACCACTCGTTTAGTGAAAACAGCAATTCAGCACTGCTATGATGCTCGAGACTACCCACTCCTTAATTCTACCATCTCCGTTTTGAGCAAGAAACATGGTCAACTGAAGGCAGCCGTTCAAGTCATTGTCGAATCAACGATCTCATGGCTGCCTGAAGTCAAAGAACGCGATGGTCTTGAACGATGGTTAGAGCTTCTTGAAACTCTGCGTGGAGTTACGGAGGGAAAGGTTAGGACCTTTTATGTGGAATCTCCGTTCACACTTGACTGTTTATCAGATCTTCTTAGAAACTCCCAGAGCGCGAGTGACTCTTCTTCTTTCGCATTATCACGAAGGTCTCTCCGTATCCGGGAAAGCCAAAGATCCCAAGGAGTCTCTGCAAACTGCGTCTGAACTACTTTCCGACCTGCAAGTAGAAACCTATTCATCCATGGAGCGGAGAGAAAAGACCGAATTTATTTTGGAGCAAATGCGGCTTCTCATTGCAGTTGCACGCCAGAAGGATGCCGCCGTGGAGAAGAAGGAAGGCAAAGAGTCATTAGGTGATGGAGAGGCTGAATGGGTTAAGGTCCGTGTTGGTGGTCGAAAGGTCAACGAGGAGTTCTTGAAGGAGAAGGACAACGAGGTAGGTGCTATCCGACCTCTGTCAATAATGCATCGCATGACTTCTTGGAATACAGGACCTGAAACTCAAGTACTATGACCTAATGATTCAACACGCCCTGCATCACGACTCATACCTTGACGTTGCGAAATATTACTACAAGGTCTGGGAGACTCCATCGATTAAGGAAGATGTGAGCGACAAAGGGAAGGCGGTGCGTGTATCTGCACTTCTGTTGGACAGCATCTGAGTATTTTCTACAGGCCCTCGAACATATTGTCTATTACATTGTTCTCGCCCCTCATACGAATGAACAATCGGATATGCTGCATCACCTTTATGTCGACTCTACACTCCTGAAATTGGAGCTTCATTAGTGCGTCTTCGTTGTTATTTCATGTTCACAAGAACCTGACCTCTTGCAGTAACCTGGTCAAATGCTTCGTGACAAAAGAACTCATGCGGTGGCCTGGAATCGAAGCTATTTACGGTCAGGCCCTACGGAAAACACCCGTCTTCAGTTCACCTAAACGATGGGAAGACCTGCATACCCGGGTCATTGAGCATGTACGTCAGCCCCTCAATTAATTCCCGAAAGTTTAACTCAATCCTTGGTTGCAGAATATTCGCGTTGTTGCTGAATACTATACGCGCATCACGATACCTCGCCTCACCTCATTGCTAGACCTTACGCCCAAGCAAACCGAACAGACACTAGCAAGACTCGTCGTTTCGGGCACGATATGGGCCAAAATCGATCGACCTGCTGGTATCGTGAACTTTAGGAGCAAGCGGAGTGCAGAAGATGTGATGAATGATTGGAGTTCTGACATGCAGAAGCTGCTAGGGTTGGTCGAAAAGACATGGATGGGTATGAATGCTGCCCAAGCTGCCCAGTCTCGCGTTAGATCGTAGCACTTCGTTCCACGTTGTACATACTTATCATATTTTTTTGCAACCCATAATTGTTAGACGGAGAGAAATTATGAGGATACAATACTGGGCTGACTACTTCAAATGCGACGTCCCAGGTTTAAAGGGTCGCTTTCCATCGAGCCCGCTGGTTTTGCTCGGGTTCCCTTCCTGTTCGTGGTAGGTGGAGGTTGAACAACTGGGGGTGCTTGGACTTCATATACAGGTTCCGTCAAGGCAGGCATATAGTTGGGTTTGTTGCCTTCCTGCCATAACTTGACGTACTCCACTCCCTTCGTCCACTGATTTGGTCCATGGTTGCGCCCGACGATCGCCTTCCACCGCTTGCGGGCTGCAGCAATTCCCTCGTCCATCTCTTCTTTCCTCTCCCATGTCGCAATACTTCTCTTGTTAGCCTCGAAGATACTCTCCACCTCACTCTCACCGAATGTCGAACCCAGTTCCTCGGCCTCCTGGGCAGCGAAAGAGGTCATGATGTGGTGCTCTGAGCGCAGTGCCCGGAATTGCGCAACAGCGCGTCCGTACGCGTCACTCAAGGACATCCCATGATATTGGTACAGGTTCAAGCAGAATTGAACAGCACTGCACACGGAACACGATGTGAATATAATCATTAGAGTACCCATACGAGTACTCACTCTTCCGGTGTGGGATTTCGCCCTCGCTGCCGTAGTCGCATCCACGCCTCTCCAGCAATTGGGTGGGGGTCCTCTATCCGGTCGCTCTCCACGAGCGTAGTTGGTCGGAACGCCTCGAATGGATGGTCGCGGAAGAACTGACGGCGAATATCATCTTCAATGTAATAGATAGATAGCGGCCTGACGCTATGTGGCCGGAGTTTACTCGAAGTCGCTGGCTTCTGGTCATAGGGAGTACGCGAAGGAGGCGCCTTCGGGGGAAGCGCGAGCGGTGGGTTGTCGAGAACAGCTTGGTACCAGGCGGGCTCTTTCTTGATGTAGTTCCCACGCATCAGCCTGGAGACCTGCTGATGCACCTGGGACGCTATTCTTCGAACCATATCGACGTTATGAGAGGTGTAGCAGACTCAGTCGCGTCGTCACTTTCAGAAATTTCGGGTGTTCATGGCAAACAGCAGCAAAGTCGGTTAAGCGGCCCGGGGGATCATGGCGACCCATCGGCGCTTTCCTTGTCATTGGGGAAATTTATTGTACATTCAACTGTAGATACGTGGAATGTAATGGTAGGTGTGGATCTAGGAAGAGCGTGTCATATTCAAACTTAAAGTTTGGGCTGGATCACTCTCTGAGGCCTGACGAAAGTCTTTGCTTTCTCCCGCAGGACGCGACGAAGCTAGGAGAAATAAGAACTCTGCAATGTACAGGCGGAGAAAAATAACACTTACGATCTTCCCCGACGGGTTCTTTGGTATAGCATCTATAAATTCTACGCCTCCAGCAAGCCATTTGTATTGTATCTTTGCATCGGACACGTGCTAGACAAAGAGACATCAGTAACGGCGAAACACATTGGAGCACAGCAGACCTTCTCTATCATCTTCTTCACCGCCTGGCCTTGGCCTTGGTTTATCCGCTTCAAGGCGTTCGGGCTGGGAACGACGAAGGCCATGGGAACTTCTCCACTGTAGTCGTCTGGAACTCCCACAACACATACGTCTACAACGTCCGGGTGAAGAAGCAAATGGCCTTCGAGCTCAGCCGGGGCTACCTGGAAGCCTCGAACCTTCATGATTTCCTGCGCAGGATTGTTGGTTAACCGTGGTTGGAGATATTCTTAGAGGATGGGCAAACCTTTAGGCGATCAACAACAAAGATCTCGTTGTCCCTAATGATAACCTCGTCACCAGTGCGAACCCATCCATCGACAAACGTCTCAGCAGTCCTAGGTGAAACTTCAGCGACCGTATAAGTCACTTTGATCTTTGCAATAACGTACGCTGTGGGATTGCCGTAGTACTCGCGAGGCATCCATGGGCCTGTTACGATCAATTCGCCTTGCTCTCCTTCCTTTGCAAGAGTGCCGTCCGCTTTGACGACCTTTGCTACAACTCCGGGAATCAGAGCACCGGCGCTTCCAATAGTGCCAAGCATGCGCTCAGGTTGGAGCTGGCTAATCGTGGTGCACGTCTCCGTCAAACCTACACTAGCATGAGAGAAAGCATTGCATCGAAGACATAGTCCACGTACCGTAACCCTGTCCAATTGATGCGTTCGGGAGAATCCTCGTTAACTGCTTCATGAGATCCCCGCTTAGAGGAGCCGCGCCAGACATGCAGAACTTGACATGGCTGAAGTCTCTGCCCTTCACGGCAGGATGCTGAAGAAAGGATCAGTGATGACGGTTTTGAATGGTCGAACTACGGTGTTACCTTCGTGAGAAGAACAATTTGGGGTGGTACTAAGCTGCAGGTAAACAAGGTGATCAGTTAAGGCAAATAATATACGGGCCGTAACTCACTACAGGTGAGTTACTCGGTGACGGGAAATAGTGTTCAGGAAGTCGGTGAAGTTAAATTTCGGCACAACGACAATCGAAGTCTGAGGGGAACTGTTGCTCTAGGAAAGGACTCCCCGAGGTAAATCCACTCACACCAGCCCAAAGTGTAAAATGCAACTATTCATAATAACCCGTGAGCCCAACCTGAGGAAACTGACGGGTTGAATCAGACGTACTATCACCACCAGACCATAGATATCTTGAAACGACTTTAGAACCGCTAGGAATAGGACGAATGGACAGAAACCTACGAAAGAATGGAAGAACTGAATACATGTAGGATGAGTGGTTGAGCGAAACAGCGCAGGGTATTATTACTCGCCTCCCATAATGACGTCTCCGGGTATAATACGCTTGTGAGGGTAAGATGGATCATCCATATGGTAATGGGCAGCCATTTGAGATATATTGGCAACAACGGAGAAGTGGGTGATAGCAACTGCTTTGGGCTTTCCTGTACGTCATGAAAATGGAATGAATTTTGGTCCAGCAAGGGGACGAGGTCTGACTGACCTGTAGTCCCACTGGAAAACGATAGGAAGGCGAGCGTCTTCTTGGTTTCTCCTGGTTTATATACGATTGCTTTATAATTCTCCGGTCTCGAAGCTCCAAATGATATCAACTCTTCCGCTGTCGTTATCCCTGACGTCGGCGACGGGTCCAGGAGGACGATAGACGCGTCGGTGAGACCATAAGCATGAGCGGCGATGCGCGCAGTGTCGAGGCAATTCGGGTGCGTGATGAGCAGCTTGGCATTGGATGTCGTGAGTTGGTATTTGAGTTCGTCAGAGGTATAGCTTGGATTCGCGGGGCTGCATCGGACTGAATGTTAGAATAGAGCTGTCTGAGTTTGACGACAACGGAATAGAACTTGCGTGATGATGCCGCCCAGTGTATGGACCGCCCACATAGCCGGAGCGTAATCTACCAGACTCCATTAGGCCATGTATTTCGAGCGAAGTGAGATTGGAACGAACCGATGTGATTGGGGGTGAAGAGACAGACTACGTGATGGTTTGCTTCTCAGTCGACGGTGTATTGTTACGAGCAACGCACCGACGTCGTTTATACCTGGAAAGAGTCAGATAAGCCCGGACCAACGCGCAAGAAACTCACCGATGTTCCATTTGATACTCAACGCGTTCGCGAGAGCATATGTGCGGTAGTGGACCTAGGCACACGTCACATAAGAGGGGCGAGCGGGGAATATAATTGCCCACTTCTTCGAAAGATATGGCACGACCTGTCTTGTCCTCGATGAAGAAGGGGATGTTGCTTGGTCTCAGGGGCCGCGATGGGTCAGCGGCGCGTAGCATGAACTGTGGTATGGAGACATCGTCAGGAATTGGGGGAAGAGGGGCCTTGGGGCCAAAGAGGGTCATGGTGGGGGGTTGGGGAAGAGGAAGAGCGGGGTGTCTTATATATATGGGGCATGTTCGCAGTATTCTGTGTGTAGGGGTTGAATGGCGGATCTTGTAGTGTCCGGAAAAGGAAGGGCATATCGCCGTCCGACGCTGTCGTCCTGTCGCCACGGTCATGTGTCGTCCCTTCTTCACAAGCTGCTCTCACCATGGACGGCGAAGACACCGCCGAGCTCAGGAACCCCTTCCCCTCCCCGCCCTCCCACTACACAAAGTACACCACCCACAATCTCAACCTCCTCGCACTCTTCAAGGAGAGAGCCTCGGATAATCCGAATCCAAACCAGCAGGAACTTCTCAGCGACCAGAATGACGTCCCCGATTGGCCACTCACGCAGCTTGAGAAACCACAGGTAGATTGGATTCTGGAAGAACCCGACGCTTACTATGAAGTTTACGGCGATAGGTGGTTTGTGCGCATTTCGCTTCCCCCGACTCCCGGGCTATGCTCAGGATCTTTCAGGTCAAGGAAACGATCCCCTCTTTGGCAGAGTCAGGAGGAAACCAATTGTATCCGGCTGACCCCACAATCGGTTTGTCATCTCATCAAATCGACATCTTGCGACAACACTTATACTGTGCGATCCCTTCGCAGATCGGCGACCAGCCCTTCGATCTGTCCTGCGCTCTCTCTTGGTCACCTACTCAGCGCTAACTGGTTCGCTTCTGCTGCCCCCACCCACCAATCCTGAGATACCTCCAGAGTGGCAGAGACACGTAGACTGGATCAATATTCTCAGTCAGAACCTCATGGCAGTTGCCAACGACCTGCGGCCCGTGCAGGTTAGAGCTTGCTCTTCCAATATCTACATACCGCATAATCATTTCACCCTTAGGCACGGGGTCATCTTGAATCTATGATGAAGCGACAACTCGACCTACGAAGAGAAGAAACTGAAACTCTTCACCAGTGCGTCTATCTGTGAAGCCTCCCCATTCACCCATACCTCTCCTTACATGCCGCAGAAAATGCGATGCACTGGATGTGAAGCTCGAAGAGTTACGCGCGTCTGTAAAGCAGATGCTGGAGGATACGCAGCTTTTGGTATGGGGACGGCGCATCTTCAAGTTCATCAGCGTCGTGCTTACATGTGGTTAGGCCTCCAAAGACAAAGATGCGAAGATCCAGAGCTTCAACGCAAACGCAGTATGTCACCTTATGTCTCTTTATTCCTCAATTGACTTCCTGTCTTGCTAGTCCAATGATGTGACTCTTAATGACGTTCTTACGTGGGCAGAGCAACTCTAATGGGCTTTTTTGCTTCATATTTCGTAACGAGACACTTATTATCCCGCAGAGGTTTTGATGGCTGTGCTTAGAGTAGATCATGTGTGTACCATATATGGAATAATAAACCAAAATAGTCTCAACTTTCTGCAGTTGGGCTTGCACTTGACCACGACCACAAATCGGTATACTCTCGTTCCGAACGACCAGTCAGAGAATTTTCTCACTTTTGACGTTTGTTCAACGCGTTCGTCACGACATTCATACCTGTCGCTCTCCAGAAAAATGGCAACAAGACGGCGAATCGGTGTCAGCATTGCGACGACGGAGGCTGCCCGGCGACAGCTTATGCAGCCTGTTCCATGCTGGGAAAAATTGTGGGTGACACCAAGTGGTATAACCTCAGGTTCCTCGACTTTGAAAGTCTACAAGTGGGTCAAAACAGAGAAGGTCCAGGTAAGCATCTCCTCCGTTTACCATTCAAGGCTTTTCTCATAATTTCCGCAGCAATTCAGCGACGATGAGGGCGAAGTCGATGAACCTTTGGCACCCCTACCAGATGAACCCGAAGTTGTAGAAGGAGATGATGACCTTGAGCAGGATGAACCGAAAAACGAAGCTACCCAAGTCGTTAAGGATCTTGACATGGACACAGCTCAAGATGAACCTCCTTCCAAAGTACCCTCGCCAAAACCCCAACTCATGATAATGCAGTCGGGCTCTGAACTAGAGACACACAGTCATACGCAAGGGTTGGATGCCTCCCTCAACCTACTGGACACAGCAATGGACGTCGGCGACGAAGAAGGGAAGAAGGCAGGAGAAGACAACGGCCTTGAGCTCGACATTTCTGGACTCGGGCCGGACGGCCTGCAGCTCGAAGGCGCGCATGATCTTTCGCAACTCGACGGACCAGACGGCCTGATGGGAGGGTCATTGATGGACGGCACCACCGACCCCTTCGCCGAAACTTCATGATGTACACCCCCCCTCTATATGCCTACTCGCATGCATCAGACCTGGGTGTGTTGTTCTGTAATTATTAATCCACATATTCTTCTCCGCGATTTGATTTCTTTCATAAATTCAGCGACTACCAACATAAGCCCAACCACCGTCGACATCCCTCGTGTCATACTCCAGCACGCCAACTCTTACGCGTTTCCAATGGTTCACGGATTAAACATATACATTCAGCATTTGCATTCACCGGGCTTGCATGCGCAGCTTCAGATCACAAGAATGCTGTTAGCTTTCACATCAAAGCCTGACTCCTAATCAAAGAAGACCCACCTGGTGCAACTGCAGCTTCCGCAGCCCGAGTTAGACTTATTCTTGGGAGGGTCTTGCATGCACTCGCAGCTGGAGGTGCCGCAGCCCTGAGCTTTGACGGTGCAGTCAGGCTGGTAAATAAATGTCATTAAGGCGGAAGATGCGCGCTATCGATGGCTTCGCGCTCACCATTCAATATAGATCAGTAGATATGAACTTAAGATGGGGGGCGGGAGAGGGCGGGTTAAGGACCGATTCCACGCTTGGAGGTACTTATACTCTCTTGGACTTCTTATCGTTATCTAAAGAATCATTGCTAAATCCAGTTGATTTGTTCAAGCAAATAACCCCGCCCTCGATGACTCTGGACACAAGACAAACACCCCAGAACGACGAGAAGAGAGGCAACTGGTGTCCGAATTCCCGATGTGCGCAGCAGTGGGGAAGCATCACGATGACGTTGACAGGTGCATGCTAACCGTGGGATCTGGTGCCAAACAGCAGCACTATAAAGATGGGCGATGAACGAGCGCTTATCCTTGACTAGAACTTGACAGAACCATTCGCCAGGCCAACTGGCGACTAGCTCTTCTCAAGTCCTGCACTAGATTCGTCACCATGGCCCTTCGACGCATCGTCTTTGATGACCATCGCAATGTATCTTTCCTCTCCCTCACACTCGTGACCTCCACATTCGCATTACGGCCAGAGTCGTCCATCATACCAACCATCTCCTTACTCTCAGTTCTCCTACTGTACTCACCGTTTTTATTCAGATCTCATGATCCACAAGGATGGATCAACATCGTAGCAACTTTGACGGCTCTTTCAATTGGTGGAGCAACCTCCCGCATCCATGCTTCTCTCGAGGCCTTGTCCTCCCCCGGCCAATCTTTGACGACTTTATTCCTCATATCCACCTTTCTTTCCAGCCTCTCGCTTGGTGCATTATATTGCGGAACGAAGCTCAACACACGCCTGTCTAGCCCACGGTCGCAAATCACTCTTTTCCCGGCCATATGGTCGACTATTTGGTGTACCGTCTCGTACCTCAGTCCTGTGGGTCATTTGTCGACCTGGAGTATCACAGACAACACAGACGCATACAGCTGGCTCATACCGTTTCTCGGTCCGGCCAGCAAGAATTGGATCATAGCAGCATGGGCGGTCATTATTTCCCAGACGCTCGGAGATTGGTACATTGGCCCTCAAGAGGAGGACCTCATCGCGACGTCCCCTGGCGCGAAAGGCGCATATCAAGATGGTTCTTCGTTCAGGAAATTTCTCGCCGCCTTCTTGCTTGCACTTTCCCTTCCATCCTTCTATCTTCCCCACCTACCGCTCCCGATATCGACGATCGACGTGGCATCGCCATTAACAGCTGCTTGTGTCGTTCCACCTTACCAACGCTACAAACACCACTCACCAACAATCGACGATTATATTGAAGAAAGCAAGAAAGTGCGGAGCGCAGCGAGGGTGATCCTCTGGCCAGAGGGCGCAATTGTCTTCAATTCGACTGCCCAGAAAGAGCAGGCTTTTAGTGAAATTCGAAAGCAAATTGACGGCCCCTACGTCGGGGTCTCGTTTGAAGAGACCATCAGCGACCCTTCCGATCCAACAGGCAGGCACGCCCTGACCCGAACTGGCATTGCTGTTATTTCACGATATAGTCCAGAGCCGTATCTGCAGTATTACAAACGAAACTTGGTGCCGTGTAAGTGTTCTCCAAATCCGGTGTGTTCCCTCTAAATGCTAACATGATTGCTTGATAGTTGCTGAATCATATCGCCTGAGGGCCGACAGATCCCCTCCAGAGATATTTGAGCTCCCTTTGGCCCGCCCAGGAAACTATATACCGAAAACCGAATGGTCTTCAGACCCTGACCATACGCGTCCTATTCCTATCACTGCTTCCATTTGCCTGGATTTTGCCACTCCTTCGCCATTTGCTGCGTTGGAATCCCGGCCTGCACTCATTCTTGCCCCAGCACGAACCTGGGATCGAACGGTTGGATATGCCATGTGGCTTCAAGCAAAGCAAAGGGCCGAGGAGCTAGGAAGCATGGTTCTCTGGTGCGACGGCGGTGATGGTGGTGTGAGTGGCATCGCTGGCCATGGCTTCAACGATGTGGCACAAGTTGGATCTGGCACCTTCATTCGAACAATCGGAATTCCGTACCCATTCGAGACGACTTCAACGCCATTCGCTCGCTTTGGAGACTCTGTGCTGATTCTGTTCTGGCTTCTCTTGGTGCCCGGAAACCTTCTACGTGGTGGCAGGAGGTTCAGGATCAGCTCCTTCGAGCCTCTCTTGTGGTTCCATGCTATACGGAGGCCGGAGGCGCCAGTACAGAGTCAGCCTCAGCCAAATCTGGTCGACTTGTAAATTGCAATTGCTACAGTTGTTCGCCACGCTTCCAGAAGTTTCCTCCCACGCCTCCTTCAATTCTCGTGCTCTTCTTTACTTTTTGCACGTAAAAAATGTAGTAGGAGAATGTATCCTCTGGTAATGTTGCTCGTCAGATGTGTTTAGTAACGTCGATAATTTGAAGTTTGTGGAAGCGAACACGACGAGACTGCGCTCAAGAAATGTGACTTTTCCTAGAAGGAGCTCCTCCCGGAAGTCATGATCTCCTCGAGGCACCTTCACCTGCGGGGCACGAGTCTGCCTTGCATTTTCTGCGCCCCGTCGACGTCAAAACCCCACGACTCGCAGACCTTTCATCTCCTTACAAGTTCGTCTAGAGAACTTGTCTAGGTCACGACGTCAAGCCCTAGCACCGCATCCCAGTCCTCAAAGCTTGCTCAAGGCCTCCGTGGCTCTCTGCGCAACCTAGGCTGGAAGTCATCTCACTCTACTGACCTCAGGCGTCGGGTATTTCATAGGAAACGCCTTTTCTCTCGCGACCCTTCTCCCAAGGACGACTGGAGCGACGATTTCCTGGTAATCACCCGAGAGGACGCTGATCTTGAATCACACTCGGGCGAAGAAGCTACTGACAGTGATAACGTCCTCACCGTTTGCGCCGGCACTCCCGCTGAGCCTCTCATTCGACCTCAGGACAGATCTGTAGGAGAGACGGTCGTCGAATTTCCTCGATCAACGGCGATACCTCAACGTCTTCTGCCTCCGCTGATCATTCCAGATTCTATCATCCATCGAGTCTCATCTTATACCGCCAAGACACTCACAGCATCGGAAAGTTCGCCTACCCCAACATTCACGGAATTCACACATATCACTTCGAGCTTCCCTTTACCACCCAGTCATATACCTGTGCCGCGCAAGCCATCGCCAGAAACACTGGAAACAAGTGAGCACAAGAACCTATTTGTTGTCGGTGGCCTTGAACTAATCTGGTGGCTTTATGATGAAGACTTTCCTCAGACATCGAGCACACTTCCTATAACACCATCTATTGAGAACACGATTATCTCGCCTGCCTCTGGAGCCAGTCCAAGTAGCGTCGCCTCTTTCCAACGAATCAAATCTCGAGCAAAGGATATTCTTCGCATTCCATCTATTCTTTCTTGGAAAAGCAAATTCTAGTCTTGCAGCAATCTACGCATCAGTCAAGCTAACCGACAGTCACGTATCACCTATGGAGTATAGCGGAAAGAGGACAGATGTGGTGGATTTCGGTGGAGAGATGGATTATTCCCATGTTCAGTGGTTCCAAGATCGGCCCCCTCGACCTACGGTGAGCATTCTTTTTGACCTTGATCTGCGGCTATTGAGTAGCCATTTTCTTCCAGCCGGCTCCTCAACCAGCACCTCAACCACAGTACCACCCTTCACCGCATGTTATCGAACGGAACGATATGTTTGTATATGCCCTCAGCGCTGCACCCAACATTCTATATCAACGCTACAGACAATTTGGACAGGTGCGAAAGCTCTCGCTTACGTTCGAGACCTCTATTGACGCAGGTTTCAGTTGGGGGTCTTGGGCTGGTGCTCGGAGTTCAGTGAACTCATCGACAACCTCAAGGCGCTGGGATTTGAGGGAAACATGTTTGTTGCAACAAGAGAACAAGCCTTGAAAACGTGCGAACAGCTCCTGCAGCTCAAATTGGAGGATGTCAAGATGCAGCTCATCATAATGTACCTTTCAACCCAAGTAGCAAGACTTCGCCGGTTCTTGGACGCTGATCGTATTTGGGATGACTACCCTGAGCCTCAGTTTCCATTAGAGCCGAAATACCAGCAGTTATAGGATGGATTATTCTACCGTACATTAGTAGTTCCTTTGCTTCTCTTATGCGTACATACATGCCAATGAACGTTGCTGCATCTTTGAATCCCAATAACATAACGCGAAATGCGACGAAAAATCGTGGGTAGTCCGTGGTGATGCGTTATAGAATGTGAAAGCGAATAAATATAATATGTATATAGTGGTAAAGGGATTGAAGTAGTTGATGAACAAGATACAAGAGGTCCTAATGTGCGGCAGAAGGGTTTTTCCAATAGCCATTTGAATGTTTCTTGCTCGGTCTCACGGAAGACAAAGGCGCAGGCTCGTAGGGCGATTCTCGAGGTGGCTCTGGAAGAGGATTGTTAAGAAGTGGCCGCGGCATCGATGCTGTGGTTCTATAATCGGATGGGGAGGGTGCTGGGTATGTCCGATAAACTGGCTCGTAATCGTAAGTCGAAATGGAGTCGGGAATGCTGGGTATAGAGGCAGGTGAGGAATATATGATAGGGGGAGGAGCCGTTGGCAGCGAGTGGTATATTTGCGAACCTCGAGTTTGGAACGGAGGCTGAACAACGTACGCTGTGTGGCTTGAACCGTAGATGGCACTGTGCGTTGGCGCATCGTCGCTCAAAGAACTCGAGGACCCAGGGCCACGGATGAAGTTCGTCCTCGGTGCATTCGGTTCTGTTCCATACATACTGCGCGCCTTCCAGAGGCGCTCCATGTCCCAGGACTCTTTAGCTCGTATTGCCTCCATCTCTGCGGCGGAAGGGAGCTCTGATGTGGGTCTCGCAGTAATCGAGGGATTTCTTCGAAGTGGTGCAGGAGGCTCTGGAGGTGTTGGAAAGAGAGTAACAGGAACAGCAGCAGGTGTAGCGACAGAGATCTGAATTGGGACAGGTTGCGGTTGGGAAGAAGAGGATGAAGTATCTGGAGATCTCCGCTCTGGATGTTCTTCACGGTGACGACTGCTTTTGTAATCGTCGTGAGTACGAGAGCGGTCTCCGTTATGACGAGTGGTGATTTTACCGCTGGAGCGTTTTGGGGATTCTTCGTGGACGTAAACAATTTGCTTGGATGATCGATAGGAAGAATGCTCGACGTGTTCAGGATCGACTTTAGACTTTGAGTCGTGGCGACGACTACTATCGTAATCCTTCGCCCTATGGCCGTATTCTTTGACGTGGTGTCCAGCATCCTTCGTTGACCGGTAGTTTGGATCTCGAGGCTGGGGTTCGTAGTCTCTGGATCGGTGTTCGTAATCTAGGTCGTGATCCCTGGAGAAACGGTCATAATCAATAGGCCTGTGTTCGCGTTCGCGCCGTCGCTCTTTCTCGTGCTCCTGCTCGCGCTCCTTCTCTCTCTCCCGCACTCTCTCTTTTTCCCTCTCTCGTTCCTTTTCTTTCTCTCGTGCCCGTCTTCTCTCCCGCTCCTCCTCTCTTTCTCGTGCCCGTCTTCTTTCCCTCTCCTCTTCCTTTTCCCGCTGGCGCCTTCTCTCCCGTTCCTCCTCCCTCTCTAGTTCACGCCTCCTCTCCCGCTCCTCTTGTTTTTCCCGTTCCCGTCGTTTTGCCCGCTCTTCTTCTCTTTCCCGTTCCCGCCGCCGTTCCCTCTCTCTTTCCTTGTCCCGTTCACGCCTCTCGCGGTCATGTTCCCGTTCTCTCTCCTTTTCGCGTTCGCGCTCCTTGGACCGGCGTTCTTGGTCTCTGGAACGAGAGGACTTATCCTTCTTCCCATCGATCGATTCTACAACTTCCCACTGCTGTCCAGCAGCAGAGATTGTCTGTCCCGAAGCATAGACATTTCCAGAAGAGCTCCTTACTAGCTTGAACATCTCCGTCTGGCGAGTGGGTGTGGTAGTAGTCGGGCTAACCTCCTGTTCACGCTTTTCCTCGTATAGGCTCTTCGGTGGCAGGGTGGGAGGCGTCTGGTCGACTGAACCATTGAGTGACAATCGGTGGTCGTACGGGGTTGGAGGGTTAGCTAGCATAGAAGACGTCGAAAGTGGAGAATCTTCGTAGGATAGCCCAAGATACTGTGCACCGTTCGCACCTTGCGCTGGAAAAGGGACTGCGTACTGATTGCTAGGGAATGGGACTTGAACAGGCGCTGGCATTGGCGCTGATTCTGATCGAGTATGAGAGCGGTCCTTGATGGTACGTTGACGAGAGGAAGACGTTGAAGCCTCGGGCGTCCGTTCGCGGGTATGAAGAGGAGCCGGCGCTCGCACTGTGGGAATACGTTCTGGGGCAGAGACACCAACCGTTGCCGCATTTGAGGACGAAGAGCCCTGTCGCTTGTGCCTTTGCTGCGAGCTTGTCCCTTTCGAAGTTTCATTGTGGCCACGGGCTTGAACAGGAGGTGATCGAGTTCGAATGGGATCATCAAATGACGACGACGGCGCTTCTTTGCTGGGAGAAGGAGCTGGCTTCTTCTGAGAGGCCGACCTCTTAGAATCCTCAAGAACTGTTGAGGTCTGTATCGGGGACAAAGTGCGGTTGGGGACATCAGAGGCCTGGTTGCTTGGAGTGGACCCTCTGGGTTTAGAAGGGCCCGCCTGTGGCTGAGAAGAATCCCGCCTTTCAAGCGATGGTCGTTTTTCATCGACCGGAGAGTGTATCAGAGCGTGGTCAGAGAGTGGACTCTTGGGATTGGGAGTTGGCGGGGGCAAAGACTTGTCGATGTTCCAAGGTGTCTCCAAATGGAAGTCCGACAAGGCTAGTTGGGAGAATTCGGGGGTAGCCAGTTGAGGCGGAGGTAACGGCTTGTCGACACGTAAATGTGCCTCAGTCACTAAAGACGGTAGAGGAAGAACTGGTTGGACCGCTGGAGGGGGACTCTGAACAGGCGGCGGTGGCAAGGGCTGTTCTTTGGGCGGGCGCTCATTATCACCCTCTGGAGGTACGGGTTCGGACAACTCTATCGATTTCTCTGGTGGCGGTGGTGCTTCCTCTAAATCAGCCTTGCCGTTATCTGGTAGGTCAGGGTTAGCAACAGTCAGTCTACCCATAGAGTAAGGAACTTCTATGGAAGCCATGGAGATACGGTCTCCTCGTGGTGCTGACTCCGCAGGCTGGGATTCGAGTACTTGATCCACAGGTGGCGGAGGAACGCGCTTCACAGAGTCGCGATGAGGCTTTTCTGGAGATATTCTTCCGCGGCCAAAACCAGAGTCGAGCACATTAGTATATGCAGAAGGGTCTTGCCCTGGGGTATAGTGCCAGGAGTCGATTGCACTGTCGGATGCCTCATTGTCCGAAGATCTTTTCAAGATGCTGAACTTTTTGACAAGTCGATTCAACATGCTTCCTCGCTTCTCTTTCTTCGATGTTACTGGTCGCGACATCATGTACTGGGTCTGCGGAGGAGCAATAGACATGCGCTTTGGCAAGACATTCGACTGTGAAGAATCGGTGTCTGGAGAGGGAGTGGTTGTAGGTTGCTCAAGTGGCGTTGCGGGCGCGGAGGCCGCTTTCCTGTCAACTTCTGGGGGCTGAGATGGGAATATACTCTCAACGGCAGGTGTCTGGCGTTTACTGAGCTTTCTGGGAATATGAATCTCGCGCTGAGAAGCAGGTAGATGGACGGCGGAGGTGGATTGAGATAACGGGGAAGGTATGACTGATTGATGACGGTTTTGCGCCGCCGTCATGCTTGCACGTCTTGGTCTGGATGCCTAGGCATAAATGAAGTTAGTTGCAGAGAGCGGGATACTTTTTAAAGAACATACCTCGCGCTCAGCAGAGGTAGCTGGTGTTTGGAAGCAATCATAAGGGGATTGGTGGTGCCAGGTGCTACCCCAGGGGTCCGATACATCGAGGAGATCGACATTATCCGGTGTTGTCTGCGATGTTTTACGGGACCTAGGTTTGCCACCGTCCATGACACGCGTCTGCGACGAGGCGGGTGTATGCGATGGAGAATGGGAAGGCGTACCATTGGGTCCGGCGTCATCATCGCGGTGTTCTGGTGAAGAGGAGGTACCAATGGGAGGAAAGGACGGCGAGAAGAACGTTGGGGGTCGCATCGAGGGTTTTATTTGAGAGAGCGGAATAAGGTGGTGGTTCTTGTACCATCGTGGTCCGAGAGGATTGTGAAGCTTATAGGAAACCTTGAACGCGGGAGCTGGGACCGCCGACCACGCGTCGTTGCCCGTCCAAGGCGGTGACTCTCTCGTGTCAACTATGACAGAACGCGATGTGGTGAGCTGTGGACCAGGATTATGTTGCCCGTCGCCTCTTTCCGCCCAAATAACGTCCCCGTTATAGCCCCCGGCCTGCAAGTCTCCAGTCGATGAATTCGCATGCGACTCGGCCGGTGGATGGATTGAAGGGGCAGTGGGTGAACGCTTCAATGATTTACGAGACCAAATCGACGTGCCAGAGTTCGACTTTCGCTTTGACATTTTGCGTTCGCTCTCTCTGCGCTCCATATCATTATAGAAGGCCTGAAGCTCCTCTGGTGAGGCGGGATGCGGGTATTCGGGGAGGTGGTCCTGAGTGCGGGGAGAAGGTGGTGAGCTAGGCGTGATCGGAACGGTTAATGAAAGTAAGAAGAGGTACCTCTGCATAGGACTGGGGGACCTGAACTGGGGTACGAGTAAAGGCCATGCCCCCTTGAACGGGGTGGGTATCGTTGACGAAGACGACGTCAAGTCGAACTAAGGGCAGTAAATGCCAAGCCGGATATCTGGTGGCACGTGCATTCCTGCAGGCGTCAAGTCCGGCGAAGAACACCGCCGAGCGCTGCAGCCCACCAGAGCCCACCACCAGCTCCGATCCACCTCGGACGACGACAACGACGAGGCCTAGTCGCATTGCCCCCTCATTACGCGATACATCTTCGTTATGCTTTTTACCCCACACATCGTGTGTCGTTGAGTTCACCCCACATAGCATGACGAACATGTCCCAGACCCTGTACAACTTCCACATACGATCATCCCTATATCTGCATGATTATCAAAAGATAAGCCCGCGCAGAACTTCGAGCCTACTGGGACCTTGAAATTCTTTGGTGTCGAATTGGGTTCGGCTGTGTGATCGAGCCAATTGCCCAATCGGGGCTTGCTTCGAGATTTTCATCTTATCATGTCCATTCGAGTGTTGCTTCTGGGGGGTGGAGGCAGGGAGCACGCTCTTGCATGGAAGCTGGCCCAGTCTGCCCTCCTTGATCACACCTATGTCTGTCCAGGCAACGCAGGAACCAGCCAGGAGCACCAAACCACAAACATCACAGATATCTCCCCTGATGACTTCCCCAGACTGGTTCAGTTCGCAGTCGAGAATCAGGTATGTCCAGCATTCACAAAAGCAACGATTCTTTCCACACATCCAACAGGTGAACCTTGTACTTCCTGGCCCAGAACAACCATTGGTCGATGGCGTCGAAGGGTTCTTCCGCAAAGGTGTGTTAACTCTCCGTAGTCGAATGTTGGTCTTTGACCGATGCTTTGGCAGTTGGCATCCCTGTCTTCGGTCCAAACGCACTCGCGGCTAGAATAGAAGGCTCGAAAGCTTTTTCAAAGGATTTCATGGCTCGACACAATATCCCAACCGCCCAATACAAAACTTTCCGCTCCTCACAAGTCGACCAAGCAATTGAATATGTCAAAACTTGCGGACACAGGGTAGTGCTTAAAGCAAGCGGATTGGCTGCTGGAAAGGGTGTTCTTATACCTGAGACAACCGAGGAAGCCATAGCAGGGTTGAATGAGATAATGGTGGCGAATGCTTTTGGAGAAGCAGGTCGGTCAGCAATTTACCTTTTCCTTGTTTATTCACCTCATGCGCCTTCTTCAGGAAACGAAGTTGTCGTCGAAGAACTCCTGACGGGTCCCGAAATCTCATTATTGGCGATATCAGATGGATATTCTATCGTTACACTCCCTGCTGCCCAGGATCACAAGAGAATCGGGGAGGGGGACACCGGGCCCAACACCGGAGGGATGGGGGCATATGCACCGGCGCCCGTAGCAACACCTGAAATATTGGACAAGATCATGAAGGAGACGCTACGGCCGACAATTGACGGGATGAGAAAAGAAGGTGCGTCGGTCGAACGAAAGCTTTTTGGGCACAGTTCTCATTTCTCTCAAGGCTTCCCTTTCCTCGGAATGCTCTTCACTGGATTCATACTCACACCATCGGGCCCAAAGGTTCTTGAATACAACGTCCGTTTCGGAGACCCGGAGACAGAGGTTCTCATGCTTCTTTTGCACAAAGATCTGGACCTAGTTGCTCTGTTGCTTGTCAGTCGTCACCCCATCCCTTCCACAATTCCTGGCTGACATGTGGATAGGCCTGCGCTGAACACCGCCTAGACTCAGTGCCCATAAAATTCCAGGACGGCATCGCCGTCACGGTTATCCTCGCCTCGGAAGGCTATCCCGGAAGCTACCCAAAAGGCAAAAAAATTACCATCGGCCAGATGCCTTCAAGTAAGACGTGCACTTTATGTGATAATGCAGTCTCTTATCAAACCTTTAGACGTCGTGGTGTTCCACGCCGGTACAAAAAACGCGGGAGAGGACATTGTTACTTCCGGCGGTCGTGTCCTGGCTGTTACCGCATCTGCCCCTACTCTAGAGGAGGCACTAAAAGCCGCATATACTGGTGTTGACCGGATCGACTTTGAAGGCAAAGCATTCAGACGGGACATTGCTCACAGGTTTGTCGACCTTGCACCTTGTATCCTCGCTCAGGACAGTGACAACTCACACAGAGCATTAGCCCTGAAGTCAGAAAAATCGGGTGGCCTGACTTACGCTCTAGCCGGTGTTTCTGTGGATGCAGGCAATGCCCTGGTAGAGGCTATCAAGCCTCTCGTACGCGCCACACGGCGACCAGGTGCAGATGGAGAGATCGGTGGGTTTGGTGGCGTCTTCGACCTGAGGGCTACGGGTTTCAACGACCCGGTGTTGGTCAGTGGGACTGATGGTGTTGGCACGAAACTGAGGCTGGCTGTTGACGTGGGCATTCATAACCTTGTTGGTAAATGTGCAGGTCCTTCTATTTATTCTCCTGGCTCAATCTCTTCTCAGGTATCGATCTTGTCGCCATGTCGGTGAACGACCTCCTCGTGCAGGGTGCAGAACCTCTCTACTTCCTGGATTACTATGGATGTGGGAAGCTTGATGTGCCTGTTGCGACTCAGGTCATCAAAGGTATCGCCGAGGGCTGTAAGCAAGCCGGATGCGCCTTGATCGGCGGTGAGACCGCTGAGATGCCGGGCATGTATGCTGCAGGGGATTACGACCTCGCTGGGTTCGCTGTTGGCGCCGTAGAGCGGGACCAGATCCTTCCTCTCCCAAATATCGTGGCTGGCGATGTCGTCCTCGGCGTTGCTTCATCTGGCTTGCACTCGAACGGCTTTTCCCTGGTTCGCAAGATCGTCGCACGTTCCGGCCTGTCTTACTCCTCACCTTGTCCTTGGAAGCCAGAAACGACTCTTGGTCGTGTCCTCCTGGAGCCGACACAGATATACATCTCCCAGATCCTACCGCTAGCCAAACGCGGCTTGTTGAAGGGGATGTCGCATATAACCGGTGGCGGTTTCATCGAAAACATCCCAAGGGTGCTACCAAAAGGCTTGGGCTGCTACCTCGATGCGTCAACCTGGGAGTTACCACCTGTGTTCTGTTTCCTGTTGAGGAACGGAAACGTCGACCCCCTGGAAATGGTCAGGACTTTCAACAACGGCATCGGCATGGTGCTCATCGTTGCAGCTGATCAAGCGGACGAGGTCATTCAAGCCTTGCAGAGCGGTCCATCTGCCGTCTATCGCATCGGAGAAGTAACAACAACACCAGGAGTGGAGATGAGGAATTTATTGACATGGGCGACATGATTAGCACATGAACTTTGCTATGGGTTATGAAAACAGGTCGATGAATAGATGGTGGATTTACGATTTTTGTATGTATGTTGGATCAGAGTCAATGTAGAAAGCAGTGATATGGAAGCAACTGACATAGCCCTCGAAAGATGTCTCTAGGGTCAAAAGAAAGCGCGATGTGGGAGCATGGAGTGACTTTTATGCCGGATGATTGGGAAAGGATAGCAAACAGTGTAGGTGCAGAGATACAATCGGAGATGGAGGATATATAGTGAGGAACAGAAACAAGAACGAAAAATAGATAAATCATAGCAGTAAGCCAAAACAACCCAGAGGAAGGTGGACAGAGATAGAAGAATAATGCAAAAGAATAAGTCCATCAACACGTCAAGGATATGAGCAAATCGCCTAGACGGTCTGACGGTTTTACGCAGAGACTGACACCTCCTTGGGGGTATCCGCGGTTCCTGCGGTTGCCGCGGCTGCTGCAAAGGACATGACGGGAGGCTTGCTGACACCGTTCATAACCGGCAGCTCCTGCGCCTGCACCTGCGCAGGGGTCTCTGGTGCTGAGCCGCTCGCCTCTGCCTTGGTCTCCTACACAAGCATGGTCAGCATCGGGAAACACCGGGAATTGTGTGCGATCTTGCTTACCTTTGAGGCATTCCCTCGGGCAGGGTCGGGAGTGGTCCCTCGTGTGCTCGACTCCTTGCTGGCATCCTTACGGAAAGGAGGGGGCGCCTGCAGGATTTGAGCAGCAGTGGGTCCGGTATAGCCGTTGCCGTTCACTTTGGGTGGTGTGACGCTGCCCGCAAGAACGGGGAAATCGTCCGCGCTAGGGACACGCTGCTGAGGTTTCGAGGGGAAGGGCTTCTTGTGGTGGCCGTTGGGACCGACATGTGGATGTTTAGGGCCCTGGTGGAACTTTGGCCGCCCGCTAGCATCACTCGACTGTGATCGGCTCGAACCATCGACACCGTTCTTTTGACGCGGGGCATCCTATCATGAAGGGTGAGCTTCAAGGCAGAAAAAGAAGTGATTGATAGTTACATCACGCATCGTCAAGTTGTTCAACTTGGCTTCGAGATTTATGATTCCATTCGCGCCGTTTACGTGTCCATGAGGCGGGCCACGGGGGCGAGGAGGTCCTCTGGCAATGGGGAACTGTGTATGGGTGGGAGTGCTAGCATTCTCAGGCAGAACATGAGGGAAACGGCATTCGTCGCTAAAAAAAAATAGAGAAATAAGGAGAGAATTCAATGCGGGGTAGATAGAACTCGTACCCATTTTTACACCTCCCAGCTGGGAAGAAGAGACAAGGTGGTCGACGAGCTCCAAATGAAGGCCGGCGTCCAGAGCCACGGCGGTGGTTGTTGAGACCGTCACGAGGATTAGGATGGTTGCTGAAATCTGGTAGCCCGTTCTCGAGTGGCGCCGGAACGCCATTCAAGTGAGCAGGGTCATAACTGACGTTAGGTGGTCCAGGGGGAGGATACGCATCTTGGTGTACAGGGTAATGTGGTACAGGCGAAGTAGATGGGTGGTATAAATTAGGGGACTGAGGACCGGGATGAGGGTGTGGTTGTTGAGAGTGGGAAGGCGGAACAGGCATCGAAACATGACCTTGACCAGGGTGTGAATATACAGGAGGAGACATAGGGCCGTAAGGAACCGGAGGCGCGCCGTTAGGGCTGAAAGGTCCTAGTGGTGGCGAGACAACTTCCGACGGAGAGCGTGCGTGCATTAAAGGTGCGCCAGGTGGCGGCGACATAGGTGTCATGGGACCATTAAGAGGGGGTGGGGGCTGTTGGAATGACGGCTGAGGTGGCGGATAGTATTGTTGGACGTATGGATTTGCCATGGGGTCGTAAGGCGGATATTGTGCCGGAGGCATCGGGCCCTGGAAGAAGGGCGGCTGTGGATGCGCAAACATGCACTGTGCGCCGTAACGGCAAGCAGGGAAATATCTGCAAGGTATCATGCGAGCGACGTCGGGAGGTGGAAGATGGCCCAGGCCGTTGGGGGATGCATCCGCCGAAAACTGTGGCGGAGCGGGGGGATAGTATGCACCGGCTTCGTTGACGGTCGAAAGAGAGGGATTAATGGTGGGGTAATAAGTATAGGCATCGGGGGCATGCGCATAGTGGCGCTTTTCTGGGTCATCTTGTCCATCGTGTGCGGGCTGCTGCGAGGCGTTTGCGTCAAGCGCGACTTTGTTTTGGGCGATGCGGAGGAACTCGAGGATGACGGTGTCTGACGTGTAAACCTCAGGCCGCCCGTAGCTCGAAGCATTGGACGGATCTGCACCTGTAGCGGGGTTCGGGATTCAGCGACACTAACTGCGCGTGGCAGAGAGGAAATGACCTTTCTCCAATAGTACTTTAACGATTTCGACATGGCCGTTCCTCACCGCCTCGATGAGAGGAGTGACGCCGGTGTGATCTGGCCACAAAAATAAAGCGCGTCAATCGAGGTGTTCCAGGCCCCGCTGGCACCGGGAAATGAGTGGCGGTGAGTGCGCACCTTTGAGCTCGACATCGACAGCGGACGGCTCGTTCAAGAGCTCCAGCACCCTGGTGAGATCACCCTCGGAGCACGCCTTCCAGAGAGGAGAAACCATTGGCGACAAGTTGAAGTGGGGAGAAAAGAGAATGGTGGGTTGGTAGTGGGAAAAGGCAAGAGGAGGTCGGGGAGGGAAATCAGTTTTCTGCAAACCGGAGCGTCCGGAGTGGCAGCAAAAAAAAAATCAGCGAGCAAGCGTGGGCAGTTCCGAGATCGATCTTGTGACGTGACCAAATCATATGTCCGCGTTCACCATTACCCTCGGCGTGTAAACTACCTCTACAAAGGTCTACTTACACTACGCGTTCTAGCTATCACAGGTGCGGGTGCATCGTCTCCGACAGCCGCGTCGTGTCCAGTCCAAGCTTCGTGAGCAGCCGCCGCGCAGGGCCGCCAGCCGTCGGCGGCAGCTCCAGCTCCTTTGATGGAGGTAACTCCATCAGCTCCCTGACAGCCCCGCGCGTGTCCTTGCCTGCCAATTTGTTAGACCACATTCGCGGAAATGGTGCCGGGACTCACCGTTGAACAGCACATCGTAGACCTTCACAAGGCCCGCATTAGTCACTTCGCCTCCTTGATGTTTCGGTCACTCACAGAGTTCGCAATCGGCGCACTGATGCCCAGCTCCTCTATGATCTTCTTGACTCCCTTGGTCGTAGGAACGCCTTCCGCAACACTTCCAAGCGTCTTCATAATAACATCAAGCTTTTCTCCCTGTCCGAGGCGATACCCGACAGTATAATTCCGACTGTTTGACGAGCTGCACGTCAGGAACAGATCGCCGACACCTGCTAGCCCAAGGAACGTTAGCGGCGAAGCACCGTACGCCGTCCCAATGCAAGTCATCTCAGACAGTCCCCTAGTAATAATCACTGCATGCATCGTTAATAGGCCGAAGACGTAAATGCAGGAGACGACCAACTGGCTCGGGTGTTGTTTTCGTATCCCAGTCCGTCAGCCATCCCTGAGGCAATCGCGTAAACATTCTTCAGTGCACCAGACAATTCGATTCCGATGGGATCGACTCCAGTGTAGCTGGAGGCGAAGGTCAGAATTTATTGCCGTAGATCGAGGGAGATGAACACTAACCAGCGGAAATGGGGTTGGTGGAAAAGAGCCGCAGCTTTAGTCGCCTCGAGCTCCGTGAGCGATGCAACCGATACAGAGGTTGGCTGTCTCTGTACGACTAGGATGATGCACCACGGTCATTAGAAGTTTAATCTCTAGAAATAGGGTGCGTACTTTCTTTGGCAAAGGATGGTCCGGACTAGTCAAGAGTCAGTCAGATGACGGTAGGACGGTGACGAAACCTCAGCTGACGATGAATGTGGCTGCTTTTGCGATGTCTGGTCCACAGGTATCGGCGATGATCTCGAGCGTCAATGCATTTGTTCCGACCTCAATGCCCTTGTTGACGAAGATGAGCAGCGGGAGGTTTTCGACATCCAAAGAAGGCTTCAGCGTCTGAAGCGTCGATCTATTCGCCGCGGTATGTCATCATAACCTCCGAATTTGGGAGAACAGCAAGCTTGCCTGAGGAATTGTGTGGGAATGGCGAAAAGAAGAACGTCCACATTGTTTATGAATGCCTTGTTGGGCAACTCTGGGCCGACGGCGGTGATGGTTGAAGGAAATACATGGTCTTGGAGATAAATGGGATTCCGGTGGCTGAGATTGAAGTGCTTCACGATGCGTTCTTCACGAGCCCACATGTACACTTCGTGCTGGGAGTCCCCAAGGTGGGACGCGAGGCAAGAGCCAAAGTTACCTGCTCCAAAGACGAGGACCTTGGAGTTGCCATTAGGTTGAGGTTTAGAGTAGACCATGGGTGCGAATGTAAAGAGACAACGACGAGGACTTTTAAAGAGGGAGCGGAGGGAGAAGAGATGGTGCATGCACGGAGCGAAGGACTCTTATATCGGGGGACCCTATGCATAGCATCGCTCAGGGTCGTCCCACCAGAAAAGACGCGTGCAGTCACGTGCGCCACGTTACAGCCCCTTTGTCACACAGTTCAGCGCCAGTCACCACTTGCCCCAATTTACTTCCAACTCTCCTCCGCACATGTCCATCCAGGATCGCACAAACGAATTCAAGGCGTGCGTCGACTCAATACGCAATAGGTCGGCGCTCGGCAATCGCGGCCTCGACGCAAAACAGCGCCTCATCCAGAACAATGCAAAGTCGGCAACCAAGGGCGAGTTTTCGCGAATGGCCTCGTCCATTGGCAAGGAGATCAGTAGCACGACTATCAAGCTCAACAAGCTGGGACAGCGTGCGTTGTGATATTTTTTCCGCACGTTCGGGCCCTGACTTCTGGGACAGTTGCGAAGCGGAAAACCCTGTTCGACGACCGGCCTGTAGAGATTAGCGTACGTCCTCGAGGCCGCCAAGCTCTATAGTGTCGTTGACGAAGACAACAGGAACTTACGTTCATAATCAAACAAGATATTGCGAACATTAACAAGCAAATTGCCGCCCTCCAGTCGTATGTCAAGCAACGTCATGGAACCACTGGTTCTCCAGAAGCCAAAATGATCGACGAGCACAACCACAACATCGTAATGATGCTCCAGAGTAGACTCGCCACGACGAGCATGACTTTCAAAGACGTCCTTGAACTTCGAACCCAGGTTCGTCGCATTTCGTTTACTGGCCCAGTATGGTATTGAGCCACGTCTGCAGAACATGAAAGAGTCGAAGACGAGAACGGAGCAATTTATGTACACAACACAAACCGCAGCAAACCAGGCGCCTTCCTGTGCGTAACCTATTTTTGGCTCCAGACTCAAGCTCATTCCTCTATAGTATTGTATAATTCGCAACGAACAGACCCTATGGGTGATGGCAGCGCAACTCCACTTGATTCGAAGGGCAAGGGAAGGGCAGCCCAGAACGGCGATGTTCTAGCGCTGGACCTGAATGCGGCAGAGGAGGGTGGAGGTGTCAGCAATGGGTTCATGCAGATGCAACTGGTTGAACAGCAGGTGCGTGCTTCATCCTAGCCGTGACAAGATTATATTCTGACCCTCATCGCAGGACTCGTACATCCAACAACGGTCGACGGCTATTGAATCCATCGAAGCGACTATCGGAGAGCTTGGACAAATCTTCACGCAACTAGCCAACATGGTTGCGGAACAACGAGAAACTGTCCAACGCATTGATGCCGATACACACGACATTCTGGACAATGTCGGTGGTGCGCAGCGCGAGCTGTCAAAGTACTATGCTAGCATTTCGAGTAATCGTTGGTTGATGCTCAAGGTTTTCGGGGTTCTCATTGTTTTCGTGAGTATCTTCACTCTATCAAGTTGCCTTCAGCTCACAATTCTTCAGTTCCTTCTCTTCATCCTGATTACATGATCATGTTCTAGACGAACTTGATTCACTTATTCGCACATATTTATAGGACTTATCATTACTATGGACATCACATTTAATTCAATTTGCGTATGCATACGAAGAGCAGCTTAGAGAGTAACAAGTACAGTAGATATACCAGGTTAGCCAACTGGAATCGCATTGACGCCAGTTCCCCATGCTTTAGATTTGGATTTCTTCTTTCCGCGATGCTTCTGCCCGCCTCTGTGTGTTTCGCCATCCTCAACATCGCCAATTGTCCATGTCTTCTTCGCTGAAGGTTTCTGTTCGAGGCCTGATGTCATTGAGAAGCGTTGAGGTTTTTGAGGGAGATTAGGGAATGCATTGTCCTTCTCCGCTTCCTTCTCCACGCGTTCGATCTGGACAAAAGATGTTGGAATGCAAATCGCCAGATAATCAATAAGGGACATACCCGCTGTCCAAGCAGAGCTTTGTTTCGTTCTCTGACTTTGGCCAACCGTACCTCGCTCTTTCCACCTCCGCCTGCGGTCAATTCGACATTGATCCTTCGACCGTCCAGCTCGGACTGGTGTAGTTTGAGAGCTTGTTGCAGGGCATTTCGATGCGTGAACTCTAAGAAGGCACACCCTTTCGACTTTGCTTTTTGTGTTGCGCCAGGGGCTGCCTTTGGCGTAAGAAGGCGTATTGTTGGAGGAGGATCTGTTTGTCCTTGTGAACAGAGAAGGATACGAGGAAGGTAAGTATAGCTTACCACAGGCAGAAAAATGCTTCGCTATCGCTTCTCGCGAGGTGGTATATTTAAGATTTCCTACGCAGAGTGTCAGAGGGAAGGCGACTTTCAGACACCAAGGACAACCTCACCGACGAACAGAAGGAACCTTTGCTTGCTAGTATCTTTCTTTGCATCTCCTGCATCTTCTTCACTCCCCTTTTTCCGCTTTGCTGGCTTCTTCGAAGATTTCTTCTTGCCCGCGCCATCCTCGCCATCCTCGCCTCCTTCTCCTTCTCCCTCGTCCTCATCCCCATCCTCCCGTTTCCGCTTACCCGTCTTCTTCAGAACGGGTTCAGAGACTCGAACATCCTCTGTCTCTGCTTTGCCTTTGCCTTTGCGGCCCACTTTGCCCTCTTTACGTTTGCCTTCATCCCTTTGCGCGTCCCAGCCTGCCTTGCCTGCCTTTTCGTGCTCAGCTCCTGTACCTTCAGCTTTATCGCCGTCACCAGCAGCGATATCCTGGTCCTCCATGGCAGGGACTGCATTAGCTTCCATTTCATCGAGTTCATTGTCGCCTTTGCGTCCTTGGGGTTGTCGTTTGCCGCCTGACTTGCGTTCGCGGAATGCAAGGCCCTTTTTCTGCTTCTTCGTCAGCTTTTGTGTGGCGCTCATCGTGGCTGCCTCGAGGTGAGGTGTTTGTCTGCTGCGTGCAGTTGCAACGTGTTTCGGTGATACGTGTGCTAGCAGGTGTGTACAAAGGGTGAAAAGCAAGGCAGCCGTGCACTGTGTCGCCGGCAGTGCGGCCCGGGGAAACTACCATGCCTCTTCTTGGCAATGGTGGCGGCGTCTCTTCCTCTTTAGCAACTGCCTTGGTCTTGACTTTTCTTTGTTTGACTCTCGTTTCTGTCGCACTGCTGTAATTTTCTAAATTCCGATTCCAAAAGCGCGCATACCATGGCCCTATTCTATCAATGGCAGAAGAGGCCAACGCTGGCAACTCACGAGGAGTTGAACGTAAAAGAGGCCTGTCGCTCTGCACTTCTGTTCCAAAAATATCTGCCGACTACATCCGCAAAACTCTCGGTTTTTCTTTTCGCGATGCATTGCTCATTCCTCTCGACTTCAACCTCGACAGGGGAGATGTGCTGCTCGACATTCGATGAAATATCCAGTCCTTCGTTGCACTACACCTCACCTACCAGTTTGGCATCCCTAGAGAGGGAAAGCACAACGGATACTGCAGTTTTTCTTTCCAAGAGACGTCGATCGCTTTCCCTCTCCATCAAATTCTGCTTCCAGCGAGCCTCCTCTTCCTCTTTGCCAACTTCACAGCGCGGCACAACGCCGCTCAACTAGATTTGTTTCAGTTACTGACGGCCTTCAAATAGCTACTCGCCTCGTGGAGGAACTACATGAAGAAGAGTACCTTCGCCAAGTTGCTACTGACTTCCTAAGCATTTTCCCCTTCCCATTCCCATTGGGTGTATGCATCTGTCCCTCATATGATTTACCGAACCTTTGATCAGTGCTTTGTCTGCGCGCTCTTTGACGGTCTCTCTTTTTTGTATCCTTGGTATTTGGAATGGAATGCTCCTGCTATGTCGCCTTTGGCGAGCGAACTGGAATTATGGCATGAGAATAGTTTGAAACAGAAGTATTCAAGTGCTGCGGTTAAATATTCAAATGGTAGGCGATGTTGTCTATCATGTTGGAGGTGACCCATCCAGCAATTTATCGGGGGGTGTAGGAGTGGAGTGAAGGGGGTTGGTTCCTTTAAAGCACGTCTTCACCAGTACATGATACTTCTTCAGACGTGGAGGATGAGGGTTTCTGAGGCAACCACCCCATGTAGCATCAGGGAGAACAAGAAAAGAATCAATGGATGCCATATATATAGCAACTCTTAGGTTATTTAAACCAAAGTGTAATGAGGATAATGTACACAGTTATGTTGAGCAGACGCCTTCATTTCGGCAGCGAGGACGGTTGAAGTGAGGACGGTTGAAGCTCGGATGTATCAGAAATGGTTGAATCCGGGCTGTACTCTGACATTGAGCATAGCAACAATTGACTTCGAAGTCGACCGCAGCCTTACCCTAGCGTGAGCCCGTTTACGGCCTCTCCAGCCCCTTCTATCTCTTCTTCTTCGCCGATCCGCCGGCGACCGTTGATAGGGCGTAAGATGGGACTCGCCATACTGAGCGTCGCTCTCAGTGTAGGGCTGGAGGTGATGCTGAGGCCACGAGGGAATGCTGGGTAGGAGCTTGTGATGGTCGGTGATGACGTCGCGGAACTGACAGTCGACGCTGGTATCGTGATAGGAATGGCAATCGGTAGTCTGGAACCACTGCTTCTCGTTATTGGAGAATTTGTCGATGAATGGGATTCTCGGAGATGATGCAATGAAGGAGAAACTGCCCGGCGTTTGGAACTGCTCGGATATGGATCGAAACGGTCATCGACTGAGTTCTCTTCAGTGCATTGTCCCCTAGAATGAATTTGAATGCTTACGTTTGCGTTTGTTGGACCGCACGGCACTCGTGGTTGGAGGCGGCGTGTACCGCCAGTGAGCAATGGGATTCTGTGAAAAAGATGGGAGTAACGGTGATCCCAAAGGCTAGAAAGAAAATCAAAATAAGCCTCCATCATAGAACAGCCATTTCAATATGTCCATACCGCGTCAATGTCCATGGCACCTCCACCTCCAAAACTGGAGGATGTTTCCGAGATGCTCATACCTGTATCATCGCCATTGACGCTACCCGCCAAGCTGGCACCCGGTGTGCACGGCTTTTGGATATTAATGGGTTGCGTGGCCGTGGGCGGTGCAGTGAAAGCAAATGGAGTGTCTTCAGCTTCTCCCTCATCATCGCTTGGTGTTTCCTCTCTCGTAACTTCTTCGTGGACTGCTTCTTCTGGGTAGCGTCCACGATCCATCAACGGTCGGGGTGTGTGAGGTAGTTCAGAAACAGATGCCACCAGTCTCTGGAAAGCGGCTTCAGATTTGACCTCGGCTTCCTCAGGGCGGGATTCGGCCAGAAGATTGAGTATGCGAGGTTGCTTCAGCTATCACAAAAAGATCATTTAATTTATTAAAAAAGGTGGTGGAAGAACTCACTGGAAATGATAGCCTGCGGTTGAAAATAGTGGGCATATCAGATGCATCCATGCTAGCCGACGATTTTCGACGGGGAGGTGTGGATGGTTGCCGCGGTAATGCCACCTTCGTCAAGTCCTCTTCACTGTTAGCTGGGGCCTTCAACGGCGGTGTGTGCGTCTCTGAGCTGCTTGGAGAGTCTGTCATCATTCTATCCTTGTCGCTCTCAGACTCCTCAGCGATGAAAGCATTTTGGCTCCGGCGGCGATGGTGAAAAGAGAAAGACGACGCCAATGGGCTGTGCAGCCTTGTTTCGGCGAGGAGGCTTGGTTTCTGCAGGAGGCTTGGGCGTCGAAAGCGATGGAAGAGGAAAGCAGGATCATCGAGAGTCAATGAGGATGTCGATGCTCCGGGACTTGAAGACGATGAAGAAGGGAGGGCAAAGTCTGAAGACGAGGTTGGGAGCGGTGTACGGGAGGCTGCCTTGGGCATGTTGGGTAAATGTCCGCTCGCGTGTGGAAGCCAGCGTTTGAATCGCGTTGAAGGGGTGCTGAAGGTGAAGAGAAGAGGGCACAACGAGCAAACCTCAGGTCATCCGAGTGCAGGGTCAATGAAAAGTAGTAGTTGCCTTATAAGGTATCCCCCTGAATGTCAACTTGTCCAGACGGCCAGTCATGCCACAATGCTCCTTACTAACTGATTTCGTTGTTTGTATGAATGGTAAGAGTTAATCTGTTTGTATTTACCAACAAGAGGACATTAGGACAGTAGAAAAGGGTGTCGATGCAACAATCCCTATAGAAACTTGGATGCAAGTCCACCAAGGAGCCATCCTCCCGCTATGAAGGTGGACACGGCGAGTTGAGCTGATTGGGTCAGCGTCAAAACGATAGAAATTCTAAGTGGAATCGTTTTGACTCACAAAGAGTCGCAGCGGTGGAAATATGATGCGTCAAACCCAGGCGCTGTAAGAAATAAGGAGATACAGACGAAGAGTGTTTTAAAAGCTGGCCCATACC
This sequence comes from Cyclocybe cylindracea, assembly GCA_013376435.1. NCBI lineage: Eukaryota > Fungi > Basidiomycota > Agaricomycetes > Agaricales > Hemipholiotaceae > Cyclocybe > Cyclocybe cylindracea. The sequence continues at coordinate 1,322,655 of MPNV01001881.1, forward strand.
TTGTTGGGATCACCAGTGATGTAACCGCGAGTATAGAAGATCCGAGACACAGTCCAGAGGGCACAAGTTGTCGCGGCAAAGATGGGGTACTTGACGCCCGAGAGAAGAGTCCTGAGTCAGAAAAAATAGTTGACGGAAGGTATAATTCATCACGGAGAAAACCTACAACACGTAGACGATGGGAATGTTTTCAAGGGTGTTCTGGTGAGCACCTGGAGATAGGATTGAATGTGCATCGTATCTTAAAATGAAACGGGAAATCACGCTGGGCACAATTAAACTTGTTAGCATCCCCGGACGCTGCGGCCTCTGCTTTCTCGGCGTACACTGAGGAAAGGGCTTCTCAGATGCGTTAGTCAGGAAGATCGAGTCCACATACGCTGAGGGTACTTTATTCCAGCACGCCTACGGAATCTGTTGACCATAGCGTGCTGACAAAGCAACAGATAGACGGTCGACAACAAGGCTGCGCCGACATAGGTAAAGCTGAAATTATCCAAGACGTGAGTGAGATAGGACAAAACGACGTTCCACGCACCCATTGGGAAGAGTAACTGTCGAAGACATTGTAGTTGAATGAAGGAATGGCGATGAGCTCATTTACTGTCGTTTATATAGGAGGAGGAACCGTGGCGGGAGCTGCGCGCTCTAGTGGAGCGGTCGCGACTCAATGTTGCGGATCTCGGCCAGTTTGAACGCTCAGCCAAAGACGTGGCCACGCACAGGCTACGTGTACCTGCGGCTCGAACCTTCGGGCATCCTGCTGACATATCCAAGATTTTAACCAACTCAAACGATTTGCCCTCATGGGAGTCGCTTGGGTTCTGATTGGATTAGTTGCTGAGCACACCAGCTGGCTGTCCCCGACCCCTATCCTGAATGATCACGTGGATCTAATCATTTTTTGGCTTCGCTGATCAAAGTCCCAGGCGCCGCGACGAAAGCCCTTCATCTTTTCACCGTCTCTCAAGATGGCAAAACGCCCAGCTAACGAGACAGATGTCAACGGACAACCATTCCAAAAAGTCCCGGCTAGTGGCAAGAAGCGCGAAGCGGTGGTCGAAGATGAGATGGGAGAGTTCGAAGATGCTTGGGAGGACGACTTGGAGAGCGACGAGGAAGTCGTGGACGCGAATGACGAGAAAGACGAGGACGGTATATGACCCTCTTCGTGCATTTAAAGTGATAAACTGATTAAACACACTGATATCAGGAATGGACGTAGATGAAGTCCTCCCGGCTATTGAAGAATCAGACGAAGTTCCTCAAGCACCAAGGGTGTTCATTCCTGGCAGGCATACACTAGAAAAGGACGAAATACTCGAACCAGATGAATCCGTCTATATCATGCTTCACAAAATGGGTGTTGCTTGGCCCTGTCTGTCGTTCGACGTCTTGCGGGATAACCTGGGCGATGAACGTCAAAGATTACCTGCAACCGTATACGTCGTAGCCGGAACCCAGGCCGATGTCGCAAAAAACAATGAAGTCGTGGTCTACAAAATGAGCTCTCTTCACAGAACGCAGAAGGACGGCAGTAAGTGAGTTTTGTCCTTCGCTCTTCGCCTCGTTTGCGTTAATCTGTTGTGCTCTATCAAATATAGACGACTCGGATTCGGACAACGACGATGACGACAACGACGATGATTTGGACGAAGACGCTGTCATTGAATCTCGGTCAATACCTCACGTAGGCGGCGTAAACCGGGTCCGAGCCCAACCCTTGCCGTCTTCCTCTCCATATCCCCCAGTTTCGCAGCCTTATCACGTCGCGACTTGGGCAGAGACAGGCAAGGTGCATATCTGGGATGTCAGACCTCTGATAGAGTCGCTGGACGTTCCCGGTTACATTCCCGATAAATCACGATCCCATGCACCGGTCTTCACAATCAACTCGCACGGACGAGCGGAAGGTTTCGCCATGGATTGGGCATCGTCCAGTCCTTCATCTCTACGGCTGTTGACTGGTGACGTTCATTCCAAAATATATCTGACGACATCCACACCATCGGGCTTCAACGCGTTGTCTCAACCATTCACATCGCATACATCCAGCATCGAGGATATTCAATGGAGCCCATCTGAGCCCACAGTCTTCGGTTCTTGCTCGGCAGATTGCAGCATACAGATCTGGGATGTGCGGACGAAAGGTCGGAAAAGTGTGGCTGGTATTGTTGCGGCGCACGAAAGCGATGTCAACGTGATTAGTTGGAATAAGTCAACATCTTATTTGCTGATCAGTGGGGGAGATGAGGGCGGGGTCAAAACTTGGGACCTTCGGAGTGTCAAAAAGGCTGGGCACGTGATAGTCTTTGCTCGTCAATCTTGAATTGCTTCAGCTTATTCGTTTCTGTTAGGTCAAATACGCCAGACCCAAGTCCAGTTGCTTCATTTACATGGCACAAAGCACCCATTACCTCGATTGAATGGCACCCAACAGAAGATTCTATTTTCGCAGCTAGTGGTGCAGACGACCAGGTCACTCTCTGGGATCTGGCAGTCGAGCAGGATGACGACGAGACGGGGATGGATGACACACCAAGCGGCGAAGAAACTGTACCCCCACAACTGCTCTTCGTGCACCAGGGGCAAAGGGACGTCAAGGAGATACACTGGCATCCCCAGATTCCTGGCGCGGTGATATCCACTGCGCTAGACGGATTCAACGTTTTCAAGACCATTTCTGTGTAAACGATGCGCCTTTGGTATTTGTACAGCTTCGGAGAAACCAATCTATACGAAAGGGAATCTTTTATTTTTCTTGCTGAAATGAATCCGGGGTGATGTTCTGATGCAGACTTTCGGTTAAAGCAAGGTAGATATTTCGTAGCTCGTGCAAGTGCTGAAATGCGATGACATGTTGGTATTCGTCGTGTTCTTGTAAGGCGAACTTGATGAAGCAGTAAGGAACGCGGTTGTCTTGAATCCCAAGGAGTCATACCAGGTAATCATCGTTCTTGGTATACTTGACTAATTTCGAGCATATCTTAGCACGGACAAGGCAGTCCTTCTGAGCTGTTGAGCGTATATTGAATGCTGCTTCCTGAGCGCGATGCAGTTCGGACAAGATATCTAGAAAATAGTCAATGAAGAGAGGACGCAAGGGCGGTTGTATCACCATCTTAGAAGGATAACACCGATGCAGGTAGTAGTGAGGATGGCGTGTCATGTTCGCGACCAAAATGAAAACTTCACCGAAATCCTGATCCTCGCTGCACAGGCTCATGAGTCGAGGACCTATGACCAGGGCAGTAAATTAGGAACCTACTTTTTAGCCCTTATACACGTAAAAAGGTCAGGGCTATCATCGTCGTATAAGTAAAAAGCAGATTTCACCTAGAGATGACCACAAGCAGCCAAGTTTTGACTTGATCCTAACATCCAATCAGAACAGTCAACGACTTGGCAAAGGTGTCTTCCGAAAATCGACAGTTCCAAACAGACCAATAGCTGTATTAGCATTTCCGATTCTCTCTTGACGATTGTATGCGCCGCTTTCAAAGGCACTTCAGTACGAGTCACGAGATACTGAGATACTGAGTCGTGAGTCCTGGCTTGTTGTTCCAGCATAGCATCAAAGGAGTCTTCAGAAAGTTTCCTTTTCTTCGTATGCGGTTCCGGATGTGAGAGCACTGGTAGAGCGGAGTAGATATCCAGGGTGCAGTTGAAACGATGGAATGGTGACATCGGTAAAGACGCGTCTTGAATCATCTGATGGAGTTCTCTGGGTAGCAGCGTTCAGACTAGCGTCAAATCCAGTAGCAAGCCGCGAAGAATCACATTATCTAGACAAGAGTCAGAACAAGAGGTGAGGATAGGCTTCCACAAGAGCTTGCTTTTGACGGAAACACACGAAATACCACGTCTGAGCCGCCAGATAAGATGCCTTGACGAAAGTCCTGAAGCAAGCCATTCCAGTTGAGCAGCGGCTTTCATCCAGAGCAGTCAGAGCATTCCGGATAACCTTGAGTTTTCTCTTAGTCTCAGAGTCCATAGCGACGAAACCAGACGAGATTGTGGATGATGAAGAGAGGAGGAGAAGACCAGCGTGAGTCTGTATGCGCGTTGTTTGGCCTTATTAGTCATCAGCGTCTATTTCGTCACTTCACGCGGTACTACAGCTTACCGCGACTCTTATCCCTCTGGCTGCCTCACCACAGGCCACTGTCTTCTCTGTTTTCTATCCTCCGCACGAAAAGAAGAAACGGTCGCTGAATCAATTATAATGGCCGCACAAGAAGAAAACGACGTGATTTCGGCCTTGACTGGATTCTCCATCAACCATGTCCTCGGCGACCTCTCTCTACCTGGTGGTAATGCACTGTCGAACAGACTAGGCATTTCCGGACTCCCTTCGCTGAACCAGGATCAAATTTATAACGACAAGTGGGACGAAGACGCCGTCGGTCCAGAACAAGGTCAAGACTGGGAGGATGAGATTGATCGAGAAATGCGAGAGGAAGGCGAATCAGACGGTCCACCCGTCAAGCAAGAGGCTCGTTCCCCAGATGCTTTGAAGAGGAAGGAAAAGAAGACACGAATCGTCAAACGACTAGTGGAGCGTCCCAAGAGCGTCTACGAACGGTTCCCTGCGTTCGAAAAGGACAAAATATTAGACTTCAGCGAGCTGTTCAAGGGTTATGCTGTCAGGAAATCACGTTTATCGAAGAGACCCTACCAAGGCATGTCTCATTTCTCGTCTGTCTACCGACAGGTTGCTCACATAACTCCAGTGGAAACCGTGTATCCTCGCAAGAGAGAGAATCCCAAGGGTTTCCTGGATGCTGTTGTTGGAGATGCGAGGAGACAAGTGGAGAGCAAACGGGTGGAAGAGGAAGTGGCCTCAGGAAACGTCGAAGCAGACCTAAGGAAGGCACTTGAGGTGTGTACGAACCTGAATGTGGTCCGCGATTACCATTAATCAATATTCCTCTGCAGGAGCGCGACCAAACGAATGTCCCAGTCACGTTGCCCTTAGACGACCGCACTTTCGATCTCGTGCTATTATCAAACTGGGAAGACCAAATAGTCTACGAACCAAACCCCAACCCACCAGCTTCCTTACCACCTTCAGCTGCACCAGAAGGCAACCTGACGACTCCAATCAACAAGGCACTTGAATCTGGTGCATGGACTCAAAGTATAATTTGGAGTCCAAAGTCTGTATTCCGTGATTTCACTCAGCTCGAGTTCAATCATGAAGACGACATCGTCCCTGAAGAGAGACAAGGTATTTGTTACATAAATTTCTTCCTTCACCACAATACCAAACCTTCTACAGTGGAGACGGCTCGCCCCAGGAAGCGTCTCAGAACGGACGCAGCTGTCAAAGACAAATTCAATCTCTCTAACGATCACTTCTACGAAGTCGCGAAGGATGGAGGGAAGCGTGTCCGTCAGACGTTTGGGCAGCTCGTTGTCGAGCATGCATATCCAGCGCAGAAATTGCAGCTACCATTTGTAAGCCTCAGCATATATCTTTTCTCTATCTCTTAATATCTAACACCAATCTCAGTACAAGACACGGCTGTCAAAACAAGAAGCTCGATCTTTCCATCGACCTGCTTTACAGTTCCCTGCCAATGTCGAGTTACGGTTTGGTAAAGTTCGGACAGCCAAGAAGAAGAAGGATAAAGCCGGCCGAAAGCTTGGGAGAGGAGGCAACGTGGGTGAAAGCCTGCACAAGACCAGTGATCTAAGTCTTCGCGACACGTCTAACTTCGTCCTCTGGGAATATTCCGTGAGCTTCACTCTCAGTATCGCTGACTTCCAAATATTCACTGATAAGCAGGAAGAACATCCCCCTATCATTCCTAATTTTGGTATGGGGAGTGTCTTGGTCAACTATTATCGAAAAAAGGACGAGAAAGATGAGCATGTGCCGAAGGCAAGTTGTCGAGTTTATACTTTTGGTTTCTTTTTCTCAGTTATAGCAGGGCGACCTTGGATTTCCTTTCGTTCTGGAGCCTCAGGATGAATCACCGTTCATGAAATTTGGCTATGTGTACCCCGGACAGACAATACCAGCGCTGTACAATAACCTTATTAGAGCACCTCTGTTCCGCCACAAACCTAAACCTACAGATTTCCTGGTGGTCAGGTCTGTGGAAAGTCTTGCTTCCTTTGTGGCTTGCTCATTTTCCACGCAGGAGTACCATCAAAGGAGAGACGAAATACTTCCTCCGCGAAATCAAGAATCTCTTTGTCATTGGCCAAACCTATCCTGTGACAGAAGTTCCAGGACCTCACTCTCGAAAGATTACGAATACCATCAAATTCCGCCTTCAGATCATCGCATTCAAGCTGCTGAGGAAAAGTCTCGAGGAACGCCTGAAGATATCTCGACTGATGAAGTATTTCCCAGACCAGAACGAGCTGCAGATGAGGCAGAGACTGAAAGTACGTTTTTAGGTCTCAGCTGCGTTCCGTCGATTCCTTACACATCGATCAGGAATTCATGGAGTACCACCGTCGTGGGCCTCATCAAGGATTCTGGAGACTGAAGCCAAATTGGGTCATTCCTTCAGATGCTGAAATGCTGAAGATGGTCGGTCCTGAGCAGGTTGTGCTGACGGAAAGCATGCAGGTTGGACAGCGACATCTGCAAGACGCCGGTTATAGTCAGGCTGCGGATAACGCTGAAGGAGATGAAGCCCATCTGTCGATCGAGCAGCAACTAGCACCTTGGATCACTACTAAGAACTTCTTGTTCGCTACCCAGGCAAAGGCCATGCTTCGTCTTCACGGTGAAGGAGACCCATCTGGCCGCGGAGAGGCTTTCAGTTTTATCAGAATATCGATGAAGGATATTTTCGTGAAGGCTGGTGAGGACTATGAGCAAAAAATGGGTGAGTATAGTTTTTTTCCGACTTGGGTACATAACGGCGGTGCTCACGCGTCTATTCTAGCTGAGGCTGAAAATAGGCCAAAATCTGCCCACCGGTATAATGTCGCCGAGCAGCAGCTCATCTACAAATCGGAAATCGAGCGCATCTGGAAGGCGCAGTTCGACGCTCTCAGCCGGAAGGACGAACCACAGCTGTCGGATGACGAAGATAAGAAGGATAATGTCAAGAAGCCCCAGCCAGCAGCTCCCATTGCTGGGCCCTCGTCTCGCCCGTCTCCGGCATTCAGCCGGGCGTCCTCGTTGGAACGCGACCGGGAGGGTAGTATGGGGCCTGATGGCAGCAGGAGTGTCTTGCGGATCAAACGACTTGTGGGTGCTGGCTTACCTTATCTTCCGACTTGGACATTAAGCGATAATTTTTTCTTCTTTTATTTCAGATCGAAGGCGTATGGCGGACAGAAATAATCCGAGACCCGGCCGTTATCAGGGCGTACGTGCGAGGCCGCCAGGCCCTCGAGGAAGAAGCCACCCTCGCCGACTCGCTGGCTCCTACTGGCGATGCCGACAAAGATAAACGGGCAAAGAAGAGGTACTGCCTCTTAACCTTAAAAAGGTTCAGTCAATGTTTACTCATGCTCGTGACAGGCTGGAAGAGGAGATCGCTCGTATGAAGAAGAACCAGGAGAGGCGGCTGCACAGGAAGAACGCTAAGATTGTCAAGGAGGGTGGGACACCCATGCAGCTCAATCGACCCGTCAAACCGGATACTACGGTGAATACATCGGCCGTTGAATATGCTCTTCTGATATACTAAATGAACTGCGTACGCCAGAGACGATGCGGGCACTGCGGTCAAATGGGCCATATGAGTAGGACGCTTTCACATAAGGATTTAAAAATACTGGCTCACATGATGGCTGCAGAGACCAATCGCAAGTGTCCTCGATGGGCGGAGTTCAACAGTGGCTCAGCGCCTCTCCCGCTGACACCGGCAGGTTCACATCCGAGCCCACAAGTGCCTTCTACGAATCTGCCGAACCTTGGCTTCAACCGAGGTCCAGGTGGCAGTACTGCATTTGGACACCCCGCAGCAGTTCCTTCGCCTTTAGCAACATCTCCTCCCATGTCTGCAATGGATGATGATATCATACCCTCTACTCCGTCAGGTTCGGCGCCCAAAATTAAACTGACGCTCAAACGGACATGATTAGAGCTTTGTGCCTTGCTTGCTTGCTGTCTGCTGGACCCACATTGTGTACTTTATTCAATTCAATCATCGTTAGCATTCACAGCATGGGTATTACGCCTGCAACAAGTCAAGCATTGTTCGTGAGGTTGTACAACATAACAAAAAAGAGATACAGTAGCATACGAGCGGGGGATGATTAATATACGGGATTCGATTCATGGCAAAGTCAACGAAGCGTAAAGAAGAAAGCAAATAATACGAATGTAGGCACGAGCTCAATCCATCTCCACGTCCGAACCACTCGACGAGAACCGGTGCTTGAAATCCTTGTTGATGTTCACAAGCAGGTCCAAGATGAGCGAGGCATGGCGCTTGCGCTCCTCGTCCGAGATGACCTTGCTACGCTCCAGGTCAATGCGGCTGATCTCCCTACTGAGGTGGTCCTCCGAAGTTGCGAATGAATGGATGCTCGGAAGGACGTTGGGCTGCATTGTGGGCGACGAGTGCGTCGAGCTCGGTGTCGACTCATGCACGGGTGACCCTGGCGGCGACGGCGACTGGAACATCCTGTTCAGCGGTGGGAGCTTGTACTGGATGTCGCCCGACGTGAGCAGCGGGTACAGCGAGCCGGGCTTACTACTGCTCGTGCTCGCCGACGCCGAGTGGCGGTGCAGCGCGAGCGGCAGCTTGGGTTCGACGGCAGGCGGGCGGTCAGGTAACGAGCCAGGCAAAGACTTGAGCGGGATCATCGGCCGCATAGCCTTGCTCATGTACTCTGGCGGGGCGAGGTGTGCAACAGCAGGAGCTCCGCGGGAGCCGCGGATGTAGTCGAAGGTATCAGGCATGGTGATGGGCACCTGCGGCGGGGTGGTCGTCACGGGCGTTGACACCGTCGAGTGCGGGGAGCTGCTCTCGAGCGGCGGGGTCGGATGGTGGTAGTGTTGACTCGAGAATGAGCCGCCCGACCCTGAGGCACCGTACTTGCTCGACCGGCGACCACTGCCCTGGACATAGTCGTTTGGGGACGGGTAGTTCATGGAGGGCTCGTTCATGGGCGAGTACATGGCGCCGTACTGCCCTGGGGGCACGGGCGGATGGCTAGAGCGGGAGGAGTGGTACGGGCCATTGCCGCCATACTGCGGACCATTGCTGTTGTAGGGAGGATCGGAGAAGCTGGAAGTGGAGGTGGGCATGCCTGGCATACCCGAGAGACCGAGCTGGCTCAGGTTGGCGGGGTCAAAATAATTTTCGGGAGAAAAGTTGGAGGAAGAATGAGACGTTCCCGAAGGACGAACGCTTCCGGAGACGTCGCGGCCGAGGGTGATGAGGAATTCGTTCACAGCCGCGAGTTCCTCAGGAGTGCGGATGTCTAGGGAGACTGAACGGGGGTTAAATGAAGAATTGGATCCTCCGTTCTGTGTGTAAGCGATATTGTTCAGACGCTCCGCCATACCTGATGACAGACATTAGAGGGATCTGAAAAAAAGCTAGATTGGATGGCCACTAACGAGGGTCATAGGAAGGGTTGACACGACGTTTTTTCATGTCAGTGAAAAAGTCGTCTACATTATAACTGTCATGTGCACGCTTGGAACCCGTGGAGACTGAGGGAGGGTCATTCCTCATAACCTCCCAAGCAGGCAGCGGCTGGCTAGACATGAACATGTCATGAGAGGGGTGGTGGGAATGGGAGTGAGCGGAGGGATGTCCTAACTCTGGAGAAGGCGTAGGCAAAAGGGAGAAATGAATGCCTGTCAGTAGGTACTTTTGAGTTGGGGCGCTAGAAACGCGAGGAGATTGAACGCACCGTCTGAGGGGGATTGCGAGTGTGCCTTGGGCCTACTGGCGGGCGGGCGAAGACCGAGACTGCCGGTGGAGGCAGGGGCCTTTGCAGCGAGCTTGGCGTCTCGAGCAGCAGAGTCACCTCTCACCCGCTGTACATAGACGGGATCGACGACGGTGATGGCCTTGGAGTGCTTGTGCTGCTGGTGGTGCTCCTCTGTGTGGATCTTCTCGTGTTTCTTCAGGTCCTGCGGGCGCTTGAAGGACTTCTTGCATATCTGATTGCGGCAGATAAACACCAGCGGGCGAGACAAGTGGCAAGCTGCAACTTACCTCGCAGACATGGGGCTTGAGAGGGGTGTGGACTGGGGAAAAAGGTGAATACGGCGAAGGGGAAAACTGGCTGGCTGCGCTCACCTCTGAGATGGCTGGTGATGTGATCGCGCTTCGCACAGGTGGTGCCACAGTCCTTCCACTTGCAGGTGAGACAGAGGTTGTTGGTCGACTTGCGGCCGATGTGGTCGTTGCAGAGGTGGTTGTAGAGGGTCTCTGGGTCGACAAAGGAGAGAGTGCAGTCCTGCCAGAGGCACTTGTGGACGGGGAGGGGCTCCTGTGGCTGGGCCTGCTGCTGGTCCTGGGCGGGTGATTGCTGCTGGTCTGTGCGCTCGTCGTCGGGGGGCGCAGCGGCGGGGGACTGGGACGGGGACGGCGGGAGGGAGGGAGACATGGTGGGCCAGATGATTGGGGCAGCGGCGTGCATGATTGTTTTAAATCGGAATCGACGCCAAGCGGTGTGCGATCGATGTCGGCCAAGCGAAAGCCAAGGGGGGCTTGGCGGGCCCTGCCGTGCAACGGAGTCTGGGGTCTCTCGGCATCGCCAAGCCCCCCGGCACTCGCCGGTCTGCCTCCGGGCGCCTTGGCCGCTTGGCCGCCGTGCATCGAGATCCCTTGGCCACTGGGCGCGGCTCGGCAACTGACTAAGACCATATGATTGCTCGTCCTAAGCACAAGTCACAGCGAATTCTCGCCCTCCTCAGCGTCGTTCACCCGCAAAACCTTCACCCACTCCCGGTAGTTGAAGTTCCCCTGCCTGTCCGTAAACGGCCCCTTCAGTAGTCTATCAATCTGCGCAGAGTTAGCATACATCTACCCATTAAAAAACCAAGGCCTACCTCCTGCTCATTCATTCGCTCTCCAACCTCGCCCAGCCATTTCCTCATCTCCTCCACCCTCACCGTACCCGAGTCGTTCTCATCAAATGATACAAATGCCTCCAACAGCTCTGCCTCAGTGTCAAACTCGAACAGCCGCTCGCTCATCATAGTGAGGAACATCGTAAAGTTGATTCCCCGGTCCCCCGAGCTCTCCTCGTATGACGACAGTCGATTATGTCCCCCGGGCCTTGCGCTCAGCAGCTCCTCCATCATCCGCTTCGACGGCGAGATCCCTGCCACAACCGAACACGTTTATGGACGTTGCAAAGCCAAGTTCAACCAACCCACCCAAACTCGTAAAGATCTCCTTCAAATCGCTCTCATTCACCCATCCGTCCTTATCGTGATCGATGAGCTGGAACGCTTCCTTGAACTGCTGGATCTGCGGCGCCTGGAACAACGAGAACACCCCAGACGGCTCCCTGCGTGCACGCGACTTCTGCGCCTTGGTAAGCTTGGTCGGCGTCGCGTTCGGAGAAAGGTAGTCGGGATATCGCGACATGTCTTGGTCTTTCAAAGTCTGAAGGTGCGAGTGGGTGAGATGATGTTGAAAGCGCAGCACACTTCTTTGACGCCACTCCGTCCAAGCCGTCCAAGTTTGTCTCCGTCGATGTTTCCCAACACAAGCCAAACGGCTTCGACGGTGGCTGTGCCCCCGCCTTATTATTGATTTGCTTTTTGTGTCCACCGCCGGATCGAGCTCAGCTCGACGCGACGCCTTCGCCAATGTGCGTCCCTTTCTTTGAATTTTGATGCTTTAGCATCATCAAGCGCCCGTTGAGTCCGTTGTCTCTTACGCGCCTTCGGGTCCCGAGTCCTTTGTCTGATGCTCAGTCCTTTCAATATCAGGACCACCTGATCCTATGACGGAACACAATGCTCATATCTGTCGTCAACACATTGCAAAGGACGGGCAAACTCGGACTTGTGTCAAAGCATACACTCCAGTTCACGTAAACTCTCTTGAAGCCGCGGCGTTCACACGACATAGCAAGCAGACACCCACAAACAGGTCGAATTCTCGATGTCGATGACGCCCGTCGAGCCCGGATAGATCCACTAGAAGCCAGAGCTCGACGCAAAAATAGTCAAAAGGAGGATATATCAATACATATGTACATACGTCCAGACTTCATACATAGAAATACGGAAGATACTAGACCATAGATCATAGCACTGCGGACAACAGACAGCGACACCTGTTCATTTGCTGCTCCTCTGCGAATACTGCTTCCACATGATCGCCAGCGCCCAGCTCCGTGGGAGCCACTTCATGATCGAAAACAAGAACGCCAAACCCCCCAGCGTCATATACTGCGGCGGGCCGCCCTTCTTTAACGCGTTGGCCACGACCTTCCTCGCAAACACGTCGCTCGGCATACTGTTCCTCTCCTGGCTCGCGTTGATGCGCTTGTGGATCATCGCGAGGAAGTCGGTGTACAGGCTCCCCGGGGCGAGGGCGAACCTGGACGTCCCGTTCGCTGCGATGTTCGACTGGACAGCGCCCGGGGCGACGTGCAGCACGGAGATGCCGAGGGGTTTGAGCTCCATAGAGAGGACCTCGCTGATGGAGTGCACTGCGGCTTTGGAGGCGCAGTACAGGCCGTTCCAGGGGGTCGAACTGGGGGTATGCATCACGCGTGGTTAGTTGTGGTGGTAAATGGGGTTAATAGAGAGTTGGAATGGACCTACATTTCGCCTACGACGGAGCCGATGTTGACGATGGTCCCGTAGTGCCTGCTGGCCATGATAGGCACTACGGCCTTGCACACGCGCAGAATGGAGAAGGTGTTGGTGTCGAAGACCTGTTTGACGAAATCCAAAGGCTGCTCGGCCAAAGGACCTGAAAGCGCCGGTAAGAGCATATGGAGTAAGCGGATGGACATACTCCGCATATCGGAATAACTGCAACTGACCTGCACCGATGATTCCAGCATTATTCACTACCACGTCAATCTTTCCCTCTTTCTCAACGATATAGTCAAGGCCCTTCTGCACGTCCTCGTCGCTCGTGACGTCCACAGCGAGCCTTTCGATGTTCTCGTTCCCGAAGTCCTCGATGGTCTCTATCCTCCGCGAGGTGGCGTAGACTTTACACCCCTGCCGCGCGAATTCCTCGCAGCTACGTCATCCAAAGAAACGGAGCACGTCAGCGTTATGGGGCTTGACGAGCGCCAGTCCAACCAGGAACACGTACAGGGCATACCCAATTCCCCCCGTTGAGCACCCGGTAACGAGCACGATTTGCGGCATTGTTGGTTGAGAATCTGTTGTGCAGGACGAGATGAGACAGAGATGAGGACGGTTGGTGGTAACAGGGAGTCAAGAGACGGCAGAACCTTTGTCTCGGGTTGATATCATGAGATGCATCATGCACTGACCTGTCTATGTCGTGACCAATTCGTATTCAGCTTATCACCTCAACTCGGACGTCGTCGCCTTCCTTTGCTGCCTGGTTTTTGTCGTTTGAGCAGCAAGGGTGTCCTGGAGATCTGCTGCTGCTGCTGCCCGCATGCAGTCGAAAAACCGAAAAACCGGTAAATCCACTGGATAAACAATCCCATCTTCTGCAGGGTCTTGGCACCACTCAACGTGCGCACAAATCAAGTCCGGTCGGGAGCACTAAGAGGCCGAGCCAGCTCCGGAAGAGACGGAACGGGGCCGAAAGCGCCCAGCGCACTGGAGTGGTATTTTTATGTTTTCGCGCCAAGCAATCTAGAATCAGGCGCGACGTAAGAGGGCTCAATGAAGGAGGGCTTGGCGTGTTTGCGGCCCATTCCGACAAGCCAAGAAGCCAAACATCCCGCGATTCCTCGGCGTGCCGCGTCCACCTTGTCGACACAAACGCCAAGCCAATTGGAGCGGAGCAAAGTCGAAGTCTGTTTGTTGGGCTTGGACTTGTGGACACTTGTCCTCTGCTGAATCGTCAACTCCTAGTCACTCGTTTATTCCTTCACTTTCAAATCTTACGACTTCAAAATGGTGCACCTCACCCACGCTCTCTCGCTCGCCCTCCTTCTCCCGACTGCATTCGCTGCAGAGTACCTCGTTGGAGTAGGAAAGGATGAGACGACCGGGTGCGTGCGCTGTGCGGTCATAATTACGGCAGGCAGAACTAACCCTCATCCAGGAGGAAGGGAATGGGCTTTGACCCCTCCGTTATCCACCCCGTGGCTGGCGATGTAATTGCGTTCGAGTTCCGAAGCGGCCAGCACAGCGTCGTCCGTGAGTCTATTCAACAAGTCGAATTTGCCGCACCTACCCACCCCCATCCCCGCACACTTGCCGCAACACCGTCACTGACCCCACGTTTCTCATACCCTAAAAACCCCCTTGCCTGTCGCCTTCGACCTTCCGTGTCGTTTCTCCGACCCTTCGTGCCGTTTCTCCACCCTAATCGGCGTTCATAGAGTCCACCTTCGAGAACCCTTGCACTGGAAATGGTGGCTTTAAGACCGACGTCGTAACGGTGCGTGAAAGCCTCCTTCCTCCGTCTCATGATCAAGGCGTATTTACGAGCCTCCGAACACTACTATGCCCGGTCTCTGTAGGTCGACGACTCCATCCCTGTCGACGCACCAGGCCTCCCCACGATCAGGCTGGCCGTCAACGACACAAACCCTATCTGGTGCGCAACCTCTAATATACCAACTCGTGAACTGCGGCAGGCTGGATTGACCAATAACATATGGATCCATCAGGTTCTTTGATGAGGCAGGTGGCCTGTGCAAGCAGGGCGCCGTCTTGGCCGTGAACCCTACCCTCGAGCAGTCCGCTGCTGCGTTCAAGGTCAACGCAGCCAACGCGCCTGACGCCCCTGCGACTACTGCCGACACCACCACGACAGACGGTGGCGACTCCGATACCGCGAGCTCTACAGCTACGGGTACCGCAGCCTCCTCCACCAACTCTACGAGCGCTGCTATTAAGGACGGAAGCTCTGTGTTTGGAGCCCTCCTCGTGGCTCTGATCGCCTCGTTCTGGTAGAACCCCTCATCATAAAGTATCCACCGAGCCTTTGGGACTCTGCCGTTTTGCTTGGAGCCTTGGACTTTATGTTCGCGTAATATACCCGTTTATAGCCCTGCTGTAGTGCTGCGTATGCCAGCGTGTCCCTCCCAAGAGTCTTGGAATGACCTTCGCACAGCGCTGAGGAAACGAAGCCAATTGTAGCGCCAGGATTCCTCAACTGACCCTTCAGTTTGTCGGTCTAGACTCTGCAGTGTTGACTGTTGACCATGCTGAGAGGGTGCGATTTTCCATTGGCCGTGACGGCGTGGAAGCGCATTGGGTTGCTCTTGGGGAGCAGTTTCTCCTGACCTTTGTATTCGATTCTGAGAAGAGACCGGAGTGCAACTGTCAGTCGAAAGAAGAGAGTGAAATGCTCTGCCATTGCGCTGATTAGGGGACATGAAGACTACAAGCAATTTGAGAGAATGGGTAATAAAACTCGCAAGCATCCCAGTTCCCGGAGCTGAGAAGTGAACGTGTGAACAAAGACAGAAAACGACCGAGGCCCTTAAACGGTGCCAGGCCAGGGTAAAACTCGTAGAACTGGTATAATCAATCGTGATGATAATGATGATAGATTGCCTAGGAGGCGGAATCGCAGATAGGGCCTAGAAGACGTGATGCATGCGAGCGGGATTGTACATGGAAGAGAGAGGATACGAGAGAGCTAGAAAAAATGAAACGGCCAGTGAGGGCGCCGAGTCAAGTACCTGCCACGCGGATGGACAGATCATGCCAGCACCCCCATCGACCGCCTCGAATAAAAATAAATCGTACTCCGTCTTAACAAATTCAAGCTTGGCGGCTCAGGCGCGATCGACGTTGCAGGCGACCTCCTCTAGCAGCGGGTGTCGTGGACGCCGCAGCGCTCGCAGATGAGGACGTCGTGGTCGTGGCCTTCGTGTTGCCCCTGCCCTCTCCTTGCCGGTTTCCACGGCCAGCGGCTGTCGTGGTCGCAGCGGCGCTCGAGGAGACGGTGGTCGAAGCTCGGCGGCGAGTCACGGAAGTCGACGCTGGGCTGCTGGTTACGGACGCGGACGCAGAGGCAGAGGATGCGCGACTGGTCACGGACGCAGAGGCTGCGCGGGTGGTTACGGACGCAGAGGCAGAGGCGGGAGCAGACGAAGTAGGCTGGGCGGAATCGGTCGAGGAGGCCGAGACGGACGCAGAGGCGGAGGAGGACGCGGCGGGGTCAGCTTCTGGGTTGGCACCAACGAGGTTGTTGCCGTTGTTGTTGTTGCCACCAGCAGCGCGACCATTGGCAGTTACAGTGAACTAGGAGTGGAATTACTCGTCAATACCAAGCCAAAGGTCGGCACATGACAAGAAAATCTTACATAGATCGCATCATCGAGAGAACCGTGTTGAGCAACTGGGACAATGACAGGCTGGTGGTTGGACGAGGAGTTGATCGAGGAGAGCTTGTAGACTCCGGGAGCAAGACCATCAGTAACTTCAGCAGTAAGCTTGCCACCGGCGGCAGCGGCGTTCAGACCCTTGAAGAATACAAACTCCTTCGGGTTGGTAGGAGTCGTCTGGTCGAGCGAGGTAAGTTTCTCAATGACAACGTGCGAGTGTCCCTGGATGATTCCAGCACCGTTCAGCTGCTGAGGAGCGGCGAAATAGTTGGCTTGTGCGTTGACGAAGAACCCAGTTTGCAAGTTCCTAATGGCCATCTCGATGTTGAACGTCTGGCCTGCCCTGATCGTGCCAAAGTTCGGCGGGAACGTGAACTTGGACGAGGGCATTCTGTCGACGTTGGGGATGACACCGATCGGGGTGGGGTTGCACGAGCCGGTGGTGATCTGCTTGCCGTCGGTGATGGGCAAGTTGGGCACGGTCAAGCAGAAGTTGATAAAGTTATTCGTCGAGGTCAGCGAGGAGACTTGGCCAGCAGCAGGGACATCCTGGCCATCGTTGGCGAAGCCTGGAGCAATCACACGGGGGTCAAGAGCTGATAAAAAATCTATGTTAGTACCATGATACGCTATACGGTGGCGGGCTGGGACGCACTCAAGGAGGTCTGGAGGTTGCCGCCGTTGTTGCCGCCGTTGTTGTTGCCGTTCCCTCCGTTGTTTCCACCGTTGTTCCCGCCGTTATTGCCAGCGTTCCCACCGTTGTTATTCCCGCCGTTGTTGTTACCGTTGTTGCCGTTGTTCCCTCCGTTGTTGTTGCCGTTCGTAGGAGCAGCGCGGGCAGTGGTCGACGTTCGTGTGGCATTGGCGCCGCCATTGTTGTTACCGTTATTGCCGTTATTCCCGCCTCCGTTGTTGCCATTCGTAGCAGTAGCGCGGGCGGTTGTCGACGTTCGTGTGGCATTGGCGCCGCCGTTGTTGTTATTTCCACCACGAGGAGTAGCTGTGGGCGTCACGCCTGCGTAGGGGAAACTCAGGAATGGTTCAAAGGGTGGCTAGCCTCGATCCATGCTTACTATTGCCACCGTTGTTCCCATTGTTGCCAGCATTCCCGTTGTTCCCGTTGTTTCCATTATTCCCGGCATTGCCAGTGGGAGCAGCGCGCGCGGTGACGGTGACAGTGCGGACGACAGTACTAATAGCCTGTGGGAGGGAGATAAAATTAGAAGATAAGATCGACACCCCAAACAAGGACAACGTTGTGTTGGTGGACTGACCGAACATTGCGCCTGTTGCGCCTGGTTCTTTCTGCTCCTGCCGTTGGGGAATTGTTGAGCAGAGGCGTTGGACGTGAGGGAGAGGGTCAAGAAAACGAAGAAAAGGAGCTTGGAGAACATGACTGATTAAAGGTTGAAAAAACAGGTCGATGAAGGGAAGGAGTGTGGTGCGTTGAGGGCTTGAGACTATCAAAGTGCTTCAGACGCAGCAAAAGAAGGAAAACGACACCAGTGTCGGGCGATCGTAGTCTTCGCACGGCGACTGCCTCTGGCAAGAGCGGAGAAGAGAAAGGGCGAAGGTGGGGAAAGGAAAGCTCCGCGCCAAATTCACGCGTGCCTTATATCCCATCTGCCACCCTTCCCTTTCCGGCCCATCAACCACAAGCAATCTCACGGCAGGCCAATGGCAGCCCTCCATCAATGCCACATCCCCGCACCTCGAATCATCCCCTCCTCGACACCCTTTGTCCTCGCTGTCCTTCCGCCTCCCTCCCCGTCCTCTTTCACCAGCGCTCCACACTCGAAAATCCTTTGGAGCCCTCAATTGTCGACAGTCAATCGGCCCCGGATTCACTTGGACCTGAACATCGGTCGTTAGGCAACCTGATAACGTCCATGCACGCCTACTTATTTTTATCCTCCTCTCGCAGGGCCACACGAGACAAGGGAGTCCTCGATGGTCGTCTTCTTCCGTCTGGCACTCCTGCGGTGCATGCGCACTTCAGCTGCCCACCTCCTCTGGAATATTGTCGAAGACTCTGTATTATGTTGGCGCAGTCTTCCTGTTGCTACCATGAATAATACATCAGCCCATCACAAGCCATTCGAACCGTCTGGGCAGACTTACAAGCCGGAAACGTGAACTTGAAGCGTTTGACGGTTGATCAACTTTCAAGTGGGTTTTTGCCGTTGTAGCACAGCTACAACGCCTATAAATTTTCTCATCCAAATCAAGAGGTGGGAATATGTCATTCACCAGTAACATACGCTCGAGCTTCGAGGATCAATTGTGTCGACCGGAACAGAGCGCCATCAACGGCCTTCACGGATGGCGCTCGAGTTTTCATCGGGTTGGCCTCCCCGTCCACTTTGACGATGGCATGGATAAAAAGCGAGCTTATTATTCATCCTCCTTACCTCCTCATCAGTCATTTCGGCACCCATAGTTTGCCTCAGATGGCGACGAGATCATAGGAGATCATGCTGTTGTCGTCGACTTCACTGTTTCTCCGCCTGGCGGTTGATAGGCGTCCGCCTCGGACAACGGAATGGCTGCAGGAGAGCATGCCCAGTGCCTGATCTAAGGCCAGGCCATTCGTCATAGCGTTAGGTAACGGTATCCAGGAACAAGCGGGTCAAGAGCGCTTGGGCATGTGGTGCGCCGCATAACTGTACGCGCGAGGCTGATCCGTGGACTGGCCGAACTTGGCATCGGCGCCTACAGCACATCACGTGGATTTGCTGGTCTGTGCCATGAAGAGCAAACAACTGCCTATTTCGGCTGAAGTGAGCTTCCAAGCGTGATCGACTGCGCTCATCCTCCTGGACTGACCAACCGCTGGTCTGATACTCACTGACATCCTGGCCTACTCACTACTATTCATTCTTTTAACTTGGACTCACTGACTCGACACGGAAGGATCTCATGCTCTTCAAAACTGCAACTAATTATGCTGCCGCCCTTGCCCTTGTTTCGGCTGTACTGACCCCCAATGCCCATGCTGGGTCGGCGCTGGCGTCGACGTCCCTCACTCGACGAGCAACTGTCTGCAACGGTCATGCTGAGCTCTGCGACCGAAGCTTTGGAAACATCACGTTCGTCGGGACACACAATTCGTACGCGATTGGGGTCAACAATTGTGAGTCTTGCTTAAGAATGCTAATTAACCCCTAGCTCTGACTATTGGTCTTCGAAGTCTTTGCTAATCAGGACCAGTCTGGTAATCTACTCTTGCAACAACAGTTTCTGGAATGGCGGCTGAAAGGGCTTTAGTAACGCAGCAGTTGAATGACGGCGTGCGCATGCTTCAAATGCAAGCCCACAACGAAAACGGGGTTATCAGACTTTGTCATTCACGCTGCGTATGTCCTCGTTCTCTCCATCCAGCTATCTTTAATATCTGTTTTCAGAGCTTTTTGGATGGTGGATCTCTTGAAGACTATCTCAGAACTGGTCGGTGACCCCCCTTTCCCGACAAGCAACTCTCATTGACCCAGGTGTTAGTGAAAACCTGGCTGGATGCCAACCCAAATGAAGGTGCCTGTTTCGCCTCTTGAATTCGCTTCGATTTTCTAAACTCCCAAAAGTTCTTTCGCTCCTCGTTGTCAACATCGACAACGTACCGGCCTCAAATTACGACGCGGTTTTCAAGTCCGTTGGCCTCGATTCTATTTCTTACTCTCCACCGTCGTCTCCCATCGCAGCATCTGAATGGCCAACACTTGGAACTTTAATCGACTCGGGTAAACGTCTGTTGACCTTCCTAGACAATGCTGCGGACTTG
Source organism: Cyclocybe cylindracea (assembly GCA_013376435.1). Taxonomy (NCBI): domain Eukaryota; kingdom Fungi; phylum Basidiomycota; class Agaricomycetes; order Agaricales; family Hemipholiotaceae; genus Cyclocybe; species Cyclocybe cylindracea. The sequence goes on from MPNV01001881.1 coordinate 1,342,834, forward strand.
ACAGCTGTGCCGTACCTCCTCGACGGTCAGAACGTTCCCACCGCAATTCTATTCTTAGCCTGACGATCCAACAGAATTCACGAACATCTGGGAAACCCAGTTCAACGTGCTTGATATTGCCAACTTCGACTGTTCGGTCAACAGGACCAGAGGAGACACTTCCACACAGATGTTCCTCATCAATCACTTCCTGGACAAGCTCGTCCTCGGACAACCAGCCCCGTTCATCGAAAGGCTGAACCAGACCAACGCAGCGACTGGCGCTGGCTCGCTCGGGGCACATGTCGACACTTGCGTCGCCGATCATGGTCGCCCGCCCAACTTTTTGCTCGTTGATGTACGTCGCTGATCATCCTCCGCGTTCCAAAAATAAGTCTAAATCTTTCTTTCTTTCTATTATGACAGTTCTATGAATTCGGCGGCGGATCCGTCTTCCAGGTCGCGGCAGATATGAACGGCGTGCCTTACAACCCCGCAACACCAGTCGCTACACCGGTTTCAACTTCCACCGCCACTAATACTGGGTCCGGTTCTACGGTGTCAGTAACCTCGTCGTCATTATCAGGAGGAACCTCGGTGACTTTCCAGTTATTCAACGCCCAATATTTGACTGCTTTCATGATATCTACCGTCGCTATCTTGCTTGGATCTCTAATCGTACTTTAAAAGACACATTTATTAATTCACGGACATGTAGGACCGGACACACAATCTTATCCATCTTTCTCCACGAGAAACAAATATCATCGTCTCCGCTCCAACCGCCATTTGTACACCCGTGGTCGGTACGTAGCTTCGTCCACCGTCCGCGATGATGACTTTCTCTTGCCTTTCCGAGCATCGATTTCGTCTTCGTCTTCCTCGTCGTCTTCCTCTCCTTCCACCTTCTCTACACCTTGTATCTTTTTCCGAGCCCCTTTGCCCATAAGCAGCCGCTGCATTTCGAATTCGCGGATAGCGTAGCGTAGCTGGCGATCTCGGTCGAGTCTTGCAGACAGTTCCTTGAGCAGTCGTTTCCTGTTGCTCAAGGCGGGTTGTCGGCTATTATCTTCCTCGGCGTCATTAGCTTCGCTCTCCTGTTTTGAAGCCGATTTCGCCTTCGACTTTTTCTTCTTCGGTGCTGTACTTCTCCAGCCCAGGTCTTCGTCCGTTGGCGTTGCTTCCGATGTTGAGATATTCTGCACCGTCTCCTTCTCTTTGCCCTTTCTCGAAAGATGAGATACTGGTTTCCTGCTATAAACACCTCGTTTTTGATTAGACAATTATGGCGAGCTTACCTTCATCCGGACTTTCCGCGAAGATAATGTGTTTTCGCTTCTTTCCACAACTCGCTTTTGTTTCCTGCAAAATCTTTGCATCGCGCAAGATTTGCATCTCCTTCTCGTCTAATTCTTCCTCGATATCTTCGTCGGCGACATCGGCTGACTCGGACTTCAGCAAATCCGCGGTTGAAGTGAGGTGTTGCTTGATCTTATCTATTTTCTAGAAAGGCATAAGACAGCGCAGAGAGACCCGTAATGGGAGGTACACACTTTTTGACCAGATGATCGCATGGTTCGGACATAGTTTTCGTCCTGGGTCTTAAGGACTTTGACTATATCTGTTGGAAGGGCGACATTGCCTCTGCTTTGAATATGTACACCTCCCTATCTCCTTCGTGAGCCTAACTCCATAAACACAGAATAAGTAGAACGCACCTTTGTCCTCTCCTTCGTCATTGAGAAGTAGAACTCATCCTTATTCCGTTCGGTGACCTTTTGCTTGAGCCTATTCAGGCGCTCCTGCTTGGAGTGGTAATCGCGTGCACGTTTGACATAGTCAGCATGCTTTTCGAGGAGACCAAGCTTCGACCTGTGCGCGAGCTGAGAGCGCTCCTTGTGGTTGCGCCTGTGTATCGAATTCTTGAGGGACGATGTCATGGTTGAGTGAAAGAGGAAGTCGGTGTGACAAGGCGGCGTGACATTGGGTGATTTGGCAAAATTGAGGCGAAAACGGGATGTATTTGGAACGACCAGCGCGAATTGTCGAGAAAAACGAATTGCGCAGAATCCCAAGATGAGCTTTCAGCATTTTCGCCTGGGAGAGCTCGCCATCCATCAGCCTTTGCAGCAGCAGCCTGTTGTCCAACCACAAGGTGCTCCCCGTCGTTCTCTCGCGTGTCTGCTCATCGCTTACTGTTGCCCGCAGTCGGCACCTCCATCTCTAGCACGAAAGCGCCCTATGGATCGGGGGATAGCGACGATGGGTACACCTTAGTCTTCGCTAACCTGGATGAGTTTCAAGCGTGGCGCAACGCAGAAGAGGAGCGTAACTGCGTTGAGTTTGTCAAGGTGTGTCTCACATCATGCATAGCGGTTGGTCTTATCGCTGATCGAACCCTGGACCCTAGGGCGACACCCATGGCAGCAAAGCAGACCCACCACGCTTCAAGGATCATACGAAACTCGTTTGTGCCAGGCATTCACGCAGTGGCAGGAAAAAGTACGTGAAGAAGCACCCCGAACGTGTTCGCAAGGTCCCCAGTCGCAAGGTGCGCATTGTCGGCCGTTTTCGTTGCAACCGACAAGTGCTCATTTTCCTCGATTGCAGCTTGAAGGAACAGGATGTTCGGCATCTATCAGCTATAAAACCTACTTCGACAGCGAGCAAGTGCGCGCCTGCTGTATGCCACACCTTCGTCTTTTATTTTTGGCCCAGTTTGACCCTATTTCTCAGATATTTCGCAACATTCGCATGAAATCGGTCCGGCCAACCTTCCTTTCACGCGTCGTGGTCGAAAGGCGGCTCTCCAACATGAGAAGGAACGTGGTCGCAACAAAACTGCTCCCCCTGAACAACCCGCCGCTGGTCCCAGCACCCAGGCCGCGGCCCCTGCACCTCCTGTGGCCAGTTCTTCCTTCTCGTCGGCCGTGTCAATGCTAGCCCCGCTTCCCGGCCAAACATTCGCGCCTGCAGCACCAGTTCAGCCTTACACCGGATTCCCTGCAGGTATCAATTACCAGCCGCAGCAAACCCACCCTCAAGAGCGCTGGGACAATATGGTCACCCTCTTCCAGACAGTGCGTGATCACGCCCGAGCGTTCGAGTATCCCCCTGCGAGTGTTGCTGCCCTCGAGACTGTTTTGATCCGCCTCTATCTGGAAAGCCCGATGGGATTGACGCCTCAGCAAAATATGGGAGCAATCGTTCAAGGCACTTTGGCGCTGGCGGCTCGAAATCAAGCCCAGGCAAACGCAAGTCAACCGGCCATGAACGGGAACGACGCTGCAAGCAGCTCAAACGCCGAAGACACCTCATAGGATTCGTGGTTCTGTTTCTCTTTTCCTTTTTTTTTCTGTACATACGTCGGGTTGTATTGTTGTGTTCTCGTTGCCCTGAGTGTTCTGTTCGATTACGATGCATTACATAATCGAAGTCCGTGTCTTCTCCGATCACAAATTAAGGACTCCACCCTTCCCTTGCACCTCTTCTCCTCCATTGCCTCGACATGTCGGCCCTGAGCTTCGCGAAACAAGCCTTTGGGAGAGACAAACCTCATGTTCGTAGCAGATCTCCCTCCACATCCAACTTCGATAGTGACGGATGGCGTTAGTCCTCAATCACCGACTGGGTCGATATCCTCACATCACCCAATATTCAGGAGGAAGCATATGATGGGTATTGGTTGTTTTGGTCCCTGAAGCCCTTTTTCTCATTGCTTGTATAGCATCCCGGAGCTCGTCGACGCGATTAACCTCCAGGCCGCTTCCGGGTACAGCCCTCGTCCCGGCTAATTGCCTGTCGATCACTTACATATCTGTACCCTGACAGTCCTACGGAAGCATCGCGTGCTCTCCGAAAGAAACTGAAGCATGGGAATGCTCACCAACAGTATCGGGCCATGGTGGTATGTTATCATCGTTTTTGCAACTATCAGATGCGGGAGATCTCATCAGTTTCCTCCGCGTCAATAGCTCCTCAAAGCTCTGGTAGAGAATTGCGGACAGAAGTTCCAAAGTGTGTATGCCCTTCATTGCACAGGGATGAGCTGGGCCTGCATGCTGAAGCGTCTTCGAAGGTACATTTGCCGATGGACATTTGACAGATGCCATAAAGCACCTCGCGAACGACTACAATACCGATAAACGAGTAAAAAAGAAGGTCCTGCTTGTGCTTGCATCCTGGAGAGAACAGTACAAAGATGATCCGTCCATGTCGACAGTTGCTGGACTGTATAAACAATGTCGAGGGGCCGAGAGGCGTCCGGTTGGCCAGCAAGAACTCGCCCATATGATGGGTCTTAGTACTACACCAGAAGAAAAGAGGAAAAGCGAAAAAGAGGAGGCGAAGAAGTTGGCCAAGCAAAGAGAGAAGGAGGAGCAAGCAAGGAGACTTGAGGAGGCCAAGAAGAAGAAGAGGGTGCCGTTTGACTTCGAAAAGGTATGCTCTTTGAGCTCTTCCCTTCTATATCGGAGTCCAACTTTGTCCGTTCGCAGGACAAACCCAAGGTTCTGGAAAGCATTGTTGAGGGATCCCAAGCATCTAGCAATCTTGTCAATGCCATCACGGTAAATATGATAAAGATGTCCCTCATCAAGATACTGACCTAGAGTATTTAGCTCGTAAACTTGCAGACTGACAGCTTGCTGACGAATGAAAGAGTTCAAGAATGCCTGACGAAAGCAAAGCAAGCGAGGAAGCCGGTTGTGCGTTACATCCAGGTACGTGTCCGCCACTTCTCGCAGAACAGATCTAATGAGCGACCAGCTGGTCGAGAATGAAGAGGTCATTGGAACCCTAATCGAAACCAATGACAGAATTGTGACCGCTCTGGAGATGTACGAGCAGTTGTCTGCTTCAACCACGAATCCGGAATCCGAAGACACTGCCGCAGTCACATCTGCGCTCTCTGCTACAACGCTCAACTCGCCTGGAAACGAACCCTCTCCTCGGGCCAAAGATGATGTATTTAAGGGGAAGGAGAGGAGCATTTCAGAGACAGCACCGGCACACGTTCACCCTGATTTGGAGGATTTGAACTTCGGCGCCTTGGGAGGTTCTTCGACGCGCCTCCCAGCGCCTATGCGTCCGTCAACAGCACTGTCAGACGAGGGATTCGAGAACGAACAGGATCAGGATCGCCGTGGATCGTTGTCCGACTTCAGCGACTATGAATCCTCTGACGAAGAAACACACCGCGCCAATGCTGGATCGTGGTCGAAGTCGAAGCGCAATTATGTCACTGTGTCCGACAACGAAGAGGAGACTGCTGTCCCATTCGCGTCCGGGAGTAGGAAACAGACAAACCCAGCGGACGACGATCCGTTTGCAGATCCATTCGCAGACGAGAAGGCCATACGAACGTAATGAGAAGGTATCTGTCACGTTACACGAAGACAACCTTTATCTATCAGTAATTCCAATCTTGCAACCCCACTTATGTTTTACTTACCTACATAGTCTTCGGTTAAGTTATCCAAATGGACACCAAGCGTATGCCTTGAGTAATTTGTATCCCCGACTTAAATTGCGAAGTCTGAGTAGATATTTCCAATGTACCATACATCCCCTGTACTGGCAAGATACTCATGCACCGCTCCATTGTACGATGTTTCTTCCACTACCGCCGATCCAGAATGGCTTTAGGGCGCTAGGAAGGCACAAGCCAGTGGCTTCCCCACTTTCATTAAGGATTGCGCCATTCTCAAGAAGGGCGACAATTAACCTCGGTATGGCCGCTGCAGTACCATTTAGGGTGTGCGCGAAAGGAAGGCGAGCGGGTGCCGAGTCCGAGGCGCTGCCTTGTGGGCGATACCGGATGTGTAGACGCCTAGATTGATAGTCCGTGCAGTTCGAGAGCGAGGTAACTTCACCCCAGCTGCCGCGACCTGGCATCCATGCCTCGATGTCGTATTTGCGGTATGCGCTGGCACCTAACTCCTCGGAAGGCATATCCAATACCCTGTAAAAGGTGCAATAAGTACCCAAAAACAAAGTAACAAATTTGAACGTACTTATAAGGCAACTCAAGGCCGTCAAGAACGGACTTCTGTACCGAAAGGATTTCCTCCATCATGCTTTCGCTGGTCTCTTCTTCTGTGACTGCAAAAAGCTCAATTTTGGAGAACTGATGGACACGGTAGAGGCCACGAGTGTCCGATGACCGAGCACCTGCCTCGGCGCGGAACGCGTGTCCAATACCGACAACTTTCAGAGGAAGGCTCAAGGATGAGAAGACTTTGTTTGCGAACATTCCTCCTAGAGGAATCTCAGCTGTGCCGGCCAGTACGAGTTCGGGCGACGAAGGGTTGGTAGGAGTGATATGATACATATGTGATACGGGAGGGTCGGTATCGTCTCGCGGTTGGAACCCGCACCTGACAGCAATGTCAGAGCGTACAACATCCGGCGTTGTTACAGGCGTGAAGCCTCTCTGGATAGCTATTGACATGGCGTAGTTCGTCAACGCTAGCTCTAGAAGGGCTGCTTCATTCCGTAGGAAGTACCACGACGTTCCGGTGACCGTAGAACCGCTCTTCAGGTCGAGCAGGTCAAGCTGTTCACTAATCATCACGTGGTCGCGTTTGGGGTCGGGTGGAAGAGGTTCAGGACCGTGAGTCGAGAGCGTTATTGCAGCGGATTCGGGTCCAAGAGGAGAGTTGGGATGCGTGTCGTTCGGGATGGCTAGGGCAGCGGAAAGGCATTCCTTTTCAGCAACGTCGAGTGTTGCCTCTAACTCCTTCACCTCCGCCTTGAGTTTCGAGGCTTCTGATATGGCCTCTTGTCGTTCAGCGTCGGTTTTGCACTGTTTGATACGCTCCCCAACTATTGAGCGTGCGTTTCGTTTTGCGTTGAGCTCTGCGGATATCCGTTTCCATTCGGTATATGCACGAGCGACTGACGAGACGCCGTCATTTGGTAGCCGCACTTTCCGGTTGAGGGCATTCAAAGACTTGGACGTGATGTTCTCTGAGATGGAACGGTAGTCCAGCCGTGGGTCGGGTAGTTCACTAGGAGGGAGTTTCGTCGAGTAATTGCATCTGCATGTCCTCTTGGCTCGTGTCAAGTGTCGATAGTCAATATCGGCGGTAGCTCGAAAGTAGACCGTAGCTCACCATACATAGAGTGATTTATCATAGACCAGATGGCCCTGTTAGAGCGCTGCGCCCGACGTAGCATCTTGGAATTCCTGGAATTGGGGAGAGCAAAGGCTTCGGTACCTTTGCCTACCTTTGTGGGAGGGAAATATTCGCTGCCAAGCAACCTGTGACCAAACACGAAGACTTGGCAGTGTGACGAACCGTGACAGAGCGCGTCAAGCGCGTTTTCCCCAACGTCCATCACCTCCCAACGGCGAGATGAGCAAAGCGGCAGAAATACCCTACGAACTACCATGGTGAGAACTCTCTCTTTCTAATTGTGTCTAGAAATATTTATGACTTACACGTTGAATAGGGTCGAGAAGTATCGGCCTCATGTTTTGGACGACATCGTTGGGAACCAGGACACGATTGAGAGGCTTAAGGTCATTGCTAGAGACGGAAATTGCCCTCACATTATTATATCCGTGAGCTCTATACGATTGAAAGCTCTTGTTCTCTATTCTAACCCGGGAACGCATAGGGCATGCCTGGTATCGGGAAAACAACGAGTATTCACTGCCTGGCCCATCAATTACTTGGAGACGCATACAAGGAGGGTGTGCTGGAATTGAACGCTTCAGATGAGCGGTATGCCTCTATTTGTCTTTTGCCAGCCTGGATCTAATATGGAATAGAGGTATTGACGTGGTTCGAAACAAAATCAAGACCTTCGCACAAAAGAAGGTTACGCTTCCACCTGGGAGGCATAAAATTATAATCCTCGACGAAGCTGACTCGTGAGTAGTAACCTATCCCTTATCCTTCAGCGCCATTTTATTGACGTCTTCTAGCATGACGCCTGGTGCTCAGCAGGCCCTCCGGAGGACGATGGAAATCTTCTCCAATACGACACGCTTCTGTCTGGCGTGCAATATGAGCAATAAAATCATAGAACCAATTCAAAGTCGATGTGCCATCCTCCGATATGCAAAGCTAAAGGACCAGGAGATTCTAAAACGGCTGTTAGAAATCTGCGAGATGGAAAAGGTTCGTCCTTCAATCAAATCGTCTTCCATTCCGTTCATTCAGCACTTATTCGTTAGGTGGAATACAATGATGACGGACTGACAGCCCTGATCTTTACCTCCGAGGGAGACATGCGACAGGCAATTAACAACCTCCAGTCCACGCACTCGGGTTTCGGCTTCGTTTCGGGAGACAACGTCTTCAAAGTCTGCGACCAACCCCACCCTATCATCATTCAAGCCACCATTCGCGCCTGCCTCAAGGGCGATATCGATACTGCGGTGGAGAAATTGAACGATTTATGGACTCAAGGATATAGTGCAGTTGACATTGTTGTCACCATTTTCCGAGTCGTCAAAACATTCGATGAGTAGGTGCCACTTCGGTTAATTGCTGCTGTCAGTGTTAATGAAACCTCGAAGGATGCCGGAATATACCAAACTGGAATACATTAAGGTGTGTATTTATATTTCACTCTAAACCCGAGTTGGCGTTCATTGTCGCGGCAGGAAATCGGGTTCACACACATGAGGGTTTTGGAAGGGGTTGGAACACTTATCCAACTGTCTGGTCTTGCTGCAAGACTCTGTAAACTGGTCTGCAGACGTGGTTTTCCTGGATAGAACCTGAACGCTAACAAGATGGTACAGAACATCAAACCCGATCTTCTGACTGTCTGATCCCTCCAGGTGCCCGCCAACTTTTGAGCCCCCTCGGAACACTTGCTGTGATACTTTTCTCTCGCAATATGTAGCAATTACCCGTATATACTGTAGTCATATAATTCCATCTGGTGCATATTGGTTGTTTTCTGCACGCAAGCTGTGCCGATTTAGGTGCTGACAAATACCCAAATAATCGTATTAGCAATCCAAACGTCTTTCTCGTTGCGACACAGTTATGAAGACGCCCTCGCTCAAGCCTACCCCTCTCCAGCCATGGCAGCACAAGAATCGGCGGTGACAAGGCGCATGCAAAGCGTCAAGCGCATAATCCTCGTCTTAGCAGGCAAGGGAGGAGTCGGCAAATCATCGGTCTCGACGCAGCTCGCACTGAACCTCTACGCCTCTTCCCCAACCGCCAAGGTCGGTATCCTGGATGTTGACCTCACAGGACCCTCAATTCCTCGAATGTTCGGTGTAGATGACAAGGGTGTCCACCAAAGCACGGCCGGATGGGTCCCTGTGTATGCGGATGGATCAACGGCAAGGATGGCCTGCATGAGCGTCGGCTTCCTACTGAAAAACAAAGGAGACTCAGTGGTCTGGAGGGGTCCGAAGAAAAATGGGATGATACGACAATTTCTTAGTGACGTACGATGGGGAGAGCTTGACTATCTTGTGATCGACACACCCCCGGGTTCGTTATCTACGCAATACACGACCCTGGCTTGATTGACATTATCTTCGCTTGCAGGCACTTCAGATGAACATCTCTCGCTCATGGAACACCTCGCGGGCGTACATGCGCGCCTCTCTGCCGTCATCGTGACCACACCACAGGCGGTCGCCCTCATGGATGCGATGAAATGCCTCTCATTTACGCGTGCCGTGAACCTTCCGGTGCTTGGGCTGATCGAGAACATGAGTGGCTACGTTTGCCCATGTTGTGGGGAAGTCAGTAACGTATTCTCGACGGGAGGTGGGGCGGAAATGGCACGAAAGGAAGAGTTACGGTTTCTTGGAAGTCTACCGGTGGACACCGAGCTTGTTTCGGTGCTGGATGGAGGCCAGGTGGTCGAGGGTTCTGATGGGGGATTTGGACTGCTGGAACGATACAAGCTGACACCGTCTGCAAAGCTATTCGCGACGATTGTGAGCGGGGTGCTCGGGAGCCTAGAGTAGTGGCGGAAATGCATGGATTTGGAATGTTTGTGATTGAAGGCTGCCTCGTTGCAGTTGGTTGATCCCCGATTTGGGAAATTGTCTGTTGACATGTTCTGCTCTGAACACGACGCGCTCCCCTACTTCTCTCTCTCAAACACCCATGTCCCCCCGCTAGTCCCCGACCAGATCCCCCCGCTCGCCCTCTTCTTCGCGTCCCGTTCGCCTCCGCAACGCTTTTGCACATACTTGTACGATATCTTTGATACGCCCCGCGACGACCCCACCCATGTCATCACGAATGCAGGTAATCAACAGAACACGCGATCTAGACCTGTTCACTGACATATATACTCTCAAAGACGCCAATAACCATGGACGAACAACCATACACCACCCCCGACGAGGACCCATTCAGCGTTTCACCCTACGTTCCCGAGCGGTCCGTCCAACACCGCCGGTCTAGCATGCTGGTCAAGTGGATATCCGAGCAACAGTCTCAGGCATCCGAGAATGCTGAGACAGAGCCGCTCGATATTCCACGCCCATATTTTGCCAGTCCTGGCGTGCCCGCGTCGTCCAGCAATCCCTACCTCGCCTACCCCGACCTGCCTCGTGTGTCCACCCCCATGGAATCAAACAAGGGCGATGCGGATTCCATAATTAGTTATGACCTTGTCGATGATGATGATATTCCTGCCAATGCCATTCTGGAGCCTTCTACGCCCGAGGTATGCTTCTCGTTCATCCATAAACGTTAGGCTCCATCTAACCATGCATATTGCCCAGGAACATGTCACCCCTCTTCCCCCGCGCACTCATAAATCTTCGAGACATTCTCTTACCCCCTCTTTCCGCACCCTCAACCTCAATTTCCGCTCCAGCACTCCGACCAGCCCCTCATCTTCCAGCATGGATGGAACTTCGCGTGCCTTCTCGCGTCTTTCATTCCTTCCTCGCACTCCTCGTTCAGCCGGCCCGTCGTTACCGTCGGAGGCAGGCACCCCACAACCGCACAACCGATCATCTAGTCTCTCGACTCTGAGCTTTAGCTCGTCACAGCGTGTTGGGCCGCTGTCGACTTCTACATCTTCAAAATGGCGACCTACTGTCCTTGGCCACTTCCACCAACCATCTGCATCCCAGTCCTCAATAACCATGTCTGACGCACAAAATACTACGCCATCTAGACCTAGTATATCTTCAGGCGACACTTTTCTGACTTCAGACACCTCTCAAGCAACGACCACAACTCTTGACAGCATTATTCCCAATTCGCCTTCTAAAACCTCCTTTTTCGATTCTATTCGACTCCGCGGCAACCGGTCTCCGAAAGCCAGCTCGACATTCTCGCTAGCATCTTCGTCGTCCATCCGGCTCTCGGCTCAGCAAACGAATAGCATTACTCAACGAGTCTCGAATTTCGACACAGGATTCCAAAAGACCGTGTCTCGGCGTAGTGCTTTTGCTCCAAAGCCTGGGTCGATACTCGATAATCGGGATAACGATGAAGACCTAGACCCTCCGCCCACCTACCGCCTCAAGCAGTATGAGCCAATACGACCGCCGATTCCCCACTCATCGGGTGGATCATTGCCACGGGTCAAATTCTCTTCTCTCAACTCGAGGACGCAGCGGAAGAAAAAGAAGTTGATTGTCAGCGGAATCGGAGCGGCTGAAGTTCGGAAATTCGAAGGCGTTAAACGGTGGTGCGAGGTATGATTTAATTTATGCATCCCCTTGTGCTCCAAGTTAACCGACACTTATGCTTTCAGAGTTTTGGAGAGATACGGCAGATCAGTCGCATGCCTAATGGAGACCTCCAAATCGATTTTAGGGACCCAGAAGTTGCAGATACGGTATGTTTTGTGTCGCTTAGAATCCGGAGCTCCAATAAATCTCTGCCCCAGGTATGCCGTGTACGAGCGAAAGTGTTCATTGCTGGTGTCGGCAGTGTGCAGCTCTCATGGGTCGCCGGTCATAAACGATAATTTCGCATTTATGATATATTCGAGCGTCTTTGTTCCTTTTTACACTTCACCCCACCATTTAATGCCTTTCACGACCTTTCGAGATACTTATATGCGGTAAGTTCTAACTCCTTCATAACCTCTGGTGCTGCCGCTCATCCCACCCGAGCAGATTCCCTACAAAAATATGCACTCCCTCCATACTTCGTTCCACAGACTTTCTACATACCACCATCTGAGATTCCCCATATGCATCACTCTTGTTCTATATGCATCCACTCATTGTACTACAACCTGCATACACTATACCCCGTGTAATCCACCCACCCTTTGTACGAGTAGCTACTGTAGGCGCCCGCACGTAGATTTTTTGTGGACCCGCGAAATTGATTCCGCGATCGTAGTGGCGAAAGGCGCCCCGATCAAGTTCCCTCGATCGCGATCGCGCGTCTGCTGAGTTTTGACATATTTAGTGTTGTGGTGACGACCAGTCCCACACACATGCCTTGCCCTCTTTCCTCCACCTCAAACCAACGGGTCCCCATTCCTCTTGTTGTCGTGCAAGGTTTCCTCGGGAGTCCAGGCATCTTCTCGTGGGACCACCAGATTAGCAAACATGACCACAACCCATTAGGCAAAAGGAGAGTTTTCATGGCGAGGTATGTTTATCTTTCTCCTGAGAGCGTGTAGGCTATTCTCAAAGCCATCGTGGCGTCTAATGTCCTTTCCTAAGTCTAGGACCGGTCAGCTCTCTTCATGACAGAGCATGCGAGCTGTACTACTGTCTGGTCGGGGGGACGGTTGATTATGGAGAAGAACATAGCGCCACACACCGACATGCCCGATACGGACGTACCTTTTCTATGGGGCTATATCCTGGCTGGTCTCGGGAAAGACCGTTGCACTTTATTGGGCACTCCATTGTAAGTTCACTTGTTATTTAATTACATATCTCGCGAGGTGACAAACCGGATTCCTAGGGTGCGCCTACAATAATCAAGCTGCAACATCTCCTCAATGAAGGCTATTTCGGTAAAGATGGTCACCCGGACATGATCCTTTCCGTCAATGCAGGTATTGAGATACCTCTCCTGCCCATGAACACATGATCTTATTTTTGTCTTTCAGTTTGTGCTCCATTTCGAGGGACACAACTCGTGTACACCCTCGGAGAGAGTACGACTTCAGCCCCTTCCGTGCGACCCCTTTCCATAGGTGCAACGCTCGCGAAAGTGATACATGTACTTGCGTACTTCTCGCCTATCCTACCAGCGGCTCTGGACGTCCACGCAGACGCGCGTTTGTTGTCATACAGAGAGTCTTCCTTCGTTTCGTTTATTGAGCACCTCTGGAAGAGTGACTGGGCCGAGAGCGAAGACGCAGCTCCCTATGACATGACATTTGGAGCCGCCGACGCTCGCGAAGCCGCCCTAGAAGGCCGTGTATACCCCAATACCTTTTACCGTAGTCATGTTTCTCGCATGGTACGCCCGCCCACTCTTCTCGAGCTGTGTCCCCAGATTCACTTCATGTAAAAATACAGACGCGCAAATTAAACGTAGACCCAGGCGACCATCGACACCGTCCGAGATTCAGTGTTTCATTTACCCACAATCTGCTGTATCATTTTTCGAAAGCTATCGGCCTCTTTGACTATTCTGCTCTTATACCACTACCTTCCTTCTCCAACATCGGAACTACGAGGTGCAAAAATGATACTATGTCGTCGACTGAGAGACTAGAAGTCGAAGGAGAAGAATACTGGGCTAATGATGGCATCGTGCCCATTTTTTCCCAGTGGCATCCTCTTCCTTGTAGGTGAGTGCTCCACATACGGAAACCATGATTCTTCCTAGAGTCTCACTGCGACGTAAAAGCGCGACTACGTGTGAGCACCGCACGACCATGGGATCGTTTTATCAATTGCAAGGTGAAGCACAGCTAAACAAATCTCGGCAGCTTCTACCTTCGCTTGGCTGTTGGACTGTCGTCTCGGCAGACTTCCCCAATCATCTGTCCTTACTTCCTGGCCCGTTTAGAGAAACAATGCATCAAAGCAACTTTTGGAAAGAACTTCAAATTTGGTTATCGATGGTAGATGAAGCAAAGCCATAGAGAGCGTGGTACAATGTTTCGTGTATTCATTGGTGGAGACACATTCGCAGTCAAACGACGGAAATAGAACAAATGACGACAACACGGAAAGAGTGCTAGGTTAAAGACGAAACGCAATCGCGACGTAGAGTGTTTTTGTGGTTATAAAAGCGGAGAAAAATGGGAAGAAATGATTCGTGAAGATGTCAACAGAAATAGCTCAACGCTCCCAATGGTTCCCCGACTGCGCCTCTCCTCGTTGGTCTGATGTCTGCGGAGCGCCAAACTGCTGGACGAATGGACGCCTAGGGCGGCTATTGAATGTCCGTGGATGATTGTTGTTATTCCGAACGGCATTGTAATTAGGCTGATATTCTCGTCTGGCGCCTTGGCGGCGATAGAGAGGTGAGGGCAGCGTATTCAAGTTGCCATCCGGTCCGCGGAACGGAACTGGAGACTTTTGGAACTCGGGAAATCGTTGTGGTGGTGCGGAAGAAGTCTCAATGTTTTTCGGTCGATCTGGGTTCGGAATAGTGTGAGGAGTCGAGGGCTGGATACTTCCTAGATCGTACGGTCGACCATTAAAAGGAACCCATCGTTGCGTATTTGCATCGCGAGCATTAGGCAAGGAGGCTGGGGTCCCTCCGGAGCCAGCCATATACTGATCCAGAGCCTCCGGCTGGTACACCGGAATCAGTGTTCCCTGCTCGTTTTGGATGAAGCCGGTGGGCATTAAAGGAGCCTGTGTTGCCATAGGCGGTACAAGACCTTGTTCAGCCATCTGCGGCCTGGGTGAGACGACCGCGTAAGGAACATATGACTAGCAGACTGGTGAGTAAGGATTGGTCTTGCAAGAACGTTTAAACGTACTCCATACATGCCCATGGCCGGCCAAACGTGTGGCGCGACCGTAGCAGGACCTCCTGTATCAGAACTGGGCGGGCTGCTTGGCTGAGTAATTTGTTGAGGTGGTGGAACGGATGGAGAATACATCGGATAACCAGTGTAATATGGCACTTGGTACGGCGCTTGATGCATGTATGGGTGCATCCATGGCGGTGGCGGGAAGTAGGGGCCGTTGGGCAGATATGGATATGTTTGCGCAGGAAATTGAACGCCCGCGGCAGAAACAGACGATCCAAGAGTGGACGGAGCTGGCGTATGGACTGGAGATACAGGCTCGTCGTACCACTCGCGATATTGTTCCGCCTCCGGGTCGTTCGAGGAACTTTTCGTGGCGTCGGAAGCCGAAGAATGAGCAATGACAGTCTCTGATCCACGAGGGCTTGCATTTCGCTCAGATCCTTCGTAAGACGGCAGGGCACTTGCCAATGAGGATAATTGTATGTTGGAGGCATCGCTAGAATTTGCCATCGTGGCGTTTCCTCCGAGTCCTGCGGTAGGCAGACGGAACAGGCCCCTCTCCTGGCCATCGTACGGCGGTCTAAAGCTGAATCTTCGTTGGGGCCCGTGGTGGTTCTGATGAAATTTACCGCGAGGTCTACCGTATTTCCAGATATTTTTGGGCGGGTTGCAATCCCTCAGTTGGACCCTCATTGCACGTCCTTCATAAACGCGATTGTGCTGTTGAGGGATTAATAAACTTGTCGTCGCATCAATAGTGAGATATATTACCTCTTCGTACACAGCACGTGCTGGTGACTCGGCATTGTCAAATTTGACGAAAGCAAAAGCAGCACATGCATTCACTGGATTTGATTCATCAAACCCACGGCCGATGGAACAAGGTTGTTACTCACAAGGTCGGACAACCTTCACGCTCTCTAAGCCGCCGAATCGAGAGAAGAACTTCCTGACCTTTTCCTCGTCCCAGGCTCCTGGACCGAACATTTCCAGACCGCCAACAAAGAGAGTAGTGGGGTCGATTTCTCTTTGAGAGCGAGGATCTCTTGGTTCGGTGACATTGTGATCGTCTTCTCCAAAGGACTTGGTTGTCAACTCTTGCGACGTGTCAAAGCCGCTGGTTGTTGGAGTTAGAGGAAATTGAGAACCTGGAGTTAACGGGGTAATGGACGATGTGTCCAAAGCAGGCGTCTGAGGAATGTAAAGCTCTTGAGCTCCTACATCGACCGTGTCACTTGAATCAAAATCCCTGGGAGACAGCTTTAGCCATCTAAAAAAAGACGAAAATGATACATAAAACCCTACCTTGCATACTGGTCTTCGTCCTGTGTTTCTTGGTCCTCACTTGACCAAGGCTTCTGGGAAATAGTGGCGGTCGCGATTCCCTCCTCGGTATGAGAAAGGCTTCCAGAGAACTTTGAGAACGGTGTACCGGCTTCCGGAGCCCAATGACGGCGCGCCACTGTAATTGAACTAAGAGGGCTTAGGGGTTGGGCAAGAGGTCGTCCTTCGTGACGAGGGAAGCCTTTGTCGGCCTGATAAAGGGCGTTCGTTCCTACTGGTTGGCGAGGTGAAGTATGTAGCCTCGCGTTCGTAGACTGCGGAAATGTGCCATGCTGAACATGGAAGGAATAGATTGGTGCCCCGGGCAAGTGGTAATAGTTAGGATAGGTCGCCTGCGTCGGTGATGCTGGTTGGTGTGCCCACGTGACTGTAAGATGAGGTACTCGTCTCAAAGTCTGAAAGCAAGGTTATGAGAGATATCTACTAACAGAGAGAAGAACCAGAAGTCCTCACCATCAACGCGCTCACGCAATCATCTCGATGTTCCCATTTCACTTCCCAGCAGGCAGTTGCCATACCAGACGAACGGCGGGCATTATGCGGAGCTGGGTACAATGCATAATCCGGGTCAGCCTTTTCTACATCCTCGGCGGCATCTTCAAATTTCAAATGAGGTAAGATTGAAAGAAACACGAATTGGGCTACTGACCGTCGCACGACTCTACTGGCAAGACGCAAAACGTCTCCAGCGGGCCAAAGTAAGACGCTAACTTGTGCAAGGTCTAGAGAGAAGTTAACTATGATCATATCGATATAATTAGTCACGAAATGCAATCACCTCTCCATCGTACTTCATAGAGTCGAGAAAAATTGCGCTTTCGAGCCCGTCCGAGTCAACTGTCTCGTGGTGTTGTTCGGCCTGAGAGGCTTCCGAATTATAGAGGATGCTATGAAACCTAATATAATTATGAGAGAATGTCACTCTTGGGGTACGGAAGGGAGAACCTAGAGTTTCGGTGTTTCCAGATCCTCATGGAGTTTGGAACCTCTAGTTCTACCTCTTGCGACGCGAATGACACTAGGTTGGATTCATTGGGTCCGACAGAGCGAGCTAAATGAGTAGGAGTCCTGGGAATGACAAATAAGCATCGGTGGCCTGACATTTAGAAGCTATTGACCTGTATGATATGAGTAGTGTTCTGAAGGCCCTGGCAGGTTCGTAGCGCAAAATGCGGCCCAGAAAAGGTTTAGGTGCACTGGAATGGAGGGTCTGTATCAAGGCAGTCGCCGATGAGGCATTCTACGACGCATATAAATACTCTAAAACGGCATAAGCGCGTGGAGGAGCAATGGACGAACCTCGCACTGCACAAAGGCACATACGCCTCCCTTGGAGTCCCGCACGACCTTGATGTTCTTAATTTGAGTATGTTCGGAAAGATGTTCCATTAACATTCGGGTGAGATCTCCTTGGTCAATATTTGATGGAAGACTGGCACCCAAGATTATTGGGAAAGAAAGGGGCGCATATACGAGCATTACTGACCTTCCAACAAAAACGCTAGCATCATGGGGTAGTTTGTCGTCTTTCGCTTTCATGGTCATGGTAGTATCCGCTGGTGGGAAGGCGTCCTCAGGCGAGACGCCTTGCGATGGAGGGTATGGAAGGGGGGAAACCTGGTCTGAGTGCACCGCCCAAGAGCGGTTTTGGACGGTCAACATGGAGGTTGTAGGAAAGGTATTTGAAGGCCATTCCAACGTTACAAATGGAGCAGGAGATTATCTCGATGACGCTAGGATAATTACTGAAGATAAGATAAAACAACGAAAATTGAAAATAATAAACGCACACCCTTGTCAAGAATTAATCAATCAGCAGCACCGACACGTCGATGGAACATTCGCGCGCCTTCAAGCCACGTTTTGCGACCCCCGACGCTGGCTCAACAGGGTGCGCGCGAGGGATCACAGGGCAGGCAATCGACGATCGAATCAGCGCTGCCTGATCCAACGCAATTTCCTGTCATGTCACTGTACCCACCAAGGTCCTTCCCAAGCCTGGTTGCCTCTGGGCAATGGAGCCGCAAAGGAATATGTTGCAGAACAGCGCACCACCGCACATCTTGGAAATAAAACGAGATGAAGATGGGGATATGCACACCATGGGCTGGTTCAGAAATCTCCAGGTGTTGGTTGGTGATCAGCATAAGCTGGACGATGACTGACTGGCAGTCCATCAATCAGTGGCATCAGAAGCAAAGAATCCTTGTAAGTAAATAAACTGGCAGAAAGGCGTATTCGGACAAGCCCCACAGTACGAATTTGCGGGAAGCTGGTCCATCTTAGACCTGAGTTCTGTATAAGGCAATCGAAGGCCACAACAGGCATGTTGCAAGAGCCAAAAGGTTGCGCGCTTCTCCGAGGACAGACATCGAGCAGTATGGGCCGGCTCCGAGAGACGACGTAAAGCCTAAGAAACCAATCGTCCTATGTCGTTCCCGCGGACATCTAAGCAGCCAAAAAGGTGAGCGTTGGCCCGATTCTGGCCGAAC
Source organism: Cyclocybe cylindracea (assembly GCA_013376435.1). NCBI lineage: Eukaryota > Fungi > Basidiomycota > Agaricomycetes > Agaricales > Hemipholiotaceae > Cyclocybe > Cyclocybe cylindracea. The sequence continues at coordinate 1,361,508 of MPNV01001881.1, forward strand.
TTATGCATGAGCCTGCAAAAGTGTTCGCGGTTGACAAAGATCAAATGCCTCAGGCATGCAAAAAAGACTCGCAGGGGATGGTTCCGGAACTGAGATTGAGTTGCAAGCAGGGGTTTATAGAGTCGGTGCGTCCCAAGAAAGTATTGGCAGAGACAGCCACGATACGGCAGAACACCAATCAAGTGAAATATAATATATGATAACTTGAATGGCGTTTGGAGATTCGATTTGAGTTATTCCGTCTTGAGTTTCATGGCACACAGACTCTGGTTATGCGCAAGGTATGCAAAGACGATGGAAGTGATTGACAGAATTTGACACCTTCGTGTCAGCGCAGGATGACGTCACGCAGTCACATTCGTCACATAAACTGATCGGGTGGAAGGAAGGCTTTGAAGTTGATCTCGACCCCACTCAGAACAGGAAGGCCAACCGTCGACATTCCTCTCAAATTAACCACATCTTACTGTCACCCGAGAAACCCCTTTAAGTCTTCGGAATGTCGGACGATGGATACGCCGGTGGTGCACCCGACGATTTTGACTACGAGACAGGTCCGGGGTACGCGCTATTCCTGCGTAACATGCTTGTGAACGAATGCTAAATATTCTTTTAGATACGGAGAGGATACTTTTGTGTGTCTTATTTTCTTCTCTTTCAGCACGTGCGCGTGCTTAGCGTGCCTTCCAGGACGAAGGCTACGACCTTCTCGCAGGCGAACAAGAGGAACAGGCGAATGGAGAAGGAGCTGGCGAAGATGGCATGCGGATGGGTGAAGATGGTCATGCTGGTGTGAATGGAGGCGATGGCGAACAAGATATGGCTGCTCATGAAGAACCGGCGCCTGCGACGGGAATTGCTGGCGAACGACAACCCAACAAGGTTCGGATTACAACGCCATATCTCACGAAATACGAGAGAGCGCGAATACTGGGGACAAGAGCGTTGCAGATAAGGTATGTGTATCTTTTTTCTTACTCGATATTCATGATTCTGACTTTTTGTTGAAAAACTTACAGTATGAATGCCCCAGTTCTCGTTCCTCTTGATGGCGAGACGGATGCCCTTCAAATTGCCATCAAGGAGCTCTCGCAACGGAAAATCCCACTGGTCATCCGACGCTACCTACCTGACGGCAGCTTCGAGGACTGGAGTGTGTCGGAATTAATAACTGACTGAGTTTCCTACTTGCTCAATCTTGGGTTTGGTCTTTTTGTTTATACGCCCCCACACGATTTTTTTTTGGTTCAAGACTTTGCTCATTTGTGTACGCACATTGGCAGTGTACGGGATGCTACAGTATAAATGAGTAGAAAGCGCAATGTCAAAAGTACTTATAATTACATGAATAAAATGATATCTGCCCAAAGTGTCCTATCTAACCGTGACACCCTTTGCTTTCCTCCTCGCGGCTGGACGTCGACGAGACTCAAGAGTAACTTGAGCTTTTGACGCTAGTTTCCTCGATGCCTTCGGAGGAGGCAGATCCTCAACGAGCTGTTCGACCTCCATGACAGACAGCTCGAGAAAGCTAAGATCCATCTCTGAAGCATCTGAACCTTTCGGACGAGATTTACGCTTGTCCTCAATATCTCGCATTGAGATATCACATAGGCTGATGTCCATTTGTGATTTGTCAAAATCATCGGGCACCGGCGGTGGTCTGTTGGTCTTTTCTTTGAAGAGCATCCTCCTCTCACCAGCAGGCATAGCGTGGCGGTGATTCGATGTTGTCTGCCGCTTTGTAGGGCTGGCGTCAACGTTGTCGTAGTGGGAGGATTTTTGCCGACGTTTACTGGGAGAAAGGGGAGGAGCAGGCTTGCTGTCCGCACCAGGTTTCTTGGTGGCTTCGACAGGTGGAATAGGCGCGATGTTTTCTCTTTCTGGTGCCTTCCGTGGTTTCGTGGATGATGATGCGAGGGACTTGACGGTCTTCAGACCTCCAAGCATAGAGGTTTCCTCTTCGCCGGCCACCAACGTTTGTTGGATCTCCCAGTCCGAAGGCCGCATCCTCTTCCAGTCTTCGATAACTTTATCCGTCCAGCGATCGGTTTCGCCCGATATGTGGTAGTCAATGATATCGTGCCACTCCGAGCCTGGAGGGGTCTTGTTCACGAAAATGACCTTGAAGGGCTTCTTCGAACTTGAAGCACCTGAAGGGGAGGCGGACGAGTGGATTGTCCGGGCGAAGTCCTTGACGAGTTTCTTCAAACCATGGACTTTGAGTGAGGTACCCATAATAATGAGCATGTCGGGTTTCCTTGTCAGATCGGCAGAGTGAATTGCGCCAATGTCGTCACCGAGGGGATGTGACTCGTCATAAAGGACGATAGCAGGACGGAGGGAACCAACGCGAATAGCGCGAGCAGACCGCGCAACACGAGCTTCGGCTGAATTGTGAAAAAAAATGGTCAATAGGCGAGAAGAAAAACAGGAATTTTAATGTTTATACACATACATCGCAGAAGGCACTCCGGACAGTCTGGAGCGTTGCCTTTCTCAAAGAACGCAAGGTGTTCTTCAGCACAGAGATATTCCGCTGAGCACGCTATACACCGAACGCGGTGAATATCGCCATGTAATTGGACGTTCCTAACATCCTTTGTTCGAATTTTCGTTTTTCCCTTGCCGTTGGACTTTGCCTCCTGACACGAAGACCCCAGCAACCCTACACGCGCTTCGAGGCCGTCGATGTTCTGAGTATACGAACGCAGAAGTTTCTTCTTCGTGTCCAGGGTTTTAATGAAGTGATGAGTCGGTGCCGGATCAGCCGCATCGATGGAACGCTTCAATTGCGAGATGAAGGTGTAGAACACAGCAGTAGATGTGGCGTCCCGAAATAGAGAGGCGTCGAAAAGATCCCGCCCTTTCAGAACAACGTTGGGATAACGTTCTTTGACCAAGGCATACAGTCCGTCAGAGGAACGGAAGTCCTAGAGCATGATTAGCGCGGTTTTAAGTGGCTATCTGCCTCAACTCACGGGAATGCCACAGGAACACGAAATACCAGCTCCAGTTACGACAACAATTTTCTTTCTTTTTGCTACGGAAAGAGAGATATCTGAGAGTGTGCGCCGCGTGTGGCTGTCTGAAGCAGCGGCGTCGAGGTCGAGGGTGATGGTCATCGTGCGCGTCTGTGAACACGCTGCTAACCGAAAGTTCAACCAAAGGGCGTTCTGTATTGTTCGTTGTTTGTTTCAGGTCGCGTCGCGTGTGTCACGTGGAGCGCGTCTTGTGCCATTTATTGCTACCGACGACGCGTACACTACTGCAAACCTCTACTTCCTAACTTCGCGTTCAGACGAAGGAGTGCGCTCCAAGTATCTAATGGCGCCTGTAGCAGAGCAGCTAGACTTCGTGGTGGAGGCGACAGTCTTGTACGTGCCATATTGTTCCTGGCGAGATGAGATGACAATCGAAACCAATAAGCCTCTAGATGAGCATGGACGACATACCGTACCAAAGACGTGGCTGAAATACCACACCTCTGTGAGGACAGTTCCATTGTTTGAGCAGCCAAAGTACGGAATGCCTCCAGTCTGGGATTCGATGGCGGTCTGGAACTGGGTGAGGGTGTAAGCCGTCGCGTTGGAAGGGACTATTCCGGCGGCAGCCAGCATGTCGAAGGTCGGGTATTGGTGGAAAGCTCTGATTGCAGCATCGAAATAATTGACGACGTCCTGATTCTTTCGGTATCCGGGTCCATAGCAGGCAATATCAAAAGTCGATGTGCACGTCGCGTGTTTCGAGAACTAGTTTGCTCCGTGAGTGAGTCTCCTCTTTGTCGGGTTCGCTCAACTCACTTCATGTCCCCAGAAATCGGCATTTGGCGAGCCCTGGCTAACCCAATAGTGGTTCACTAATGCCCGCGATTGCAGTCTCTCCCTACAATAGTAGTTTGAAGGCTTACTGTATTCGAGGAGATCTTCCCTCCCAAACTCCTTGATGAAAGTGTCTATTCCTGGGCCAGTATACGGTGGAACGACAGTCCCATCGGGGAGCTGTGCCGGGGACGGCTTGGGGTCATACTGACGCGACAGGTCACAGTACGACTCGTAGGATCTTCGCGGAACGGGTCGATGGAAGTCAGAAGAGCGGTTTCACCGATAAGAAGGGAAACGCCAATCACCCATCGCAATTGTCTGGCCAAAGTCCATGAATAGTCCAACTATTCTTCGGCAATTTCTGTCCTTGCTTCTCAAAACCCGTATACGTATCCCAGAATTGTGTTTGGAGGACAAGACCTCCCGGGGTTGGGGAGCAGCAAGTGTTCTGGATGACGGTAGTGTTCTCGCACGAGAAAAATGAAGGCTGAGAGAGACAAGAGGCGAGGTCTGGGAAGGTGTTAGGTATTGAATGCTTGCCAGTGGCCCCAGCATTAACCACAATGGTAGCGAAAGAAACCAAGAACACAGTTTTTGGAGGGCTCATAATGATGCTGGATGGGTTCGATGGCTGAGGCGGCCGTTGCTTCTGGAAGTACGCAGCGCAAGGACATTTTATGGGCTTCACGTCGGCAGATACTAGTCGTATCGCAGATAGGTGACCATGTGCACAGTCGGTGTACATATGGGGTGACCATGCGAGCGAATCATTTAGATGCGAATGACCTGCCTTGGGAAGCGTAATCTAAAATTAGGCAACAAACGTGCAAGCTCCATTGTATTTTAGCAGAGCGGATGCGTTAGAGGGCGAAACGTTCGAGGGTTAGTGTACATGAGTGGCGTGAACAGGGCGGTGAGTCGATGAAGCAAGTGAAAACAAGCATCCGCGATGATAGCGCGGGGGTAATAGCGAGAAGAGAAGAACAGCCTACACATCAGCCCATCCACCTTCGTCGAGTTTATAAGACGCTTCGCTTTCTGGACGATCCGGACTGTCAACTAGTTTTGCAACTCGTTCTTCGGCTCGACCTAATTATAAATTAGAAGCGTCCGAGGGGGAAATCTGGAGAAGCGGCTGCGTTCTTCAGGTGGGTGCTTACCTTTACGCAAGAACAACCTCGTTGCCGAGGCATGCGATAGAATGTGTCCTCCAATGGGCTTCAAAGCGCCTCCAGCGACAAATGTCATAGTTGCACCGGGGTCAGCTACATCGGAAGATTAAGTATAACGGGTGTGCACTTGGAATCAAGAGGACCTACATTGCACTTGGTTTGTGAGGAGAATCGCGATCTATGCGGTATCAGGAGGTCAGTAGACAGCAACCCCGGAGGTGAGTAAGTTGTCAACGTTGTATTCTTCCGAAAGTTTGGTCAACTTGGACAGCATTTGGGCTAGCTGAGTAAGTATCACAACAGATGTCAGTACGCATCTCGAGTCAGCACCGGCCGGCATCGTTTCGTACTTTCTGCTGGCGTTCACTGAGTTCTCCTCTGCCCGAATAATCGACGCGGAAGAGGGCCATGATGCTGTCGACTATCTGTAGAAAGACTATAAGCTAGAAACACGAGGATAAAGCAAAGAGATTGTTCGGTCCATACGAGAAGTCGGAAGTCTTTATCCTCTGCGAATCGCATTGAACATTCGTTGATGAGCTCCATCTATATTCTAGGAAGTCAAGTGTCGTTTCCTTAAATGTAATGCCTGATTGCACCTGGTGTTCACTATTGAACGCTCGGGCTACAAAAAGTCTACACGCAGACAATAAAAAGCAGGACGACAGATACACACCATAAAGGATATTCTCAAGAACCATGTTTCCATCTACGCCAAACCTATCAGCGATGGAACGAATGCGGTCCGGCCGAAAGGTTCCTGGTAAAAACCACTTTGTATCAGAACTTTCCCAACGCCTCGTCGACGAGCGATACCTTCAGTGTCGATATATGCGACCTTCCACAGACGTCAGCGCCCAACAAAGAACGTGATATCACTCACCTTTCCAGATGCTCCACCGAGTTCGGGAGGCAGTTGTGCAACGACACTCATAGTATGCGCAAGCTGCGTCTTACCAGTGCGGAATTCGCCATAGACTAGCCAAGGCTCAACAAAGAGCACGCGTATCGAGAGATTGATTTTGCCGCACCTTCCGAGATGGACTGCGACATGATGCCACCTGCAGCAATGAGATAGAGTCAATGTATGCGCATCCAGAGTGCATAGAAGAATCTCACCACCCAATATACCGTCTACGCTCTTGCTTCCAGTGCTAATGGCGTGCACTCTTTTACGCTTGTCCTGGACTTCAACGCCAGTTGCAAACGACGACCCCTATAGAACAGTGCTCAGCGTCGACCGATTGTTGGGCAGATTCACTTGTACGAACGAGAATTTTGGAGGCGGCTTCCTATGAAAGAAGTTGGTATCCTGTATCACATTGAACGAGGGATGAACTGACCTTGATCTTTTCAACCTTCGCTTCAGACATGCCCTGCAGTCAACGGGTTTATAAATCGCGAAACGAGAGAGTATATATGCATCCTAACAGACCTTGATTTTAAGCATCTGACGGCGGGTGGTCATGCTAACACCAAAGACCGTGTTGATGGCAGCAGACTTGAGAAGAAGGAAATGAGGCCTCGACTTCAAAGATGACGAGGGTGAAGTGAACATACTTTGAGCTTGAGAATATCTTGGACGTTGATGCCCTTCGGAAGAAGACTGTCAACAAGAGGTGGATATATGCGCTTAAACCATACACACATGCTGCTGGAGCTCATCGACCGAGTCGAAGTACGGTATCTGCAAGTGAGGTCTCGCAGTAAGTATACATAACAATCATCCTGAGGCGACAGTGCTCTTGCCTCTTCTTCCTCTCCTGCACCAGGACTTGCAGGGCGGGAAGGTGCAACGGAGGCTAAGGACGGCGCACGTCTGGGAGGCATCTAGAAGAGAGGGGTGTGTGTCCGAGCAAGAGAAAGAGACGCGTCGAGAATAAATAGCTTCGAAGTGCTGACCAATAAACGTCAATGATGTATAGGGCAGGTGGTAAGTACAATACAGGCAGACTGCGATCTTCAACGTAACCAATCGCATAGTATAGTTCTACAATCTAGAAGAAGAAAAGACTTCAACAAAACGAACCCATAAGATCAAACTGCCAATTACCTTTCCTTTAACCTCCACAAAGTTGCAGATATTTCACTAATCCATTCAATCCGCATCGACAACCATCCCGCCCCTCCCGCGCCGAATCCTATCCTCCAACCCGCCACTACCTCCAAACACTCGCTTCTGTTCCTGGCTAAGGAACCCAGACATGCCCTTCGACTTGGCGCGTGCCCTTTCGTCCGCCTCGAGCTCAGCTTTCTCCTTCTCGAGCAGCGCAGCGAGCCGCTGTTGCCGCTCCTCGGACATGGCACCGGCATTGTTGGTCATGGCTGCGAGGCGGGCGGCACGATCGGCTTCCATTTGTTCTCTAGTGCGTGCGCTGCTGCCATTTGAGTTGGAGTAGTTTCGTGGGGGTGGAGGCCCACGAGGAGGGGGCGGTGGCGAACGTTCGGGGCGAGAGCGTTTGGGTGGGGGGCTCCGCCGACGAGGGCTTGGGCTACGCGAACGCTTTCCACCATACCGACGGTCTTCGTCACCACCTTCGGAGTAGCCGTTGCGACGGAAGTGAGCTTCACGATCACGCTCGTCCGAGTCGTCATCATGTCGAGGGGTCGCACTTCTGCTGCGGCCACGATAACCATCAAGACTATACCTCCTCGGCCTCGAGTATCGGCCTTCGTCATCGTCCCTGCGACGTGGTTCGGGTGAAGGCGAGCGAGAAGAAGAACGGTATCGCGGGCTGTGGCGACGAGGTAGCCTGTGGCATTCTTCACGGTCGTACGAACGGTCTCTGCCGTCCCGCCTGGGAGGGCTGGCAGAACGAGAATCCCTGTCCAAGCTCCTGCTCCTGCTCCTGTCCTTCCCATGTTTACGCTCATGCTTCCTGCGCTTACGCTCTTCCTTCTCCCTCCTCCTCTCCTCCTTTTCTTTCCGTCGCTGTTCCTTGTCTTTCTTCGGCTTGATTCCAAGTTGCTTCTGCATCTGGGCGAGACGAAGGGGATTGGAGAGCAAGGCTTGATACGAGGCTTGTTCTTGTTGCTTAATTGCTAGCAAAGGGTCCTCCCGGATCTTAGAGGCGATGTCGCGGACGGAGTTGGCATTCTGAACAGCAATAAAGTTCTTGTGGGCTGAACCGAGCTGAGAGAAAGATGTTAACGACAAGCTAATGAAATGAGTGACCTTGAGACGTACCTTTGCATTGTCATCTGCTGTCATGACCTGGTCAATTCTCTTCTTTCCGAGCAGGTAGTCCTCCAGGTCGTTTGGATTCTGACTACTCCCCGTCGCCGGCGTTGCATACATCCATTCTAGTTTCTCCTGCCGTTTCTTTCCCGTTTGTTCTTCCTGCAGCCGCTGAAGTTCTTGCAACTGTCTCTCCTCCTCCTTCTCCTTGCGCAGTTGATCAAGTTTCTTCTTCTCTTCGCGCTAGACAGAGAGTTAGTAAAGCTACAGCTATGCTGGAGCGAGTTGACTCACCGCTTTCTGTTCTTCCAACCACACCCGCTCCTGATTCTTCAGGAGCAGGGGGTGCCAGCTCTTCTTCATGTTCAAGTCTCCGCCACCCATTTTGACGAAGTTCTAGCGGGTCTACGAAAGAAAGGATGAAAACGGCCAGGTCGAGATGACTGGCAGCAGTGGAAGGGTGAGCGGTGGCTGTGTGAGGCACAATGCCCTGATTGGTCTTATTTGGACGCAATCAACGACAAGTTTGCCGGCGCTCAGCTGGCATTAGCAATGAGCATGATACCCACTTTCCTCCACCACCCCTCATGTCGCACTTAGGACCGCAGAATCGGGACCTAGAAAGGGGTGAAGAACATGATCTCCTGAACACAGATACCCCAAATGGACCGGAACCGCAAGTGTCAGTCGCATTCCCGCAGTTCCTTGCCGTATCGTTCTGAAGGCAATTGCAGAGCTACACGGTCCATCTATGCCCTCACTCGCAAAGAGATCACTCGGGGCCTCGCGAACCGCTTTGTGCATTCGCGGACATACATCTTTCTGTACCTGGCGATGGCAATGCTCTCGGTGACCACCATCGTGCTGAGCCTTACGGACGAATGCCCCGGAGTCGCGTTCTACGTGCTGGAAGTGATTATCAATACCTCTATGATCCTAGAAGTCGGAATTCGCTTTGTTGCGCTGGGCAAGGTAGGGGCCCATGCTGGCATTTTGGTATAGAGATAAAGGCTCACCTGAAGTTCCAGCAATTCTGGAAATCTCCATTTAATATTGTGGACCTGATACTTACCCTGTTCTGTGCGGTAACACTGCTGGTGCTGGTGTTTGCTCGATGCGGTTCTGGAAGTAAGGAGGAGGAGATCTTTGACACGCTGTTACTCGTGGCCCGAAATGTTCTTCAGTTTGGGCGGCTGGCGGCGGTGATGAGACAGTAAGTGTACGGTATATTCGTGATTCTCTCAAGCTAAATGCGTGGATAGATCGGGTCAATCTATATTCTCGAGACCGAAGCCCATCGACATCAACACTGCGCGCAGAGCGGGATTCATGGATCTGGATGTGGAGAGTGATGAAGAGCCCGACGAGGAGCTGAGGCGGCCGCTGGTGCGGAATTCTGTACTGTTCGACGCGGAGAACGAACGGCGGCCACAGGGGTTCACACCGACACCGATGCCTCGAGCTGCGCAGGCGGCGCGGGACCGAGACACGGAGGATGTGTGGGCAGAACTAGGCTGAAAATAGTATTATTTGTATATTTTGCGTATTTCATTTTTTTCGGATTGGATAGGGAATTAGCCGATGGAATATGTCCGGGAACTAGGAGGTGTTGGGTTTCTTTATGTTCCTGATGGCAGAAGGTCGTGGTGATTGATAAGCCGGAAATGCTTTGCGGCGGGAAAAATCCAGCCAGTGAGACCTGCTCCCTCTTTCCTCCTCGTATCCATGGCCGGACACAACTAGCTCTCCTGCCCGCCCCAACACACGCAATGCCCTCGACGCTCGGCGAGCCAGCGCCGCGTAGCTGGTGGTCGCTGTCTCGGAGTCCTAGCGGGAAGGACCTGCACAGCAAATTCGCGCAGGAGAAGCCGATGCGGCGCTCAGCCCCGGGACTCAGCTTCAACTCGTTCGCCAGCGCGATTGGGCTCAAGACGAAGAAACACCACATCGCCATCCAGGAGCCCCCGTCCCCCGTCGACCCGCACCCGCCCCCGCTCGCCAGCCCCCGCTCAACCGGCACCCGGCCGGCGTCAAAGGCCGCCTCCTCCACGCGTTCCCGTGTCGACTCCCTCGAGCCCCGCACCCCGCTCGACTACCACCACCGCGACCGCCGCCACTCCCTCCTCACCCTCTCCGACACGGACCCCTTCGCCGGCCGGCCACCCGCCATCGCCGCCCCTCTCCCGCACACTCCTTCCGACCCCAACCGCCTCTCGGCCTACTCAAACCCCTCAGTCACCGATTTCGCGCACAGGAAAGGCACCGACCCGCCGCCCTTCAACCGCGTATCCTATGCCTCCACCTCCTCCAACTCTCATGAAATCGTCCCCGCTGTACCACCTCCCAAAGGGTCATCCGATGTCAGAAAACTTCACACAAAGTGCGCATCTCTTTTTTGCTCGCTCTATTCAGTTCCTGACACCGCTAAATCAGACGCTCGGCTGGCAGCCTCCAGGTCCAACGTTCCGACCTGCTATCGCGCCAGACTTCCATACCTTCTCCAACGAGCCCGGCATCATCATCAGCACAACCCAATTCTGCTCAGAGCAGACCAAAATTGCGTGCACGAGGAATGACTGATACTGGAACTTCCCACAAAGCTGGCTTCTTCGTCGAGGACAGATCTGCTTCCCGCAAGTCGTCCCAAAAGGCAACCTCGCCGAAGAATCCCAGCCCATCACCCCAAGACATACAATTCAAGCCAGAGACCCCCATCTCTCCTCGAGTTGTCATCCGACAGCCCTCTGTCTCCCGCTTCCATTCTCCTCCCAGCGCTCCGCCTGTACACAGTCTCCCCGCTACGCCCAATCCTATCATGGAAGAATCCCCACGAAAACATACCGAGGCTGCACCCCGCGTATCGTCTTCGTCCTCCATATCGTTAACAAACGATATGTTTGCAGTTCCATTTCAAGGGACAGGTCCTTTTTCCCAAGCCATACACGATTATGCCCTGGAGAATGACTCGAAAACTGCGCCATCATCACCTCGGACATTACGAAAGGCTCTGTCCCAATCCTCTCTTAACCGACGCAATACGCCTCACGCCTCGCCGACGCCTTCAATACCAAAGACTTCTCCTCTCCAGCTGCCAGCCGAGAAAGTTAAGAAACAACGGAGCTTTCACCACCCTCGTTTACCTATTCCTCCCATTCCATTGTCTATCCGCTCTTCTACTTCGTCCAACTCTACTTCCTTTCCTTCCTTGTCAGACTTTGGCAGCCCACACCCTAGCGACCATCGCACAAGCTCAACAAGCTCGTTTGGAAGGAAGAGGTTGTTTTCAAATTCCAGCCAGCGACCGTCTACCTCCCAATGTGTCCCAACATCGCCCAGGGAAGATGATACTCTGTCTATTTTCAGCTTGCGCTCGGACCCCGATTCTCATTTGGGTCCATACAAACCTTGGCCGAGCAACATCACCGCCAGCCCGCCTGTACCCTCTGCCTCCTCATTCTGGGATGAAGGCAGCCCCGACGTCGGTCCGACGAGCCCCAGCTCGCGCTCGCAGTCGGACTACATGCCCCAGGCCATCCTCTCACGGGATGAGCTAGCCAAGATCGAAGCGAGTGTAGAGAGCTTGAATATGCCCGAGCAGCCATCAACCTCGTACTCGACTGAGAATTCGAATTCACTCTCGGGTTCGGGTTCGAACTCCCGGAGTCGGGGCTTTTCGCTGCTTTCTGCATCCACGGTAGCATCGGAGCTGGATATGGAGGAAGAACATTCGGATCGTGTCCCGGTGGGCCTGTCGCCCCCGCCTTCTGTGCGACCTGGCACCAGGCAGAGGTCGCTCAGGATGAGCGCGCAGTCTGCGAGCTCGGCGCACTCGAAGGCGTCGAACCGGTCGGGCGTTTCCTCTGGAGGCGGTTCGCGCGCGTCGAGCCCTCCACCGCCTCAGCCATCTCGATCAACGTCGGGTACTGGGTCTGGGAATATCAGACGGAATACGAACACGAGCACGCGTGGTGGTGGAGGCGCGGAAAGCGCCGCCATAGGTCACACGGGGGCGACTCAGGTGGCAATGCGAGTTCCATCGCCTAGCACTGGGTCGTTCATGACGAGCCTACCGCCGCCTCCGCGCCACCGACAGCGCGCGCGCGTCTCATCGAAACCCGACCCACCCGGCGCGTCTATCAGTAGCACGGCGTCGACGGTTACGCCAACGCCCCCTATCCCATCCCCCATCCCCTTATTCGCTCCGATATCCTCTCCGACGCCCCCTCCGACCTCGATAACACCAACGCCCTCGCCCCTAATTCCCTTTACGCCTCCACCCTTGCACCTGTCATCCTTCCGCAAGTCAGGCGCCTCGTCAAGCACGTTGAGCATGCGCTCCAAGTCAAGTGTGGAGCGCAATATGCACCGGCGATCAATAATGCGAAAGCCGTCGTTCCTGGAAATTGACGACGACAGCGATCAGGAGGACAGTGAGGATGTGGTGCTTGTGCGACCGGGCTCTTCGGGCATTGTGGGAGGGCTTGTGCGGCCGCCTCCTAGTGTCGGCGAGGAAGTCGAGGAGGTTAGCGCGAGCTTCTTGGATCTGGCGAGGGAGTCGTTCGAAACTGCGCGGAGCGAGAGATGATATTTTCTGGTTTTCCTTTCGCTTTTCTTCGCTGTCTCTCGGTCCTTTGTTCGATCGGTCCACTCTCCTTTCTTTTTATTTTTGACTTATGCTTCCTTCCTCCTCTCCATGACAGACAACTATACTAGTATCATATCCACATTTGCTTTCAGGATTTGCCATGATCGTTGTTCGTAGGACTCGTTACTGTCGATTACAACACATTCTTGCTTGTGTTAATAATTCTCGCCCACCGTTTCTCTCTTGTGTGCTATATGGGATCTTGCAACCCTCCTTTTTTATTCTTAATTTTACAGTTATGGTCGAATTGCATTATTGTTGTCATCCATCCCATCCCACGCACTCATTCATCCACACTCACTACGACCCACCACTCGCTATTACCCTCAGTCTGTCGCATACCCCATTCAAAGTTTTCCATTATTCAGATGCATTAGATAGGTATTCAATTTGGCAATGCGGAAACACGAGATACGATAACTGTTGTCTGTGATAGCCCCGAAAGTCTGCAAGTTAGTCTGTCTCCTCTGTGTGATATCCTGCACGCCTCATGGCTCCCAGGCGATGACGAGCTGCACCCAACTCCTTTTCGAGCTTGAGAATCTCAACCTGCTGCTCCATCTCGCGTTTCTTGAACTCGAGGACCGCCATGCTCTTGTAGTCGACGTCCTCTTCCTCCGCCTGTCTCGCAGAAACAGCCTTCACCTGCCTGACGAGGGCCTTGCAAGCTGCAGTGACTGCCTTCGCCGCAAGCTCGAGGCGTTCTTGAGTCTTTGACATGAGATTAGCCTTAACACGAGAGGCGGCTACAAGTTGAGCAGTCGCACTGGCAACCTCATTAGACGCCACAATGAGCTGCTCAAGCGAGTGTGTGCCAGACAAAACACCATCGGCACTCTCAATAAGGAGGTTCGTCGCGAAAGCAACCGCTTTGGCAGCAGAAATCAGGCCCTCTGTCCAGCGGTTGTTGCGTTTGTAGAACTGCTGGTTGGTGCTCGACCCTTTACCCTGCGCCACGATCTCCTGCTGCGACTCGGTGGCCGCCTTGATGAGGCGGGAAATCGCGTTCGTGATAGCCATCGCCGCAGACAGGATCGAGTCGTGGACCTGTAAATCAACTGCGCTGTACCGCGAGGAGTCGCGCGAACGTGATATCAACACCTGCAGCCGTTCGGTGGCAGCCTCGATCGCTTGAGCCGCGTTCAACATCTCTTTCTCCACGATGTCGCCAATGTCGCCGTTTGCACGTGCAGCCTTAGTGCCCTTGGGGATGAGACCGTCCACAACTTCAGAGAGTTTGGTGAGGGAGGTGCGTGCTTGACTGTTATTGCGCATTGCAACCTCTTTGCGTTGGGTTGGCTGGAGCAAATCGAGCTTGTAGGATTGCAGGTTCTCAAAGAAACGCAAGCCGACATCTCCTGCAGACTTCGCAACGTTGATGATCTTGTCAGAGGCGTCGTCATCGCTGGCTAAACGAGTAATTCCCTTGGTGTTGATGAGCACGTCGGCAAGAGATTGGGCGAACTCGTTGGCCGACTTGATAACATCGACGTGATCTCCACCACGTTCCCCACCAAGGTAGAGGTTGTAAATGGTTGCAAATTCATTCGCGTTGTTCAAGCATTTCTCGATCATCGAGAGGGTATACTCGGGGGTCGAGTTGAGGTTGCCTGCCTGAGTGGGAGATTCCAACTCGTAAATCGCATCGTCAACCTTTTGGACACATGCTTGCAGAATGGAATCTAGGGCACAACCCGTTAGCAAGGACAGGGTGAAATGACCACGACAATGTATTACCGATAATTTGATTCAATTTCTTGCGGTTATCCAGGATAAGAGTGTCAATTTGGGCATTGGTAGTCTCGTCAACGAGGCCTTGGTTCTACGCGGAGATTAGTTAGATTTGACGGGAAATAGTGAAGTAACCCACCTGCTGGGCTTCTGATAGCTGCTCAATCGTGCTGTCCATTCCAGCCTGCAAGATCATAATTTCTTGATCCTTTTCTTCCCTCAGACGCTCGAGGTCTCCACCAGCATTGTTGAGCTTGACGAGCAGGTCGTCAATCTGCAATTGGTTAGCCTATAGGATGGAGCATAAATCAGCATGAGCATCGAAGAAAACCACACAATACGTACGCGAAGGGAGTCCTCCAGCTCTGACAACTGCCTGTTGTATTTTGACATGACAGTGGATACCTCGGAGCTCTTGTTGCGAGAGGCATCTTCTGCACGCTCATTGGCAAAATTGAGTTCACGGCGCAGTCGGTCAACTTCATCTTTATGAGATGACTTTTGTCTGTCAATGTCAAAGCGGGCTCGATCCCGTTCTCTAAGCATATCAGCCAGCTCGATGTTCTTTGCCTTCAGGTCTCGCTCCATTCGCTCCATACGGTCGACAGCTTCTTGAGCAGAGTTTGCTTTGAGTTGCATTTGCTTGAATTTGGAAAGCATGTCAAGATGCTCTGTCCGGAGCTGACTGTAAAGCTTTGCGAGGGCCTCATACTTGTTCCGCCAAAGTGTGACTTGATCCTGCAGCTGCTTGATCAGTTCATCTTTGGAGGCCACCTGAGAGTTAATGTGAGCGTTGACACCGCTCAGCTCAGATTCGAGAGCTTTGACGCGCTAGAATTTATCTATGAGTTGAGGCGGTCAGAGCTTGAAGAGAACCCTTACGCGATCATACTGCTCAAGGAAAATCTGGTCACGCTCGTACTGGCCTCTCATCGCAAGCAACTCCCGCTCAAGTTCGTTCTGTTGATTGTTGTTGTACATCATCTGCTGTTGCATGAGTTGTTCTTGCGCCTGTCTCTGAGCGTCAGCCTGGGCTCGCTGGCGCGCTTCGAATTCCGCCTGTTGTTGACGTTCAAGCTCAGCACGCTGTCTTTCTTCGGCGTCGCGTTGTGCCTGCAGGGCAGCTTGTTTCTCCTCGTACTCCTTGAGCATTCGTGCTTGCTCGTCAATCTCGGCAGCACTTGGCATGGGTGTTGCAGGAGGTGGTGTGGGAGACTTCGCCTTCGGTCGCGCTGGTAGATCGGGAGCATCTCCCGACTCCAAGAGGTTTGGCGGTTCCTACAAGACATCTTATAAGTACAAATATGACCGAGAGTTAGAGCTACATACATGACCCAATTTAGGGACGTTGATAAGACCGGTCAGATACTTTAGATTCGAGCATTCGTAGTAGAACTTTCGAAGGTTGTAGTGCTGGGAAGTATATCTTTCCTTCAAGGGCTCCAATACGTCCTGATCATTGGTTCCTGGAATAAATAGTCGAAGGCCAGTTGGAACAATCGAGAGGAAGATGCTTACGTCTGTACATTGCTCTAAGCATGCTGGTGATGAAGCGGTATATTCCCCAACTCTCTTTCACCAATGGCACCAACGACGAAATACGACATTCATTATTAGCAGAATGGCGGAAGTGAGAGAAGACCATCTTTTGAAAAGATTCTATTTGATCTTGAAGGCCCATGAGGTCAGAGATAGTTTCGTAACTGCAGACATATTGGAGATCGAGGATGATTGCAGAATCAAAAGAACAAATACCCTTCATTGGGATCATCGATCCCCTTCAGAGTGACATATTCTTCATATTCGAAGAGGCCGTTGAACTCTGGACGAAGGCGATGGAATCTCAATTTAGCCAAGATGAATTGCACATAGGTTTTGATCAGTGAAGCATATCCTGTTTGGAAGTAATCAACGTAAATAGTCTAGGCACAAAACAATAGGCTATACCTCGTTGACTATCCGCCCCAACCGTACGTGCGCACGTTTCAAGCCAAGCAGTTTGACCTTGGGCCTCTTTGAGAGTCTATCTGGTGTCAAAGAATAGCTCTTCTCGGTCAGACTGTGGACGCACCACCGGGTGACCCTCCTGTAAGACCTTGTGCACCGTAATCAGAGCTTTGAAGGTTTGAACTTCATCAGCAAGAATTGGCTGAACCCTCAGGCCGCTCCAGAAGGATATTGACGAGTGGTAATCCCAAGTGTAGACAATGCACTCTGTGGCAGTTTAGCGCTTTGCAGACATTGAAGGAGTTCTCGACGCACTCCTAACGTGCTTCTGCTTTGGTGCAGTCTCTTCCGGACTTGTCGCCTTCTTAATGTTTATGACAAGTTCATGCTCCGCCTTGTCCTTATCGACGGGGCGTGTAGGATAGTGAATCTCCTCGTCAACGTCGAATCCAGTTTGTCTTGCGCGGTTCCCGAACCTAGGCCAATGAGTCAACGATATATGGGCGGGCAATCACAACTCCACGCACATTGTGGGATCCTTAGATGTCAATGATGTCCTATAATACAACTGGATAGGTGGGGATGGCAGCAGAAAGTAGAGAACGACGAAGCGCAGCTGTCGCCGCGGTCAGGTTCCCTATAAGTCAAGCCACAGTTCGCCAGTGCGCTCAGCCCCGCCAAGGCCGACGGCCGTAGATGTGATTGGCTTTGACGGTGTTTGCGTCTGCGGGCCGGTGAATGAAGCCAACATGATTTTACAAAGTCCCCTCCATGTTCTTCCGGCACGCGTTTTCTTCTGCTTCCTCCTTTCCCCGTCGCTCGCTACACACAACATGCAGGAGGGCATCATGGTTTTCTCGTGACAAATCATCAGTTCCAGCTCTCTATAAAATTCGCCGTGAGTCATGGTGGACTCCAACTATGGTCCTCATTGGAATAATGCCCGCGTTCACCTTTGGCCTCGGCACCTGGCAACTAAAACGACTCAAATGGAAGATAAACCTCATTGACGAATTGGAAGAAAAGTTGCAACTGCAACCCCTGGCTCTTCCTTCAAAGATCAAGTTCAGCGTGTTCCTCCAGCTATGTCGAGTTGCCTCTAACTAAACGTGGGCCAGTCTCTCAGTGATACCTGAGTTTGTCTTCCGAAGGGTGGCCCTCAAGGGAAGGTGGGATTACGCCCATACCATGTTGCTATCGCCTCGAGTACGAGAAGGCGTCCATGGCGTCCACGTAGTGACTCCTCTCATTCGGGAGAATGGATCTACAGTCCTTGTCGATCGAGGGTTTGTCTCGAAAGATTTTGTCGCTTCCCTGGATTCAAAACGTGAAGAAGGCGAAGTCGAGGTGTTGGGGATGCTTCGAACCTCGCAATATCGAAACCGATTTACACCTGACAATGATCCTGATAATGGAATGTGGTATTGGGTTGACGTCGAAGGAATGGCTAACTATGCCGGCGGGGAGGGGGCAAGAGTCCAGCCCGTATTCATCGAACAAATATTTGGTAAGTACATGTACCTTGCGGACGAATCTTGCCTTATTATCAATATTCATTCAGAGGGACATGCGGGAGAGGCAAATACCAGGCTCGAGAAGGGTGTTCCAATTGGTCGCGTCCCTACCGTCGACCTACGGAATTCGCACCTTTCCTATGTAATCACTTGGTAAGAATTTTGGCCTTACCCCAGCTGCGCCATGGTACTTAAACTCAATAGGTATGCACTGTCTGGACTGACTGCCTTCATGTTTTGGCGGGTTCTCAAGAATAAGCAAAAGTCACCTGGGCGTCGGATGCCGCGTTTTGGATGAATGGGTCTAAGCGCGCCGCGACAAGGACCAAGGCATGAGTAGCTTCTTATGTCCAAGTACCCCTTTCATCTAGCAACTCAGCTGCAGTACTTAGTGTACTTTAATCACCTGCTTATCCTCAGTGCACATCAGTTACCTAAGCAGAGCATGCCATCATCGTGGACTTCAGTCCGTTCCCTCTTATTCAACTTACCCCCGTCAACCTCCAGTGCTCTTCTCTAGAATGCCCTTCACCAACCTATAAGCCGCCCTTGTATCTCATTTTGACGGTCGCGACCTTGAAACGATTTTCACCTCGCCGATCACGATCACGCGCCAAGTCCTACTGCTAGCAAACTGCTAGTTACTTGTTATACTTAAGGATTACTGGCAAGTCGTGGTTCTCAGCCTAGTCCTGCCAGCAGGGTGTTCTGCACACTAAAAATGGAGAACACCCACCTTCCCGGCATCGAAGATGATGTCTTCGGCTCCCGGGACGCGCCTAAACAGAGGCTCTCCCCATCGCGGAACCATTTTACCCCAAGTGACCCTATTTCCACACGTCCGATCCGCCACCGTCCTGAGGTCCAAAAGACGCACACCGGCCTGACACCACCCGTGAGGCGAGGTTCGCCCTTGAATCCGCAGAATATCGCTCAGGCGGAGGCCCGTCGTCGATCTCGCCCGCCTGACGTTACCCTCCCGTCTTCGGACTCCTCCTCTCGACATCGGAGGGCTGTCTCTCATAGCCTTGGAACGATGTCTCGGATTCCCGACTTCTCTGGAGGGGCCTTGGGGGCTCAAGATGCAGAGTTGGAGGTTGGGGTTTTCTCTAATGAATACGACCTGGGTGCGTGTTTGCTTCTTGAAGAGGACAGCAACCTTGAATAACACTCTCATAGCGCATGAAGGTAAACTCAACCCGTTGCCGACATGGCTTCCTGGACTTACATCCTCCTTTCCCGCGCAGACCCCATGATTCTCGAAGACGTGCAGCGTGCTATCAGGTTGAAAGCACGTCGAGAGGCTCGTATGAAGCGCGACTCTGCCCTCACCCCTGAAAAGCCAACTGCACATCCCGCCTTTCCTTCTTCCCCTCTTTCGATAACTCCATCCCGAAAACCTCTTCCGTCATTTTCTCCGTCACCGTCCCCATCTTTCTCTCCATCATCAAGCCGCAAACTTAGTAACAGTACAAGCTCAGATGTGGATTTCTCACCTTCAACTGGCGGTGTAGAACCTCTTCTTCCTTCACATCCAATTCCAGCATCTCTCGACAATGGCATGACCCTGGACTGGACAGGCGCTCTGACAGACGATAGTGACAAGCGGTGGCCAATTTCGATCGGGAAAAGGAAGGAAAAGGACAAAATGCTGCCGTTGGGTGTCATTATTGATCAACAAGAGAAAACCTACCAAGGTGCATCGCACTCTGCCATGTCTGTTCGTTCCCCGGGCGTTAACTATGACTTGTAGAGAAACTTGCCAGAATCAGGAACCTAGCTTCGTCCCAGACGGCCCGTAAAGCGAACATCACAACTGAGCAGTTGGGCAGGCGATACAATTTAATCTATAAATCCCTCGAAAAGAATGCAGTCCTCAACCTCGCTGGAGTCGCCCGGTGGTACAGTGCCCAGGAGAACGATTTTCATATTTCATTGGAAAAAGCAGAGCCGTTCACCTGGTTGAAGCATCTTGAAAAACGTTCTACCGATAAGAGGTCCCTATGGATCTTATCGGCTCTGGTAATGGAGGAATACTGCCATGCTCAAGAACACCAATACCATATGCAAACGATTCCAGAGGACTCAACATTACCCAACTCTGATACTTCCTATCCTCGAAAGTCTCGTCCTGCATCATTCCTATCTGCAACGCGAGTCCTCACCGAGGATCCTGTTTCATTCGAACCGTTGGCTGACTCAAAGCGCAATTCGTTCGACGCCATGTCCCGCAAGAGCGCTGAATCCACCTTGGGCAGCGTCCGCAGCGGCTCGTCCCACCCAAGTACGCCACTGTCGCCGATTCCCTCTCGGAATGCGGAGAGTACAAAGGATTCACAAGCAACTACCATACCTGAAGATCCTCCCACCAGCACCTCCGAGATGTCTGAGGAAGAACTCGCGACAGTTCGTAACTCGCAAAGCACCACAGCCGCTTTGGTGATACCAGAGGTTTCTGTTCATCCCCCGTCATCGGAAAGCGCGACAACGAATGCACCTACCAGTCTTCCTGTATCCCAGACGACTTCTACGGCGAGCTCAGGCTCTTCACAACCAAAACCTGTGGGTACAAATGCTAATCGATCGCTCTCATCTCTGAAGACGTCGCTCAAGTACGCGACAATCGGCCCATCTTCACCACAGCCCAAGGCCCCCAAGGCCTGGACCAAGAAAGAACGCGAGGCTCGCGAGGAGCGACTTCGTCAAGAATATGAGATGAAAACCAAGTAGGTCTTTCTTTCTGAAAAGCCCTGATAAAATCCTGATCGTGTCCCGTCTAAGCATGCTACGTGAAGTGAAGCATTACAATGAGAGAGCTCGTAAGCTCCTTGCCCGAATGGCGAACTTGCTCAGGGAGTATGATGAGGCTCGAGACGAGAGCCGGCACGACTTTGATGTTACTCTTCCCCGCGTGCCACAAGACGTGCTGGAAGCGTCTGTACACGACCCTTCTGGCACGACTTCAAATCCAAGAACTCGACGTACGGCCGCTTGGCGGTACGTGGAGGACATTCATCATCGGATCGCTCGCCAGCGAAAACTTTTCACGGACTTCATCGAGTCGTTTCCGGACTATGTGCCCAACGAGGGTTGCTTTCTGGACGACACTATCGAGTCCGCCCTGCAGACCTTGGATATTTTACGGAAACAAAAGGCCGAGGTCGCTCGTGACTCTGCAACGTCGGCAGAGCTTCTTGAGTCTGTTCAAAAGGTTCATGCCGAAGTTAAGGACAAGTATAACCAGACTGTCGCTCAAGCGTCTGTTGTATACCCCGAAGTTAGTCTCTTTTGGTAATCAATGCCCTGCCATCCTCATATTCGACTTCTAGTTGTCACACATCGTCGCTCTTGAAGAGAGCTACAAAGACCAGTATCAGCAGTTTTGGGAGCTTGGCATGGATGCCTTAACACTCTTATTGGATACTGTTACTCCTTTTTGGAGAACGTACGGTAAGAGGATCGGAGAGGACGTCCGCGACTTCCTTATCATTCCTTTATACCGGAACGAGTTCACCGGCGAGGCCAGGAAGTACCCCATTAAGGCGTTCCCTCGACGGTCATTTCGCCATTGGGTCGGCCTGACCTTGTTTTTTCTGGCGTCGATCGCTGTCAATATCCTTCAAGTCAGAGCTGCCATTTCTTCGAGCAAGAACTTCCGCCTCCATTCAATCCCGTACCATAGCGTCCGTTGGACCGCCTTGCCTTTCTTCTGGATAGGCATTATTATCCAGTGGGTTGCTGTCATCATTGAGTTCGCGATCGTTTTCATGCAACTCGTCGTTATCGCTTGGTGGACAGGGTGGTTCGTCAAGTTGTTTTCTTGAGGATGTATTATCTATTGATACTCATTGTAAATTATACCATATGTAAGATATCTATACCAGCACGCTTTCGTAGGATACATGGGACTCTGTGATACATAACTAGTTATACAGCAATTGTAATATACCACATTTCCGTCCATCAAGAAGACGGAGGGAGGGCATGAACAGCAGGCACAGTTGTCGATGACGGCGGCGCGATAGCACTGTCTGTCTGCCTTTCAGCACATGGGCGACAGAATCCTAGGGAATCAAGAAAATCAGTTTGTCTAATCAGGAGGTGGAACATTTGGTACTTACTGCCGCCCATGATCAGCGGCACGTCAGTTTGTTTGCAAGAATGACATTGGATTGGAGTGGTGGTGGTGGACTTGGACGTGCGAGGTCGCTTGACAACAATAGATTCGCCGATTGTACCAGCAGTTCCCTCCGAAGCGTTTGAATTGCTTGCACCCTTCCGTTGGGCATTGGTCCTCTTGCGAGGTGCTCTGGTATGCGATGCTGTTGGACCTTGTTTGAGGGTCTTCATGGTATAAGGTGAAGCACAGGCTTGTTGGAGTTGTGTGAGTGTTGGTCCAGGTGGCAATTGAAGTCCGAGGTATAATCGAGGTGGTACAACCTGCATAGTGATAGGTTGAAATGAAATTATTCAGCAACCCCACGTTCACTCACCAGGCCCTCTATGTAAGCTCTATTTGCATTCATTCTCTCGTCCCCTCCTGTCCATCGAGTTATTGTGTCCCAGATCGTCGCTGGAGCTTCTTTGATGGTCAGTGTGACTGGACTTCTGGCACAAGGTGTCGAAGATGTTTCTGTGCCATTAGGTTCAGAGGCTCGTGTCTTCATAGTATTATCAAACGGAAGGCACGTCAGCAATGATATATCTTGATTGAGGCTTGCAGGATTTGTGCGGGGTTTGCGTTCCGCATACACCGGACCTCGGGGAAAGAGCCAACGATCGTTCGGGGTTTCACGAAACTCGATAACAATATCGAATTCCTTCACTGGGAGCAGGGTTGGCATGCTTCTATAATAATCCATTTGGGCAGGTGTTGGTTGCAGAAGGTCCAGCTGCTGCAACGGTGGAGCTATAGCTGAAGGAGTCTTCTCGAGATTTGCGAGGGATTGAATGAGTAGACCGAGTGTTTTAAGTTGATCGGGAGTCGCCTTTCCGGCAGCGGCCAGCTGTAGAAGGTTCGCTAAAATCGGATTCGAAGATGCTGCGGTGTTGACTTGGCTGATAAGGCTGGGTGTTACCGCGGCTACAGAGGGTAGAGATGACATGAAGGGGGTCGATGTTGATGTTTTCTCTGCTTCAGGTTGCACCGTTGTGGGTGCCTGCGGCATCTGTAAAGTTGTGGCTGGTATCACATGAGAGTAGGACGCCGTGTGCCAGTAGGGATTCGCAGTCGCAGATTGCGATGCCTGCGTTGGTAAATAGTGTACTTCGTAGAATAGGGTATCTGGAAAGATGTGCGGTCCGACTTCCAGATCACAGCGCCCTCTGGTCTGAATGGTATGGGGTGGCGGGACGGCGTCTGCATTTTTGTTGCCGCGCGACTTGCTGGAGAACTTGGGGAAGGTCCTAAATAGCCATCTTTCTCTCGCTAAATTCGAGGTGAGCTGAGGGGGAAGATCGAGAGAGGTATCAACATACACTGCTTGAGAGACTGGAGCAGGACACAGCTGAAAACCAGATATGAGACCAGGATAAATGGCTTCAAAATTAGGGGATCACCTGTCTGCAATATCGTTTAGAGGGTCGTCCTCTTCCTGGTCGCGTTCCCAGAAGGGTTTGTCGCTAATGGGCAGATAGGGCTCGTTCTTGTGCATGCCAATGACGGTGAGTGCATCTGACGACTTGCCATTATGTCATCTCTAGCCAAGCAAGGACAATTTGAAGCACAGCCACCAGCGTTAAATGATCAAGCCTTGCCCATAACCAATGTCTCCGAGATAACACATCTATCTCTTAATGTCAAGCCGCGTTCGTGAGTGTTTCTATTTTGTAACAATATATGCATGTGTGTTTACATGGTCTATAGAGAAGGGTAATACAGTCTTCAGGCCTCTCGCCAAGGCGCGGTCGCGTACTACTGCGCCTACCGTTTCTCGACAACCATCTGTGATACCCGAACTCCTCTCTGGGCCCTCTAATACTTCGGCGAGCTTTCCTCTTCCAACCTCATCCTCTCTTCCAAAGCTCCCGAAGGTTGACCAAGCTGGCATCAATGCAAGTGTCCTCTCAGAAACACTCCTTCAGGATTCCCAAATAACAAGCCCACTTTCAACCATACCAGAATCTTCCGCACGCGGTCCCGCCAAACCTCCGCTTATTTTTTCACCTTCTGTCGCTGTTCCTCCTCGTCCAAAGCCTGCAGTACCCATTGTAGTGGGCACACGCCCACCTCGACCCGCCTCCTCAATACCCTCCATTATCCCCGTTCCAAGCCCTACTGCGAACCCTATTGCACAATCACAGTCGCGTTCTCGTTCTGTTGCTCCGCCCTCCATACAGGTTTCGAGACTGCAACAGGCTGCAACTTCTGTTCCTGTTCCTGCCAACCTCTCGATCAATGGCTCCGGCTCTTCAGAGTCTTTGAATACTTCAAGCAATGTACCTACTGACCCGATAATGACGCCAGGCGATGCAACGAATTCAATCTCTGCGGACCCATCAATTCTTGACAGCCAGACTCTAGAAACGGCTCCGAAAAGTAGGCGACGCAAGAAAAGTGAAGATGGGGGTCCCAAGAAGACGAAGAAACGGCGGACGAAATTTACAGACCTGGAGGGTACTGAAACCGAGAGAGAGCGATCCTCATCGAAGCAGCCGGGTTCTCGTGCCTCCAGTAGCACGCCTCGACCTCGGAAACGGGCGCCGTCTGCGCCGCCGTACGATCCGGATGCCGATCCTGGTGAGGACGTAGATCCCACTACGATGACCATGGCCGAGTTGTGCGTCGACACGGGACAAGGTCGCGTCAGCCGTAAAGCCGCCGAAATATTGAGCAATCATGCTGCCTGGAAAACCCAGAACCGAGAGAAGAGGGCTCGGATGAAGGCCTTAATGGAAGCCAAGAAATACGGAAGGGAAGAAGAGGAAGAAGAACAGCGTCAGGATGGTACACAGGATGATGCCACTGCGTCCGAACCACCTACGGCCGGCCCTGCTACTTCCCCTAAAAATAACGCACCGAACGCAGTTGACAGTGCGGCTGATTTCGACTATAGTCAGGACCTGGCGACAAGTCGATTCAACGTCCAAGTTCGTATTGGTCCAAATGGCGAAATGGTCATAGATGAAGAATCCCTGGTTGTCGATCGTGTCGAGAACGATGGAACGGAGAACTATGCTCACGTCGTTGAGTCCGACCACTCTAAGTTTGTCAATTCAGGGACATACAGCAGACGATTTCGTGGTTCTCGTTGGAGTGCGGAGGAAACTGAGCTCTTCTACGACGTGAGTAAGGGTTAAATACCTCCTGTAATCCCTCTGACGTATCTATAGGCACTGTCTCAATACGGCGAAAACTACGAGCTCATTGCTTATGTCCTTCCTGGACGTGACAGAAAATCATGTAAAAATAAATTCAAAGCGGAAGATAAGAAGAATCACGCGAGAATTAACCATTGTCTGGCGAACAGCACTCCCGTCGGTGAGTCTACCTGAGCAACATGATAATTTCAGTCCTGACGGTCCCCTGCAGATGTCAAAACACTATCTCGAATGACTGGGAAAGATTTCTCTGGTCCAGTTCCTCAAATTCGAGCCCCTCCTCCTCCTCCTAAAATAGCAGCACCCGAAGTAGAGGAAGACGATGCCGCGACGCAGAACGAAGGACCATCCCGACCAGCGAAGAGGAGTCGAAGTAAAAGTCAAGGGCTCAACGGTAGTGATGTTGTGGTGATAGGGGATGCAGCGAACTTCGACGAGTCGTCGAACGGTGCTTAAATTATTTCCGTATCTTATGCTTTCATGGTTTCTACGTATTCTAGGTCGTGTGGCAGACAAAGAATTCGACTGTCAGGCGTGGGAGTCAAGAAAGGTCCATTGCTCTTACGTCATTCCTCGGGGCGTCATCTCTCTCGACTAAGACTTCTCCTCTGCCGCACAGCTTCTGCATGACCTCTCCCACTTGAAGTTTAAGTTAGCCCCACCAGAGTTCGACTCTTGCGCATATATTCAGACGACACGACATGTCGTTGCGAAAGATCGTCGTCTGCGGAGCGGGCTTCCTAGGTATTCAGCCCTCACTGCAATGACGATTTCATTTCGTTGATAAGTAATGCCGGAAACTGGCAGGCCGTCATATTGCCAAAGAGATCGCGACTGCCAATGTCGCCAGTGTACCGCCCCGCTCAGTGCAAATATCTTCCAGGAAACCAGAAAAAATCCAGAATGTCCTCATGTCTGATGCTACAATCCCTAAAGACCGCTTGCTTCCTGCTGTCGCGGCCGATGTCACGAAACCA
This sequence comes from Cyclocybe cylindracea, assembly GCA_013376435.1. Lineage (NCBI taxonomy): Eukaryota > Fungi > Basidiomycota > Agaricomycetes > Agaricales > Hemipholiotaceae > Cyclocybe > Cyclocybe cylindracea. The sequence goes on from MPNV01001881.1 coordinate 1,387,816, forward strand.
GCTACGCTGAGGCCTGCCTTCGAAGGCGCTACAACGGTTGTGTCTCTTGTCGGTATAATGCACGGTTCTTCCCAAGATTTCGAAAACATTCAGTGGAAAGGAGCGGAGAATGTCGCCCTTTGTGCAAAGGAAGCTGGGGCGCAAGTCGTTCACTTCAGCGCCATTGGTGCCGATCCAGAAAGTCGCATTCCATACGTCAGAACGAAAGGGCTCGCCGAACAGTCTATCCTGGGTATCTGCCCAGACGCGACGATCATTCGCCCAAGTCTAGTGTTTGGTCCAGAGGATGATTTCTTCAATGTGCGCGAACTCACATTCTTGGCGGTTTGACCGTGTTCACCAGGTCTCTTTGTTCTGGTTCAGCGCTTCGCTCGTCTTGCTCATATTATGCCTTTCATGCCTGTTTTTGGAGGAGGAAAATCTAGATTCCAACCTAGTGAATGACAGTATGTCGGTATGAGTTCAGATGGATAAAGGCCAAAGCGACAAGCACTATGATACACGGGACACGGAGTAGATAAGTCCAGGATCGATGAAGAATCCCCAACAGCAAGTCCCTAGGCGAGACGCGTCACAAATCATGTGATCGTGCAGTCAACCGTAAACCAACATCGCATCGTACCAACTCCTCCCTCCCTACATCTCCCCCTCACTTTAAAAATCAACCATTCCTTGTTGCCAACCACCCCGGTCACGAAACTCAAGCCTCCTCCAACTCCGTCACCTTCACCACCTTCCTGCCACGAGGGTAAGTAAGGAAATCAACCGAAACGCAGCATACTTCACTTCGACACAGCCCATTCAGACTCGGCGAGGCGATACGCACACTACTGAAGCGCTTGATAGACCGAAATCGGGACCATAATAATCGGAAAAAAAAAAAAGGTTTTCCCTTCCGGCCAACATCGGTTCAATCTTCTTGTTCAACACCAGCACGAAGTTCCCCGGGCTGAAAGTCGTAGTCGATCAGACGTTCCGTGGCGCTTTTCAAACTCGCAGCCGAGCAAAGCGAGCCTTCCAAGCGCTTCTGCCATCGCCGTGTGCCCATGTTACTCGGTCGTCGTTCCAGCTGCGTCCACGCATAGCGAGCAACTCGTACTCGGTGATGAGGGAGTTTCATTGTGTAGAAGGAAGTCGCATGGTGATTGTCGAATGTAAGAGAGGTTCCACTCCATGCACTGCATAGTAAGAGTGAAACCCTTACGATTCCTCGTCGTAATGCGCTCTGCCAGAAGACGTACTGGCAGGCGTTCGTGGCACCTCCGAATATCACCATCCCGCCGGATTTGATGAGTGCGCTGCGGACCTGGCTGTGAGCGCCTCGACGGTGCCATTCGCCCTCGAGTTTGTAGCCTGAAATCCGAATGTGCCTGACATTGTACTTCCCTCTAGCCATGACAATGCTTGACGAAAGGAGTCCCATTGTTCCTGTCACCATCTCCAATACGACCCCCATTCTCATCATGATCTCTCCAACAAAACCTCCCTATCGCTTTATGTTCTTCTTTCTCAACATCTCAAAACCTGCCACCCTGACAAGTTTATCGGGCTTGGACGACATATTTGTAGCCCCGGACTTCGCAGATGCATCGTGTCGATGTGACATTTTTGGAACAATCCTGGTGGACTTATACAGCGGTAGGTGGGAGCACACCCGGCTTGCCTGCGACATTAATTGACAGCTCGTGGCATGTATCCAGAAACCACTTGATGTCTGCATCCAAAGGTGGCCAGTAGAAGCGTGTCGCCTACCTGTTGTCTCG
>MPNV01001881.1:1389664-1510922 GCA_013376435.1 Cyclocybe cylindracea
GTTCAATCTCTCGCGTACCCATTCAATTTTGCAGCCCAGACTTCTAGAACGGCTCCGAAAGGTAGGCGACGCAAGAAAGGGTGAAGGATGGGGGTCCAGAAGGCGAAGAAACGGCGGACGAAATTACAGACCTGGAGGGTCGAACCGGACGAGGAGGAGCGATCTCATCGAAGCGCGGTTCTACGGTTGCCTTCCGTAGCACGCCGACTTTTTTTTTTTTTTTTTTTTCGGAAAAACGGGCGCCCCGGTTCTGCGCCGCCCGATACCGATCGGATGCCGATCCTGGTGAGACGTAGATCCCACTACGATGACCATGCCAGTTGTGCGGTCGACCGGGACAAGGTCGCGTCAGCGTATCAAGTCCGCCGAAAATATTGAGCAATCTTGCTGGGGCCTGGACACCGGAACCGGAGAGAGACGGGCCGATGGAAGGCCTTTGGAAGCCAAGAAATACGGAAGGGAAGGAGAGGAGAAGAACAGCGTCAGCGTGTACACAGGATGATGCCCTGCCCGTCCCAACCTTACGGCCGGCCCTGCTACTTCCCCTAAAATAACGCACCGAACGCCGTTGACAGTGCAGCTGATTTCGACTATAGTCAGGACTGGCGACAAGTCGTTACGGTCCAAGTCGTTATTGCGTCCAAATGGCGAAATGGTTATAGGATGAAGATTGGTTGTCGGATCGTGTCGGAGGACGATGGAACGCGAGAACCTATACTCACGTCGTTGAGTCCGACACTCTAAGTTGGTCAATTCAGGGACATACAGCGACGATTCGTGGTTCTCGTTGGGAGTGCGGAGAAACTGAGCTCTCACGACGGGAGTAAGGGTTAAATCCTTCCTGTATCCCGTCTGACGTCATCTATACGGCACTGTTCAATACGGCGAAAACTACAGCTCATTGCTTATGTCCTTCCTGGACGGACAGAAATCATGTTAAAATAATTCAAAGCGGAAAGAATGAGAAATCACCGCGCGAATTAACCATTGTCTGGCGAACAGCACTCCCGTCGGTGAGTTACCTGAGCACATGATAATTCAGTCCTGACGGTCCCCTGCAGATGTCAAAACACTATCTCGAATGACTGGAAAGATTTCTCTGGGTCCAGTTCCTCAATTTCGAGCCCTCCTCCTCCTACTAAAATAGCAGCACCCGAAGTAGAGGAAGACGATGCCGCGACGCGAACGACGGACCATCCCGACAGCGAAGGCGGAGTCGATAAAAGTCAAGGGCTCCGATAGTGATGTTGTGGTGATAGGGGATTGAGCGCACTTCGCGGAGTCGCTGAACGGTGCTTATTATTTCCATTCTTGATGCTTTCTTTTCTACGTATTCTAGGTCGGTGTGGGCAGACAAAGAATTCGACTGTCAGGCCGTTGGGAGTCAGAAAGCGTCCAATTGCTCTACCGTCTTCCTCGGGGCGGTCTCTCTCGGGACTGACTCTACCTCCTGCCACAGCTTCTTGCCTGACCTCTCCCACTTGGAAGTTTAAGTTAGCCCCACAGAGTTCGACTCTGCGCAATTCTCAGGACGGGACACGACATGTCGTGCGACAAGATCGTCGTCTGCGGGCGGGTTCCTAGGTATTCAGCCCTCACTGCAATGACGATTTCATTTCGTTTGCATAAGTAATGCCGGAAACTGGCAGGCCGTCATATTGCAAAGGATCGCGGACTGCAATATCGCCAGTGTCCGGCCCCCGCTCAGTGCATAAATCTTCCAGGAAAACCAGAAAAATCCAGATGTCCTCATGGTCTGGATTACAATCCCTAAGATCCGCTTGCTTCCTGGCTGTCGCGGCGATGCACGAAACAGCTACGTCGGCCTGCCTTCGAAGGCGCTACAACGGTTGTGTCTCTTGTCGGTATAATGCACGGTTCTTCCACAGATTTCGAAAAACATTTCAGTGGAAGAGGGCGAAGCATGTCGCCCTTTGCTGCAAAAAAGGGAAGCTTGGGGCGCAAAGTCGTTCACTCAGCGCCATTGGTGCCGATCCAGAAAGTCGGCATTCCCATACGTCAGAACGAAAGGGCTCGGCCGAACAGTCGTCTATCCTGGGTATCTGCCCAGACGCGACGATCATTCGCCCAAGTCTAGTCTTTGGTCCAGAGGATGATTTCTTCAATGTGCGCGAACTCACATCCTTGGCGGTTTGACCGTGTTCACCAGGTCTCTTTGTTCTGGTTCAGCGCTTCGCTCGTCTTGCTCAAATTATGCCTTTCATGCCTGTTTTTGGAGGAGGAAAATCTCGATTCCAACCTGTCTACGTTGGGGATTTAGCTCGCCTCGTCGAAATGATATCAAGAGGTGACCCAAACATCGAGAACGCCATTGCTGGAAAGATCGTGGAAGCTGGGGGTCCTCAAGGTTAGCACACTCCGTGACGGAGTAAACTCTTGACTAGTAGCTAATGAAACCTCATTTCCAGCCTTTACCTATCGTGAACTAATGCAGCTTGTCTTGAAATATACCGACCGCAGCCGGCCGATCCTCTCTCTTCCCTTCGTTCTCGGCGCGTTGCAAGGTGCCGTTCTCGAGAAGTTACCTGTCAACCTCTTCACAGTGACTCGTGCACAGGTATGCCTTCTATTTTTAGGTGCTCTATGACTCACCTACCACTTACTCCACAGGTTGAACAATTGAAATCCGACAATGTTGTTACTCCCGACGAGAAAATGCCAAAAAATCATGTATCCCTCGTAAAAGTGATTACAAATTTTTCGGAAACTCCCCTACGTAGTGTTCAAGAGATTCTGCCAACATACCTTCGTTGAATGTATACGTTTATATCCCGGAGCTCGTACTCATTGCCAATGTAGGCTATTTTTTAAAAAAACGGCAAGGCGGTCCGCTCTCTATTTACATCTTTCGGCAAAGGATCCGGTCACCAATTCCTTCTGCTTCGTAGCTAATCTGCACAGCATAAAATGCTTTGCGATTGCGCGCTTTCTTTTCTCACTGCTCGCACTTTGTGGACTTTGCAACCAGTTCTAAGACAGTATCTGAAGTTTCCGAACAGCATCAATGAATAACGACCAGAAACGAAATGAAACCATCAACACCGACACCCACACGCGAACAACGATACAGTCCCCCATTGGTGCAGATACACCAGAGGAGAGATTCTCGAAGGCTGAGAAATGGTTCATCGTATCTTTCATGTCTTTCGTCGGGATATTTAGGTAAGCTTTTCAGACCTGCCACTGCCTATTCGATGTCGCTGAACCACAAGCTAGTCCCTTAACTGCCAACATTTATTTCCCTGCGATACCGACACTTGTTCAAGCATTCCATAAGTCAACAGAACTTATCAACTTGACTGTATGACATACTCTTCTCTGGCTCGTAATACCCTTTCTTCAACTGGCAGCCATTAGGTGACCATGTATATGGTATTCCAAGGCGTTGGTACGTTCGATTCCAGTTCCCTGCCCCAAGAGCTGGTTATGACGGCGCGTGTAAAAGCGCCAATGGTGTGGGGCCCTGTCTCAGACCACATCGGCAGACGACCGATATCTGCAGCTTGTCTCCTAATTTTGTCTCTTTCCTGCGTCGGACTTGCCCTCGTTCCCACATCCGACTTCTGGCTATTAATGCTACTTCGCTGCATACAAGCCTGCGGTTCAGCAAGCACCATTGCTATCGGTACGAACTATTTCTATTTCCACTAGTCACGTAGTTTAGTTATATTTTGCGTTTCGTCGATAGGTGCTGGTGTAATTGGAGATATCTCTACTCGAGCAGAACGAGGAGGTTTTTTCGGAGTTTTCACTATCGGACCTATGGTAAGCCACTCAAGTGCGATGCATGACAGAACTTTTGACGGTCTCTGAGTAGGTCGGTCCTGCTATAGGGCCCGTAATCGGTGGTGTGCTCACAGAACACCTTGGTTGGAGGTCGGCGTTTCCTTTACTTATACTGGCGAGATTGAACTAACAAACCCCATCTTCAGATCGATATTCTGGTTCTTGACTATCGCAGCCTCGATGTGTTTTATCGTCATTATTTTGTAAGGTTATGACTGCTGGAGAGGTTATGGCAAATTTTGACATTCTCAATATAGATTCCAACCCGAGACGCTTCGCGCTCGTGTCGACAGCGGACGTGATAAGGCGCCCATTATCCATAGGCCTGTTATTCCAATTATCGGACGCAAAGCTCAGCCCACTCGACCGACGGCTGCAAGAGTAAAGGTCCCGCGCAATCCGTTCCGCCTCTTCCTGAATCCCGACGTCGACGTGCTCTTGGCGATCAGCGCCCTCGGCTGCACCGTTTTCTATGGCGTAATCGCGACGATATCTTCGTTATTTGCCGCTATTTACCCAGAGTTGAACGAGACGACAGTCGGCCTTTGTTTCCTCGCCATTGGTGGCGGTATGATTATCGGAAGCTGGGCCAACGGACGCCTTCTCGACTACGACTACAGCAAACTCCAGAAACTGGCAGAAGCCCCGTTCGAGGGATCGCCAAACACGGTCGATATAACGAAGGAGGAAAGCTTCCCACTTGAGAAGGCTCGCCTCAGATGGATGCCTTACTACATACTCATAATGGCTGCAGCCTGTGCTGGCTATGGCTGGGCACTTGAGCGGAGAGTATCTCTTGCCGTGCCGCTCGTGTTACAATTTCTTGGTACGTCATACCACTATACACATTCGCACCCATTAACTTGTGCCGCTGTTCAATCAGTTGGATCTGTTAGCATTGCGATTATGAACGACGCTTCGACGCTTATGATCGACCTGGTACCAGGGCAAAGCTCGTCCGTCACAGCCTGCGTGTGTGATATCGTCTCGCAGCTTGCGAGGATACTGATGTTCACTTCTCAAATACAGAATAACCTCATCCGTTGCACGTTGAGTGCCGTCCTTGTCTCTGTCATCGAGCTCATCATCAAGGGGATTGGCATTGGGTGGACTTATGTCCTCCATTGCGGTATCTCATTTTTGGTCTTGCCTTTGATATATGTGGCCATCCGCATCGGCCCTCGATACCGCATTAAGAGACAACGCCTTAGAGAAGAAGAATTGGCACGCATTGTGGAGAAGTAACAGTCTATCAACGCCTGTTGAAATGACGACCATGACGACCATTGGACAATGATATGTTTACTATAGACCGACAAATGGACGGATTAAATTATGTCTGGATACTCTCAAATGACCCGTGCGCCTCGTATGTACCATCTAATGCCATGCCCTTTCGTATTGATTCGCTGGTTTGACCTTCACATTCAGCTTCTGCGACGCCATCATCGGCCAGTGAGGGTTTCTCAAGAGTTCACGGCCCATAAATACGACATCAGCCTGACCATTCTTGAGGATGGTTTCTGCTTGAACGGGTTCAGTGATAAGGCCAACTGTACCAACTGGCATGTCTGGATGTGCTTTCTTCAAAGCCTCAGCGAAGGGGACCTGCAATAAACGAGTCAGCATCAACGCAAAGGAAAGTCTAGCCAAAACTCACTTGGTAGCCAGGCACCACTGTGATGTTCTGTGCATGCCAATTACCACCAGAGCTACAGTCCACGAGGTCGACACCGAGCTGCTTTAGCTTTCCTACGAGGATGGTGCTCTGTTCGATACCCCATTGCTTCCAGACACCACTTTCGTCTTTCTCTGGGAACTCGGCCCAGTCTGATGCGCTGATCCTGACGAAAAGCGGCTTGTCCCAGGCTGCACGGCAGCGCTTCACAACGCGGAGGAGGAAACGGAGGCGATTTTCCAAGGATTGCCCACCGAATTGGTCGGCTCGGTTGTTGGAGAGAGGAGAGAGGAAGGAATGGAATAAATATCCGTGAGCCCCATGGATTTCGATGAAGTCAACTGGGAGGTATTGATCAGCTTTGATTGAAAGCAGAGTCAAAACGGCGACTTACATCCTGCCTTCTTACACTTTTCGATTGCGGCTGAGAATGCTTCCTCGAGATCTAGCAATTCCTGCTCTGTCAATGGATTCGGCTTTGGGTACCGTGAGGAATAGGGGATTTCGCTTGGTCCGTAGACTGTTGGAGGTCATTACTGCCCTGAATATTAATCAAAATTAAAGTCCAGGAATAAACATACCACGCGAAGGCCAGCCGCCTTCATTTTCGTCGGCGAATGCACGCGCATCGCTGCCTGCCTTACTTTGAACCCAAGGCGCGTGCATTGATGCTTTTCGGCCAGCATGTGCGAGCTGAACTCCGATCTTGGTGCCTTGAGCATGAGCGAAGTTGACAATTCTTTTAAGAGGTTCAATCTGTGTATCTGTCCAGAGGCCCTGTGGTCCTGAGATGAGGAACATTTTTGGGGTCTATAACTAGACGTACCGCGTCTTGAGGAGAGATACGACCTTCTGGTACTACAGAAGTGGCCTCCATGCAAATGGCGCCTACTCCGCGCGTGGCAAAGCCCTATTCACAACATGTCAGAGAGATTTCGATCCCGCGATCTTCAGAATTGGCCGAACTCCTATGTGAACGAAGTGCCAGTCAGTGGCGTGGCCATTATCGGAGCTATATTGGCACATGGGAGACTGGGATAGAGAGATTGAATAGATGCTGATTACAGAGGTTCAACCCAGATTCATACCACAAAGATTCGATTCTTGAAGATGACATCTCGTATGGTCAGAGGTTTGAACAAGAGCGAGTCCTGAGTATCCTGGGGAAGACGCGTCTTAGCATGAAATATTCACGAATCAGTATGGAAAACTCACCTCTGGATTCAGAGCAGCACCGATCTCAGGCTCGTTCAACGGGAAGTATTGGTAGGTGTTTGGGACGGCTTTGTTGAGATAGAGCCCTGACATGTCGGCGCGATAAGGTCGACAACCAAATGTGCGGTCTTCTATCGACTCGCCTTAGTGAAGAAACCCTTGCTGCTGGCTGTGCGATAACGCGTGGGAGTGTGTGTGAGCAGCATCGTTTGCGCCGTGTGTCTCCGAAATAGCCCTCTCAAGCTAAGAATAGACCTGACGTCACAGGCCATTCCAGGGACCGCCTGTCCCGGTTTGATACGCCGGCTTGCGATTCTCTTGATCGCCGCTTGGGGCTCTGTCCTGTCCAGATGGCTATCCCCCAGCCCATACTCTCGAAACTTCAGGAATTAGAACCAGATGCCTCGTTTGAAGGAAATTTACCCCGTGTTCGCTCGTCATCCGGTTCAATCTACTTCGCCAAAGTCGGCGCTCCCAGAGAAGAGGAGCAGTATGCTGGTGAAGCAGAATCTCTGAAGGCGATCGGCAGCGCAGCTCCATCTCTGGCTCCTCGTGTCTTCTGTTCTGGAGTCACTGAGTCTGGAACGCCATATTTCATATCCGAATACAAAGATATTGGTTCCTTGACATCACCAGCAGCATCAGTTCTCGCGAAAAGAATGGCCACAGAACTTCACGCAAAATCAAGTCCTACTGGGAAGTTTGGTTTTGCGACACCGACATACTGCGGAGTCACAAAACTGTCCAATGGGTGGTTTGATCGGTGGGATGAGTGCTATGCTTCTATGATTGGAGATTTGTTGGATCAACTCCGAGAAGGGCGCTTTTGAGGCTTTGTGTCCAAGGGGGATAAGGTTTACGAGTAATGCTTGCTAATGATGAAGGGAAATTTCTACCGTTGAAAAAGAGTAATACCCAAGTTGCTAGGTGGGGGGGCCATACAGAACAGAGGAATATGGAGTTTAACCTATGTTCAAGGTCCTATTGACACTCAACCCGTCATCCTTCATGGAGATTTATGGGTACGTCAGGACAATTAAACCCGTACAGCTTCATATAACGCGTCTCATTCAATGGTTATAGAGTGGGAATGCTGGTGTCGACACTGCAACAGGTCAGCCAATAATCTTTGATCCTGCATCATACTATGGCCATAACGAAGCTGAGTAAGTGGTGATATAAGTTTAAACTCTGTATCATAAAGATTTAACGGTGCCGATATATCAAGCCTCTCAATTGCGAGAATATTTGGAGGTTTCCCGGAATCCTTCTTTCGAACCTATCACGAATTTCGACCCAAGGCACAGCCCATGGAGCAATATGATTTGAGAATGGATTTGTATGAGCTATTCCACTACCTGAATCACACATTGATATTTGGAGTGAGCTTGATATCTCTAGCTTCACCGACATAGTATGCTGATGACAATACCAGGGTTCGTATGCAGGAAGTGCTGAAAGAAAGATGGACACCTTGATATCAGCGCATCCACGGCTTTGACTGATGAGTGCTTTGGGAAGTGGTAGTCTATACGAAGAATAATATTTGTATCAAGTCAATTGCTTCTCAATATTGCAAAAAGTCTTTTTCACTTGATTTCTGGGCGCCCGATGAGCGCTAAAATAGTGTAAGCGCTGAACAGCACGGCCCGGAGTTGCCGCTCCCAACAGAGCTGACCAAGCAGATGCTTCGACCTGAGTTGCCAACAGCACCAAACAGCGCTTCGCAACTTGCGCTTCAACGCTGTCCTCGAGCTCCTCGTCCGACGCGTCCAAGATCCCATTTACCTCCGAAATCCATCAAAATCTGTCTGTATCATAGAAAGACGTTCTGCCTGTCCTTCTGCGACCGTTTGGGCTCTCACAGTGGGGATAGGCGGGTTGTAACGATATGAGTCAAGGTACTTCTTGTTGCTCATTTCACCTTGTGCACGTATCTCAACACCTCTCGAGAATATAATGCTCCTCAAGATCCTTATGACGATGGGAACTATGGCATGGAAGAGGATGAAGAGTTTGAAGATGACGACATAACGCAAGAGGACAGCTGGGCTGTCATTACGAGCTTTTTTGACCAAAAGGGTCTCGTCCGACAGCAACTCGACTCCTTTGACGAATTTGTCCAAAATACCATGCAAGAGCTCGTTGATGAAAACGCTGATCTCATTCTGGATCAAGCCGACCAACATACAGGACACGATACAGACATGACCCGTCGATACGAAATACGTTTCGGGCAAATTTACCTGTCGCGTCCAACTGTCACTGAGGCCGATGGCTCCGTCGTCCCCGTCTTCCCTCAAGAAGCCAGGCTGCGCAATCTGACGTATTCTGCACCGTTGTACATCGAGATGAAGAAGAGGGTCATGATTGGTCGCGAAGATCCTGACGGAGTGCCCGGGGACATAGCTTGGGAGGCAGAGCACGAGGAGACTACAGATGACACAACGAAAGTATGGATTGGCAAGGTATGTATCGTTGTTCACTCCTAAGCATGAAATTTCCTACGTTCGAGGAAAGGTTCCCATCATGCTTCGGTCGACGTTCTGCATCTTGCGTGGCCTTCAAGACCAGGACTTGTACGACCTCAACGAATGCCCTTATGACTCCGGAGGTTACTTCATCATCAACGGCTCCGAGAAGGTACTGATTGCTCAAGAACGTATGGCCACGAACCACGTCTACGTCTTTGCAAAGGCGCAGCCTTCACCCATCAACTTCCTCGCTGAGATTCGTAGTGCGGTGGAGAAGGGAGGAAAGACTATCAGTCAGTTCCAGGTGAAGATGTTCCATAGGAATCAGGAACGCTCGGTGGGTCCACTATAAGTCACCCCCTCTATTTGCGCTTATATTGCTGTTGAAAGCTCGGAAACGTCATGAAGGCCACCATCCCGTATATAAAGGTTGACATACCAATTTGGGTCGTTTTCCGTGCGCTCGGCGTTATATCAGACCGCGACATTCTGGAGCACATTTGCTATGACATGCAGGATTCCCAGATGTTGGAGCTGCTGAAGCCATGTATCGACGATGGTTTCGTCATTCAAGATCGAGAGGTTGCATTGGACTTCATTGGCAATCGTGGAACCACAACTGGTCTGTCGCGCGAACGACGTATCCGATACGCGCAAGAAATCCTGCAGAAGGAGATGCTCCCCCACATTTCGATGTCAGAGGGTTCAGAGTCGAAGAAGGCCTATTTCTTCGGTTATATGATTCATCGTCTTCTGCTTGCCGCCCTGGAGAGGCGAGAGTTGGACGACCGTGATCACTTCGGAAAGAAACGTCTTGATTTGGCTGGTCCCTTGCTCGCGAACCTGTTCCGTATGCTGTTCAGGAAATTGACGAAGGATGTATATCGCTATCTCCAGAAGGTCAGTTGCCATGGATTCATCTAGAGGGCATCTAACGTCTTCTTTCCAGTGTGTTGAGACCCACAAGGAGTTCAATCTCGCCCTCGCCGTCAAGCACCAGACCATCACAAATGGTCTTAAGTATTCGTTGGCTACTGGAAACTGGGGCGACCAAAAGAAGTCGATGTCTTCCAAAGCTGGTGTGTCGCAGGTGCTCAACAGATACACTTATGCTTCGACACTTTCGCATTTGCGCCGTTGCAACACGCCTTTAGGACGAGAAGGTAAAATTGCCAAGCCTCGTCAGCTTCACAACACCCATTGGGGTATGGTGTGCCCTGCGGAAACGCCGGAAGGTCAAGCTTGCGGTCTGGTCAAGAATTTGGCTCTTATGTCGTGTATATCCGTCGGAACGATGTCCGCGCCAGTCATCGAGTTCTTGGAGGAGTGGGGTTTGGAGTCTCTCGAGGAAAATGCCCATTCGTCGACGGCTTTCACCAAGGTTTTCGTGAATGGTGTTTGGATCGGCGTTCACCGTGATGCGGCCAACCTCGTCAAGACCCTCAAGAAGCTGAGGAGAAAGGACGATATCAGCCCGGAAGTGTCAGTCGTGCGGGATATTCGAGAGAAGGAATTGCGTGTGTACACGGATGCCGGCCGTGTTTGTCGACCTTTGTTCATCGTTGAAAACCAACGGCTCGCCATCCAGAAGAGGCATATTCGATGGCTTCGGAATGGCCTCAACGACGATGGAGAGGAGTTCAAGTGGGAGCACCTTGTGAAAGGTGGTGTCATCGAACTCCTGGACGCAGAGGAAGAGGAGACTGTCATGATCGCTATGGAACCGCTGGACTTGGAGAACTCGCGGCTTCAGCAACAGGGTGTTGATCCTTTCGAGAAGAAAGATATGGATGGCGAAGAATATGATATCTCTGCGCGACTAAAGGCACCTACGCATACCCACACTTGGACGCATTGCGAGATTCATCCCAGCATGATTCTTGGCATATGTGCCAGCATCATTCCATTCCCTGATCACAATCAAGTAAGTCAACGAAAGAACTAATCCTCATGCAGACTACTGATGCCCTTCCTCAGTCTCCTCGTAACACTTATCAATCCGCCATGGGTAAACAAGCCATGGGCATCTACCTCACCAATTTCTTGATTCGCATGGACACGATGGCGAACATCCTGTATTACCCCCAAAAACCTCTGGCGACCACACGTTCCATGGAATACCTCAAGTTCCGAGAACTACCTGCTGGCCAAAATGCTATTGTTGCCATTCTTTGTTACAGTGGCTACAACCAGGAAGATTCCGTCATCATGAACCAAAGTTCTATCGATCGTGGTCTCTTCCGTAGTATTTATTATCGCAGTTACATGGACCTCGAGAAGAAGAGCGGAATTCAGCAGCTCGAAGAATTCGAGAAACCAACGAGAGAAAATACCCTTCGACTCAAGCATGGCACATACGACAAGTTGGAGGATGATGGGCTCATTGCTCCTGGAACTGGTGTTGCTGGCGAAGACATCATCATCGGGAAGACGGCACCTATCCCCCCTGACAGTGAGGAACTTGGACAACGCACACGGACTCATACACGTCGCGATGTCTCCACTCCTCTGAAGAGTACCGAAAGCGGCATCGTCGACCAAGTGCTGATTACCACCAACTCCGAAGGCCAGAAGTTCGTGAAAGTACGCGTGCGGTCCACACGTATTCCTCAAATTGGAGACAAATTTGCCTCACGCCACGGTCAGAAGGGTACGATTGGTGTCACGTACCGGCAAGAGGACATGCCTTTCACTGCAGAGGGCATTGTTCCTGATCTCATTATCAACCCTCACGCCATTCCGTCACGTATGACCATCGGACACTTGGTCGAGTGTCTTCTGTCGAAAGTTGCCACTCTCATCGGAAAAGAGGGTGATGCAACACCCTTCACAGACCTGACTGTTCAGTCAGTCTCCAGCGTGCTACAAGACAAAGGTTACCAATCTCGTGGGCTCGAGGTTATGTATCATGGGCATACTGGGAAGAAGCTCCAGGCTCAAGTCTATCTTGGCCCCACTTACTATCAACGTTTGAAGCACATGGTGGACGACAAGATCCATTCAAGAGCTCGAGGTCCTGTTCAGATTCTTACTCGACAGCCTGTGGAGGGTAGAAGCCGTGACGGTGGTCTGCGTTTCGGAGAGATGGAACGCGATTGTATGATTTCGCATGGCATAGCAGGTTTCTTGAAGGAGCGGTTGTTTGAAGCCAGCGATGCTTATCGCCTCCACGTCTGCGATATGTAAGGGTGCTTTTGATCTCCGACGTTAGCGTCCGACTGACATACCCTTCCAGTTGTGGACTTACGGCCATTGCAAACCTAGTGAGTTTTGATCTTGTCATGTTGCGAGTCATCATTGCTAACGCTGCGTATAGAAAAAACAAAGTTTCGAAGTATGTCACGCAGACCCTATGCGTAGTTTCCTCCTGACTTTGTTACAGTGCCGCGCCTGCAAAAACAAGACGGCTTGTTCACAACTCTATATCCCGTATGCTGCCAAATTGCTGTTCCAGGTAACTGGTTCTTTCAATATATTCACAGCGCATCTAAAATTGTTGTAGGAATTGCAAAGTATGAACATTGCTCCGCGATTATATACTGTTTCTTCCGGTCGTATAAGGGATTAGTTTCGCCAGTCCATGTACTCTAGAGAATGTATTGCTATAATTTACACATTGAGAGCGCAACATGTGAGAGACATGTTCAGCTCATCAGCCGTTCTCCCTCAGGACCCTGGTTATGGTTGTGATTTTCTCCCGATAGTCGCTGTGCTTTGCGCCTTTTTGCAGCTTCGTCGTCTTCATCGTCCTCATCCCCGATTTCGAAGACAACATCGTCGTTGGTGACATTGCTGGAGTTACCACGCCTGCCTGCAACAAGGGTTGCAGCGTCATCGTCATCGTCGTCTTCTTCCCTCAAGTGACTTCGACTTTGGATGGCTTCAAGATCGTAGTCTTCGGCGTCTTCTTCGTCCTGGGCGATCTCATCTGACATGGCCAATGTAGAGAACGATATCCGAATCAAGATCATGCGAGTATTCAAAAGAGACAAAGACTTATCTTCTGTTATTGGCACTAGGGCGCCATAAGAGCGCAATCGAGACGAAGCCGACAAGGTACAGGAGAGCCAGCCAGCCGTCCAGCAGCCACCAACGGAGCCGCCAGGTCTTGGCCGCATAATCTTCAATATGTTAGCAGAGCTTATTTTCAGTGATGAATGACCATAATCACCTTCAGCAAGTCTTCCAGAGAAAGACATAGAGGAGACAACGAAGAATGCAGCGATCACAAGGACCGTAAAAAGGAGTATATAGTAAAGGCGTTCGAACATTTTCAATTTATAGCGCTGCTTCCTGGAACGCAAATGTGCAATCGTGGCTGGAGAGGAAGAAAAATAGAGTGAGATTGCCAGAATCGAAACCTTCTTAAAGAACTCACCATTCAAAGCGTACATAATCCAGAGAAGGAAGCCACTGAGGGTAAAGGCAAGAGGAATTATAAAGAGAAGCAACACAAGGGCTGATGTTGACTCCAACTCCAGTTCAACGATTCCAATAGCGTATAGAACTGAAAGGCTTTTAAAAAGGGTCGTAGAAGATTTTTAAAAAAATGGAAACGCACTTCCGAAGAGGAAATGAGCGCCAGCCAGGGCTTGGCATTTCAACATCGTTTTCCCAAGAGATTCACGAACGACACTTAATCCCAGCGACACAACGAGCAACATGAAGAACGACATTGAATTGCGACCAGCGTCGAGAATGGCCACTGTACATATCAGGTGGTGAGTAAAATCGAATGAGAACAGTCAGATACATGACACACCAACGATGAGGAATACGGTGGAAGCGGTGGATTTGCCATGGGCGTTAAGGTATCGATAATAAACTGGAGGTCAAACTCAGATATTTCGCTAGAGTAATGCAAACAGAGCGACTTTACCCCAGTTTGCTAACATTTCGATCACCAGGAGGCCGACGAGTCCAGACAAATAGTACTAGATAGATCAAGGTTGAAAGGTGGTAATGAAAGTCTCAAAAATACTTACTTGGATGGGTAACAACTCATGCATGTGACGGTAGCAGAACCAGGCCCAAAGAGCACCGAAAGCAGCATACGCGATAAACATGAGGAAGTAGAACTGAAATCATGAGTAAAGACTTTTTCAATGATATTGTCAGAGCAAATGGCTCACATTAACTTTGGGATAATCCGTCGCAGGCAACCGACCCTTGAAAGTGTTTTGGAAGAGAACGGTGCCTTTGTAGGTAGGATGGTAAGGGACGTCGGTGTCTGCTCTGCGCGTGGGGTTGGATTGAACAGTGACAGGGATTGCGGCTAGATTGTAATATGTTATTTTCTATATGATTAACACGGGCCTGCTACCCACCGACACAGTAGAATCCCGTCTTCGGAACAGGATAGTGTATTGGGCTTGTATATTCCAGAGTGCCGGACGAACTTATGGGGGTGGCTTGGCGTACAGAGCGAGAAGGAAGCAAGAAAGCGTCTCGGCGCCACGGAGAAGCATAAGGGTCTGCAGGAGGAGTTGGGTTACCTGCGGGGTTGTCCCAAAAACCATTTGAAGATGCCTCTCCGCCAACAGATGAGGTTTTGTTAGCTGGGAGCTCCACGCGTGCCGACCAAATGCTGGTCTCGTTGACAGTCTTGCCGGCGGGGAGATCAAGAATAAATAGACCCAGTTGTTCACGTGTACAATAGCCTCCAGTGACTGCGCTCGAGGTACACACATAAATCCTCTGCTGCGCTGTACGTTGAGCAAAAGAAAAAAATAACACGCTGCTCGAAACTCACGGGCAGATCCTCTTCTGTCGCGGGTTTGGCCTCTTTGCCAAGATATCGCACATCCGCCCATTCGTAGATGACCATGGCGAGTTGGCCTTGCGAAGAGTTGTCAAACGTTACTGGAAGGAAATGTCAGGATTTGACACTGCGGCTCGCAATCTGAGTACCATTGATATAAGCCGATGGGCCTCCCCACATCCCGCTACAGGTCTGTCGGGAGTAATCTGGCATGTCCGGTCAGCACCAACAAGATAGAGAATGCATGTCGACACAACTTACCTGTGTCAACAAGAGGGACTTCATAAGCAACTACAGAGGACATTAGGGTAAAAAGGAAGGATATTAGGGTGACCACCAGCGGCCTGAGCGGCCAGTGAGAGTACGCCATGATGTCAAGGAGAGAGGGTGGTATTGATGCTTGTTTCCTTTCCAGCCTTTCCAGGTTGAGCAGTGTCTGACCTGTACCGTGACATAGCTGCTACTCACTGCGCATCATGCTCGGCGACGACGAAGACGTCTTCGACAGCATAACCTGGGAGTCTCCCAGCGCGCCGCCCTATGACTATGTAGACCATCTCCCTACGACTGGCCCTGGATTCAGACAAAGCACATCAGACTCCAATGAAGATCCCCACCAACCCAAGTGGGAGGGCTACCTTATTCCCTCTGTCCGCGACCCCGTGAAGGAGCTGGCAGACACCAAGGATGCTTATGTTTCCTACCTGGTTTCCGCAAAGGCAGAGACTCCCTGAAATCCTAGTACTCTTGCTGAATTCTGCTGTCTAGACAAATCTACCGATATTCTCCACCCCTAATCCGTCTGCCCGACGGCGCTTTCAAGACTTTGTTTTCCTCAGGAGCCATCTCGTCCGTGACTTCCCAGCATGTGTTGTCCCAGCCCTCCCGGACAAACATCGTCTAGGTATGATACCATGATGCAACACTCGAGATGCTACTGACTAGCCCATAGAGTATATCACTGGCGATAGGTTCAGCCCAGAGTTCATGGAACGGCGTCGTCTAGAGTACGTCAGCCTCCCAGAATATGGTCGCCCCGTTCTCAATGTTTCCCAGTCTGCACCGTTTCCTCGAACGCCTCGCCCGCCACCCGACGCTTCAAAGAAGCACTCTTCTTCGTGCGTTCTTTGAGTCAACTGAATGGGTACACCATGCTTCTCGTGAAATAAAGCCTCCACTCTAACACCACCCCCAAAAGCATGTGCACATGCACCAACATGTTGCCCACCCGCCTATGAATGAACAGTCTCAGGGTATCATCGACAATATCTCGGACACCTTGCTCAACGCGTTCTCTCGAGTTCGGAAACCAGACGAGCGGTTCCTAGCTATGAGAGAAAACGTCGACAAGTTTGAGGAGGGATTGGTGCTCACGGAGCGCCTGTTTACTCGAGTGAGAAGTCGGACAAGTGGTAAGTCACCTTGCTCTATTTCACTGTTCTTGCTAGGGTGGTCTGAGGCTGAATGAGACGGGAATCCTGAATCTGGTGAAGATCTTACTGCCGACTATCACGACCTCGCCGTTGCTGTTCAAGGCCTCGGATTCCTGGAGTCTGGCATCACGGATCCTCTGAATCATTTCTCAAATACACTGCTTGAATTTTCTGCATTGCTGAGGCATACCGTACGTCTCCTTGTTGTCATTCACATGTACCTTGCTCATCTTTCTTCAGACACAGACAACCACTGATCCTCTTCTTGTTCACCTACATTCGCTGCTAACATATTCTCACGCAAATCGAGCCGTGTTGAAGCTGCGAGACCAGAAACAATTGGATTTCGAAGAGCTTTCAGACTACCTATCCGGCGTCACTTCGGAACGGGACAGGTTGGCTGCAGTCATCAGCGGCCATGCAGGTAGTACAGGTTTAGGTATTGGGGCGTACCTCAAAGATCGCGTTGATGCTATCCGCGGTGCCGATGATGATCGCAGTCGAGTGGAGAAGATGAGGAAATTGGACATCAAGATCAAAGAGGTTGGTTCGGTCATGTATACATTTATCACTTATTCTCAACATCCTTCAAAGCTTCAAGATGCAGTGACCACAGCGCATGAAACCTCTGATGCTTTCAGTGATGAGACGCTCCGAGAGCAGACTATCTTCCAGCACGCCAAAGAGGCGGAGATGAAGGAGATGTTGGGCAACCTGGCTGACGGACAAATTGAATTCTATAAAGCGGTGAGTCGCTACACTATCGTTTGCATACCTATTGACGGGTACTGTAGGCAATGGAAGAGTGGGATCGAATTATACCCGTGATACAACGCATACGTGTGGACGTTTAGTCGATATTTATATTTTCGGCGCATCTTGTATCGTTTTATGATAAAGCACGTTATTGTATATTAGAGCCCTTTGCGGGCTCTTCAGCTACAGCTTCGATTGGTGGTTTCTGTTTGGGAGGTTTCTTGGGGATCGGTTTATATTTCGCGAGTTTTTCGCCAGACTCTTGAACAGCGAGAGACAAATTGATGATTCCAGTGTTCACAGCACGAATCAAATGTAGCTCTGACTTGTTGGATGCTCCTGATGTTGTATGCTGAGTGGCTGCAGGAATCCAAGGGGGAGGGTCCTGTAGCAGCGGATATAAATACAAGACATACGCGCGGATAACTGTCTGGACATACTTTTGTGTTCGAGTGTGTGGGTGCTGCGTCGTCTTTCAGCTCGATAACTACTGCAAACGAGATGTCATCTTCGAGGAAAGAACGGATGAGATTCTCGGTCTGGTCCCCCGGCGCAAAGCAACTTACCCCCCAGATACATCTGCCCCATTTGCGCCTCAATCATGCTGAGCTTGATCATAAAGGACCTAAAGTATTGACCAAGTGAGGACGGGGTCATGGCATCTTCAACACTGGCGGACACGAATCAGAGCATGTTATAGCGACAACATTATTTCGGCCCATACCCCGTATCCTTGTTATAGCCCTCTACTTCGATCATGGTGTCAACTGAGAAGATGAAGCGTTCGAGAGCGATCTGTTCTTTGTCCTTGATGACGATGACCACCTTGTCTACCTTGCCCTGGGGAATAGTCAGCATTAGCTGAGGCAAGAGGAGACGGAATCCACACCTACACGTACAAGCTCATCTCCGACCGCCTTGACGGCACCAGAGATGTACTCGTTGAGTACAGGGTGCCGCGATTGGAAGACAGGTGTGTCGTATTTCTTGCGTCTCACAAAGATCTCCGCGGGGTAGACTTGCCGGACATACAAAATCGTATGAATGGCCACTTCAACTGTTCCAGTATCATAGGAATAAGGATGGACTCATGCTGACAGGAAAGGTGCGTACTGAATTCTGTAATGGCATGAACGGTTTCTGAAGAACATAAATCAGCCTGGGTTTGAACGCCATAAAAGC
The DNA here is from genome assembly GCA_013376435.1 of Cyclocybe cylindracea. Lineage (NCBI taxonomy): Eukaryota > Fungi > Basidiomycota > Agaricomycetes > Agaricales > Hemipholiotaceae > Cyclocybe > Cyclocybe cylindracea. The sequence continues at coordinate 1,407,971 of MPNV01001881.1, forward strand.
CGGAGTGCGTACGGTTGAACGTTAGGGTTTCTTCACTATCGGACATAATGGCGCAAACTATGTCACATCGTCAAGGAAATGAAAGGAATCTTCGCAATCTGAACGTGTCAATGTGGTGGCAAAGGTCAGAGTTGTGCACCGCGGCTGGGCGGGCCGGGCAGTTCAAAGGTCGAAGTAACGCGCAACAACGCGGTTATCACAAACGTCATGGTTCTCTTCCTATTCGGATTCCCATGTGCAGTGTCTTGTTCCCTTCTATGAGAACTGTCTTGGGCAACCCCACCGGCAAACGGTCCTCCATGTCTCCTCCAAAGAATCAATCCAAGCTCGACCACGATGTCGACTGGTATGTTCTTCCTGCGCTGTTGGGCGAAGATGAAGTCAACCAACCCCCAACGAAGTTCGAGTATTGGATGTTCAAGTTCTCGATTCGATTGTTCTTCCTAGCCGCTCTCACTCTTCTCGCTCTTGCTGGGACGATGCTGTACTATGCATTGTACTTCCCTAAAGATTTCCTGGGTAGCAGCTCAGGTGAATCGACCGTGACGTTCTCTTCCAGCGTTTGCAAGGCACCCAACCCAAATATCTTCGGATACCACCCTCTGCGAGCCAGCAATGAAGCTATAGCCAAAGCCGCAAACAATTTGAACAGCTACCTTTCGCAGCGAGCTTCCAAGCCGGACATTGACAGCATTTCTGTTGCTGTGGTCAGCGCCGCTGGAACACTTTTCGAGGGCGGTTATGGAACCCTGCGAGCTAACGAAACAAACACAGAAAACCAACGCCCCGTCGACCGTGATTCTATTTACAGAATTGCCAGTATTACCAAGATATTCACTGTCCTTGAAACCTTGATTCTGAGAGAGAAAGGAGCCCTGAATTGGTCTGCTTTTGCCCGGTCTTATACGTTTTACGTATCAACCTAATTTTCATGTAGGGATGACTCTGTAACAAAGTACGTGCCAGACTTTTCCCCACCGGCATATGGCTGGGCGGACTTCCTGGTCGGTGGTTCCACGAACGCCAACCAAGGGGAACCAGAGCGTATCACACTCCGTCAATTGGCCAGCCATCTTGGAGGTGAAGGTCTACTATTTTCAGTCATAAAATCCGGCGACTGACAAAAAATAACTGAAAGGCATCGGCCGAGACTATCCTCCCAACGACATTGGCGAGTGGCCAACAACGACACCATGGAGCGCCTTGATGAAACCAGCTCAGGGAGAGCTCCTACCCAACCGCACTTACGAGAACATCATGAAGGCTCTCAATGAGTACCCACTCGTCAATCTGCCCTACGAATACCCCATCTACTCCAACATTGGCTTCGACCTCCTGGGTCTAGCAAACGTCGCTGCGAACCAGAATGCAAGCTCCGACCCTAAAGCTGAGCCTCAGACGCACAAGGAGCTCCTCAAGCGCGACATTTTCGACCGCATGGGTTTGACTAGTAGCTTCTATCGCGTTCCAGAGTCTCTGCTCCGTGACCACATCGCCGTTCCATCGTCCAACTCGGAATGGGCGGATGTGTGGCTTGGAGACACGGACGATGCTGCTGGAGGCCAGTACAGCTCGCTTAAAGATCTGACAACAGTGATGAAGAGCTTTCTTTCTCCGAGTGCACGAGGAGGCGTCATCCCGGCACGGACTGTACGCGAATGGCTCCGTCCACTGTATGTCTGGGGCTCGACCGAGCAGCAAGTCGGGGCTCCTTGGGAAATCTTCCCATTACCTGGTGACGCTAAAGCCTACACGAAAGGTACTTCTATTTACAACCAACTCGACCGAAAATGCCTTCCGCCTATGCTGACGCCGCATTTCTTACAGGCGGCAACCTTCCGGGCTATCACTCCGAATTCGCCCTCGTCCCGGAGTACTCGTATGGCATCATCGTACTGGTAACGGGCACCTACGCAGACACCCGCACGATTCTCAACGAGGTTGTAAAGCGTTTCCATCCTGCCATCATCCAACAGTACCAGGTGGAAGTCCAGCGCCGCTACGCAGGCACATGGACCAATGGGAAGGACATCGCGGAAGTGGCGTTCGATCGGGGGAAGAACGTGCTCCTGCTGAAAAAGCTGGTCATTAAAGATATCGACATCCTCAAGTTTGTGCAGAACCAACATATTGGGCTTGTCAACTGGCCAGGCCCGACACCTGTGGCATTATGGAGCACAGGTAGAGTGGGGGAGTTTAGGTTGGTCCTATCGGACTGCTATACTCTATAATTTGACCTAACCCCATCTTGTGCAGGTTGGCTTTCGGCCGTCCTGAATTGAACAAGGCACCCGACGTCGGCTGTTTCCCGTATTGGCTCACCATCGACCCAGGTCTGAATAGTAATGGAGCACCCATTGACCTGCTCTTCTGGAACAGAGGTGCCTTGACGTACCCTTCAGCTGGCGTGAGCCTCGCGAGGAAAAAATGAGTCTGGTAGGTGTAAATAGTGTATATTATTGGAAGGAATAACTTGATGCATGAATAAAGTACAATTTCTTGGTGCTCTTCTACGTCTACATAGTCCGTAAGTGAGTGGGGTTCGAAAGTATGTTACAGAAGGGAATAAGATAGCTGATCTGTTTCGCGTGCATTTTTTTGAGGTGCAGTTGGGCCAAGGTTATATACTGGGGCATAAACTAGGAGGAAAAACTTGAGTTTTGATCGTCTGGCTCGAGCACAGGAAAACACCTACAGGTCGTATTTTATTAGATCGTCCGCATTGACGATAGCCGACGCAATGAAAGAGCGTGCTTCCAGCCACACCCACAGCTAGGACCAACAGGTTAGATAAATCAAATGGAAGAAGAGAAAAAGACGAACCTTGAGGAAAGCACCAAGGTTGCTCGAAGGCATATCCATGTTCATCGATTCCCTCGCCGCCATCTGCCCGCCCAGCTTCCTCAACATCGGCAACGCACTCGCAAACAAATCAAGCCCGGGGTCCAACTGTCTCCCAATGCCCTCCAACAACAATATCGAAATAACCGTATTTATAAAATCACCCTCCATCTTCACATGGTGCACTCGTACATTCTTGAGCACCTCCGTCAGCAAATCAGAGATCTTGATCTGGCCCAGCGAGAAAGTCTTGCGCTTGACGCTCAGGACGAGGTGCTGCATCTTCAACGCGAACGTCTCAGTGTCGATGGCGAGCTCGGGCGAGCGTGACCGCTCGACCATAAGTTGTCCGGTGCGGTACCCGTCGAACTCTGCCACGGCGCGGAAGAGATCGAGAAAGTTCTGCCGGTTCTTCATGTCGAGGGTCGTGACGAGCCCGGCGTCGATGAAGATGATCTCAGGGACGTAGCCGGAATCGTGCAGGTGCTCGAGTTCCTTGTGCCATGCGGACGCGTCAGGGATGAGAGAGCGTAGACGGCCGACGATGGCGTCGGAGTCGGAGTAGTCTGCCGAGACGATGGTGGAAGGTAGCCCGTTCTCGTCGGTTGAGTATCGGTGGAAGAGCTGGTTATAAAGGTTCTCCAGCAGGATGCGCGTAGTTGGAGGTTTGCTGAACTTGATCATGATATTACCTGGATGCAGGTCGGAGTGCACAAAGTTGTCGAGAAGGAGCATGTTCTTGATGGAGGTCAGCATTTTTACTAGGAATCAAGCCGAACGGCTTACGAGGAAAGCATCCAACCCCAGAGTCGCAACTTCATCGTCGTACGGACCGCCACCATTGCGCAAGAAGGCCTCTAACGGCAAAGCGTTCATGTACTCCTCAACCAAAAGATCCTTCGCTGACCATATCTTGAGCGGCCTTGGGAAGTTGACAGGCACTCTTCTTGGAGAAAAGTGGCTCTCAAACGCCAGTAGATTGTCGGCTTCATGTCTAAGATCTAGTTGTTGACGCATCATAGAACCGAAGACATCGACTTCCTCTGGTAGGGATATCCACTGCATCCCTGGGAAGAGGTTGATACAACGGGCAAAAAATGACATGATGCGCAGATCGCGTGAAATGGTCTTTGAAACATTGGGATGAAGGACTTTGATTGCAACGGAAGCTGTGGGTACTGAGGGAAGAGGGTCCTGGAGTATAACGGGGCCGAGTGGGCCCGCTGCGGTCTTTCGTGAGCGTCTAGGTCCAAGATACGAGGGTGGGATGAGATCTTGTTTAAGGGTTGCTCTGTAGACCTGTTGGAGAACATTCGAAGAGAAAAAATGATGAAAAAATGAGAACCACATACCTGTGCGATGGCACCTGAGCCTATTGGCTTCTCATCGAAGGACTCGAAAACTTGATCGAAAGGTCGCTGGAAAACATCTTCAATCACGGCTTTTGTGTGGCCGAGCGGGTGCGGAGTGCCGCGCGAGTGGAGAGAGCCCAGACGCTCGCAGAGAAGAGAGGGGAATATATCAGCGCGTGAGGCGGCCCATTGTGCTAGCTGGAGATGGTGGTATTAATCGAAGAAGGACAGGCGAGGTATGGACCCTACCTTGATAAAAGTTGGGCCAGCGGCCTGCATGCGGGAGACAAGGAGGCCATACCACCAGACTGCGCCCCATCTATCGCCCGCCAGGGCCTTGTCCGCCTTGCCCACAAGGAGCATGGGGCTGGTGATGATTACCGGGGCGAAGAGAAAGAGGAGGTGGATGAAGCGCTTCGCGATGAGGATGGGCTCCCATATGTGGGCGCGGAGGAGGGCTCGGATGGAGGCCGCCAGGGTGCGGTGCGGCTCGGAGGGAGAGAGGATGATCGGTGCAAGCGGGCGCGGCGGGATGACGGCCGGGGACGAGAGGATGGTCGGCGGAGGCGGGCGGGCGTTCGGGAGGGCGTACAGGACGAGGCCGGCCGAGACGGGGAGGATCCAGAGGACATGGCGGCGGAGGGGGAAGCGCTGCACGGGGGACGGGGAGAAGAAGGGGAAGCGGGGCGGGGGACGGCGCGCTCTGAGGCGCAGGGCGTGGAGGAGCATGCAGAGGAAAGAAGTGACGTCAGGGGTGATTCGGAAGAGGGTGTTGACATGTGTTGACCTGTGTTCGGCCTATGTATTTCCGATCTGCAGTTGGGTGAGACAGCCAGGTCTCCTTCGTCCTCCTCCTCCTGCGGTCTATGGCCGGCACCGTAGCCTTTGTCACCCTCGTATCCTCTGACAACTACCTCCCAGGTGCCCTCGCCCAGGTCGCAGCCCTCAATGACCTCCACCCGCGCCCTTCCCAGGCCCCAGAGGTCGACTTCCAGACAGTCTGTCTGGTCACTCCCGAGTCTCTCGATGTCGCCACGATCCGCCGCCTAAGAAAGGCGTTTGACTTTGTGGTCGGCGTCGAGATTCTCGAGCAGGATGATTCGCAGGGTCTCAAACTGCTTGGTGCGTCCCAACTCTCCTTATAGACGCGTCTCCCGCCTCGATTACGCGCATATATGCGCTTCTTTCCTCGAATTGTAACCACCGTCGCGCCTCGTCATCTCCGCCAAGTCTCTTTTTCCGAGTTCTGACTCTCCCTCGCAGGTCGTCCCGATCTTACCACTGTCCTTACAAAGTTGCACATGTTTCGTCTCACGCAATTCAAGAAGATCATTTTTCTCGACGCCGACGTCCTTCCCGTCCGCCCTATTTCTCATCTTTTCAACATACCCCACGAGTTTGCTGCTGCCCCCGATGTCGGTTGGCCAGACATTTTTAATTCCGGTGTGCTTGTCCTCAATCCCGGTGAGGACAAGTTCGCAGAGCTTTATCAGCTCATAAAATCCAAGCCCTCTTGGGATGGCGGTGATCAGGGTATTCTCAATGAATGGCGTGGTGATGACTGGCACAGGCTCAGCTTCACCTACAATACAACTCCCACCGCCGCTTACACGTCCGTGTTCTTTCCTACGTATCTTTGCGGCATATATTCAACCTTTTTTTTTTCAAATAGTTACGCCCCTGCATACGAACGCTTCGGTTCCCAGATATCTGCCATCCATTTTATTGGCTCCAACAAACCTTGGAATTCCCTTCCATACCGCGCTCCATTTGCAGGTCGTCAACCCGACCCCCCTGAGTCGACTCAGCGTGCCTACGATTATCAGTCATTGGTTGATCGCTGGTATGATGTCTACGACCGCCATTATCGCGCCGAAATCAGCCCATCGCAGGGCTCCTTCGAGGTTAAGCCTTATCCTGCTGTCTGGGATCATCATCCCGCGGAATCCTCCCAGCCCCCTCTCGCCAACACATTTGACCTAGAGAATCTCAAGCGCCTGGCACTTCAAGGTCTCAATGCCTCCGCTTCCCAGAGCCAGCCTGGCGAGGGTTTCTATACGAGTATGCCTCTAGAAGGCCGCATCGATTTAATGCGCCCTCGCAAGCCTGTCGTGAAGCAGGACACGTTCGAGAAGAGCGAAGATGATAAGCATCAGGCATCTCGCCCATTCGATGGTTTTATCCATATTCCAGATGATTCAGACAGATTCATGAGTGGTACTTACGACGAAAACCTGTCTACGCCTATAGGTCGGCCTGGGGTCCTCAGCGATGATGACCCCCGTTGGCACACTTTGCCAACACCAGGACCAAATGAGGTACCTTCCAGTCCTCGCTTGCGTTTGGTCTCGCTTCCACCAACGCCAACACCTGTCCCACATCTCTCTAAAACAACTCCAGACTTCTATGCTAGTGAAAGCGAGTCTGACAGTCTTTTACTCGCACGAACGGGGAACGACCATCATCACGATCACCATCATCGTGAATATGCACACCCTCAGCATCCGTCACACCCACACCAGCAACCAGAACACCAATACCAACACCGGTATCACCCGCAGGTATACGAATACAGAGAGGACAAGAGACAGGAACAGGAGCAGCCGCACAAATCCCACTCCCAGCATCATTCGCGCCAGCACAGTCCGGAGCAACATCATGACCATGGACACCAGCATTCGTACCAGCAGCAGCAACCTCCACCGCCTCGACCTATTTCTCCGCCTATGGTGGCTTGGAATCCTGCAATCGAACCACCCCCAAATGTGGCTCCCACACCTAACGCTTTTCCATCTGACACTTATTTTGCGAATGTATGGGACCAGACGCCTTCTCGACAACATGACCATGCCCATACTGGCCTCGGCCCTTCTCCTTCACGTTCAGACAGTTTTTTCCAACCCCTTCCTCCTGCGGTGATCCCCGAGACGTTGCTTAAACAGGGACACTATCGCAATGTCACTGGCGATTCTCTGGAAGCTGCTCCCAGTCCGGACCGATCAAAAGTCAAGTCAGTTTTTCCATGGGAGCAGAAACCTAGGGTGCTACCAGGACGTGTCTTCCCTGATTCCGATGCTCCTCCGCCTTCCTTATTCCTAAGTCCTGGGAGCCAGAGTCAAACATCGACTACTACGCCTAGTACTCCCGAAACACGAGGACCAACGCTTCCGGCCCGCGCTGCACCTCTCTCTCCGCTCTACGGTCTCCCCACGACATTGAACTATTCTAATGCTTGGGACAATGTTCCCAGCATCCAGAAATATGCTTCGCGTCTGGCTAAACCCCTTCTTCCTCCACCTGCCCTTGCCCCAGCCTTCGAAGACGATAGCTACCGAAGGTCGCGCAGAAGGAGCCGTGATGAACGCGCCGAGGTCAGCAGTCGTGACGGCGATGATGAGGACAATGCAGACGATGAGGACGAGGACGACCATGTCGCAGCTGGTACTAAGTGGGATGATGATAGTGACCGGGAGTCGGCCAAGAGGCGGTCCAGGAGTGGCTCTGTGGTCAAGGCGAGTCTCAAGCCTAAGAAGAAAGAGTATAGGAGCCGAGGTGTGCAGACGATGACTATCGAAATGCGCAGTCAGGCAGTGCAGGTTGACCTACCGAAGCCTGAAAGGCACTTCAAGAGGGCATCGGTGTCGGGTAAGAGGCAATGGGCCCCGACGACTGCCCCAACACTCTTGGCTCCTGCGATGACGCGCGACGTTAGCATCGGAGGACACGACTTACCCGCAACCAATATCACTCCTCTCTTCATGGAGCGCAAGAAATCGCCATCTGTTTCTCCCACAGCGCGCTCGCCTGTGCTGTCGCCCTCCATGGCGCCGCACGAGTTCGTAGCATCGCCGGTGGCCGTTACCAGACCAGCAACGTATGCCAGCCCGCAGCCACCGAAACCTACTGTTCGTACTGCGACACCGTCGACGGCTGCTGTTCGCGCGTCTCCACCCGTGCCGCAGCAGGAACCAGCTGGCGCAGCTGCTCCGCAAAGCAGATCTTCTTCGACGAAGTCCTCTCCGGCCATGGCTCGTCAGGCATCCCTTGACTCCTCCATCGTATCTCCTGCATCGTCGAAGGGGCCGGTGTCACCGATGGACGGTTATTTAGTGATGTCGCCTCAGGGGAGTATGAGGAAGGGTGGACGTGTATGGGACCCGGCTCGCGGGGTTGACTTGTTCAAGAGGGGTTCAGAAGAGGTTCTCGCGCGGTTTTTGAAGATGGGCTCTTTCGAACAGGAAGCTCGCTGAGCTTGGGTGACGTCATTACCACTGGCCGACTAGCGAAACATCCCGCTCTTCTCTTTATCTCACCCCTCTTGATTCCACTACGAAAATGGACTCGCTTTCTCTGATTATTATCCCCTATGTTTATCTTCTTTGTCTCTCTGTTGCAGTTACCTTTATCTTGTACCTTTTCCCTCTTCTCTTCGTTCTCCATCATGCCGTTTTCCATCTCGAGTCACCTTTCGTCTGATTTCTTGATTCTTACACTCTCTCTAAGTTTTTCTCTTAGCTCAATTCTCTCGCATATCACCCCAATCCACATTCTTCCAACATCTTGGCTACCGCTTCTCGCTCGTCAGTTCGTTCCTCTCATGCAGTACGATTTTTGCAATTTGTCCATCGTTTTCTGTACCGCACGTAGTTTCCGCACCAAGTTTCAGCGCCCACATTAGACTCTTCTTCGCCATAGTTGGTGTTCGCGTACTATTGTCGATGTACGTACATATTGTATCGTCTGTTCTTCAATATAACACTACCCCTATCTGGTTGCCTTTCACGAAGTTGGGCGCCAAAGTACGTAAGCGCGCGTGATTGACCGCTGTTGCTGATGTCATGGGCCATAAGGGCTACGAGTTTGGAGACTGCAAAGGAGCTGTATATAAGCCGTATCAGACATCTGCACAAAGCTCATACTCAACTACCATGACATCTCCTGGAAAATTTTTAACGTCGAGCAAGTGACCGGTAAAGAGTGTGTGGCGTCCTCGCTTCTAATCGATGCCGCTGACGGACTTCGTTTAGCCAAGTCGCCCGGTCTGTTGAATTTGTCGGGAATGTTCAGACACTCACTGTACTCTCGTAGACGCTGGGACCCAAGTACACCGGCGAACCAGCAACCGCTGTTGCCTAGTTCCGCGGTGACTTTGACTCGCCCAAGCAGAAGAGCGCGAAGGGTGCATCTGATCAACTGCAAGAAAGCTGCGCGTCCAAGGCAACGAAAGCTGCTATTGCTGAGGGCAAGCATGATGTCGAGGAAGCGAAAGCTGCGACTTCCACATGCATTCAGCAAGCCAAGGATTTGGCTAATTCGGCCATCGAGACTGCTCAGGTAGGCGAAACTTCGCTCGATTTTTGACGACCTCCAGGCATACCTTCCGATGTCCCTGGGAGGAAACTCCGAAGGCAAACTGCCTGCATCCAGGACGGCTCTACATCGCTCGTCGACGTTGGAGAGTCAAAGTGGTCAGGGACTTGCGTCACAGATTCGGACCACAGCAGCAAATGCCTATGCGACTGCCATCGAGACTCCCCAGCCACACGTCGAGAGAGCCAAGGGGTTTGGTCAGGTTGCGGATTTTGAGAAAGCCAAAGGCGTTGCGGAAGGATACCTGGGGACGGCGCCTCTGGAAAATGGACCCTATGCCATTACCAAGGACCCGTACCCTGTGCCAGCAGCCCCCAACGTGTCGAGTAACAAATAGCGCAGGCTCTCTTAGCATCCGTAATTAGGTACTTCGTATATTGAAATCGTTTGATCTTAGCTTTCTTGTCGAACACGAATGGCCGACTAGCTATATGACATGATCTATTTACATCTTCCCTACTTCTAACAAAGAAGCCAGCCGCCCTCCCCCCTCCGGGAGACAGATTTCCGGGCGACGGACGGTTTGATCCCTTTGACCCCATGATAGCCCATGTGAGAGGGACACAACATAAGAGAGGGGAACATAAGGTTCCTGCAACCCCCTCTAGTACATCTTTTATAGATTCAAATTTCCACGGACCTCTCAGGCTAGCATCGTTGATTAGATCAGAAACTCGTAATTTCTCAACAGCTGAATGCAGCAATATGTGTCTGAATAGGTGCACTTCAAAAACGCGAGTCGACTTGATTGACGTTAGGTACAGATACAATTAAGTTGGTAAGCATATTGGGCGAACATAGACATAAAGATAACGTGAAAGTCTACAAAGCAAGAATGCATGTGAATAGTTGATACAGGGAGTAAATGAAAAGCGAAGAAAGCAAGTGCAGAGCATAGGTACACAGCGGCGGAGAGCAGAGATAAATATCAAAAATCACACCTGTATAATAGGCGGGGAGGGGAGGAATGAATCCAGTGATTTCCAGTCCTGTGGGAAGAATGATGAATGCTTTACATTTAATACGTCCGAAAATAGTGAGGATGGATCGATGTACTGGTCAATGAAATCTGGGGAGTGACTTTCCAAGAAAAAGTCTAGGGAGGCCAGATCGCTCTCTGTGAAGCTAAGGTTCAATGGATTAATAGGCGACATTGGTGGTGTCTCAGGCAGACTCTCTTGGGAGGAAGAGGATATCGATCGGGCGGAGGTGGAAGTAGACGATACGGAGCTGAAGGATGACGATCGAGAACCAGCCGTCGAAGTTTCTGAGAGAGGAGTCACAATTCGACTGGAGTTATGTGAAGTGGGCCTTCTATAGGGAATTGTTCCTGTCTTGCACCGATTGAAGAAAGGCGATGTTCGTCTCGACACAGGGGTAGAGCGCTTAGAGGCTTTCTCTGTTGGCTCCTCTAGCCAAGAGAAAGGAGCTGTGTATGGGCAATTTGGCATAGGGATGAAAGCGGGATGGGGTGCAGTGGACGGGACTGTGAGTTTCCACGCAAACCAGGGGCCAGTTTCAGAAGTGGTGCGTCCTCCTTTATGGGAGAGACTGCGCAGAGTCATGGCCCCGAATAGGTTGGTCAATTCTTCGACGGTGATAGCTGGATTCCGCATTTGTGGTGTCGCGGGTCGACGTTGCCAAGACGGTATAGCGAAAGAGAAAACACCATCTCGATTTGGGAATGGGTCCAGATACGAGTGTCGTCTAAATGGCGCAGGAAATACGTGAGGAGGTGCTGGTTGGTCCAATGGATTGCATCCTCCCATTTCCACCTAAATCAAATTTGAATAGACAGCAAAAATAGAAAAATTTCACGCATACCGTCGATTCATCATCCTGGTCCCATTCCTCTTCCGAGTCAGCGGAGTCTCCTTCGCTGCTAGAGGGTTGAAAGGGGTTCACGAGCGGAGCTATTGGTGTGCCGGGCGTTAGTCGTTTCAATGTCCGTCCTTCCTTTTTCGCCCGCCGTCGATGGTTTTGAAACTAACACCAGTTAAACAAATTGCCCCAGAGTTTATCCGGTAGACTTACCCAGACTTCGATTTGTCGTGGCGTCATCTGCGTCTTCTTCGCCAGAGACAGACGGTCTGCTGTGGAAGGATATGCATTCTCCGCAAAAAATCTCCCAAGAAGGGGTGTATATTGCTGAAGAAGTAATCAGAGCGGCAAGAACAGCAGGTGACCCGAATACATACATGGTTGAAAGAGGGCTTGGGGACGTGGACAAGGGATGTACGCCCTTGCAACTGGGCAACGGTCGCTTGGGCCTTAGATGCTGCCACCAACAACTGGGGGAGACCTTTAATCCGGTAGAGGATCTCGAATGTAGTCTGCAGATTTTTTATGATACGCTCGAGAGATGTGTCTTCAGGAACGCGAGGTAAGACGATCAGCCGTTTGCAGGCGTCCTCGTAGAATTTCTCGTATACAGCTGCTAGTTCTGCTGCTCTCCGCAGGGTGGCAGATAGAATCTGTGGTAGAGGATTAATGCATAAGACCTCTGCGTGGAAGTGGGAAGTGGATTCCGTCAAGCGTAAGGAAGGGATATCGAGTTTGCCTATCGGAGTGGCCTCTACCCTTGAGGGTGGAGGTAATCTCTGTAGGATGGACTTCGAGGTAGAGAGAATTTGCTGTATGTGGCTTGCTCTCAACATCGTTCCGCTGGATGAGGGGTCCGCTGTAAATGATGATGTGGAAAGGTGAGCTGGGGATCAATTCATGGAGGTATGGGCGTTTGGCGTTTGGGACAATGCTTTATTTGGCCATGATTTGCACAATGGCACTCCATTGTTCCCCTGAAAGGGACCGTCACATGACATACAAATATAGCAAAACATGGTGGCACTGGCACTTCTGTTACAGCGTTTGTGCAGTTGTGCAGACAGACACACTCCCAACTTGTTTCCAACATCGATTTCGCGATGGCGGCCTCTCTACACTCTCAGCTTCTTGCCATCGAGCATGATCTACTGCATTGCATATCTCAAGGACCGACTGCATTACGAGCATTCGGCGACACTTGGTCGAAGTTGCAATCTTTCTTCCAAGCAGCCATTCATTCTGTCGACAATGAAACACTCATTCTGGCTCAAGAAGTCTCCTCAAGAGTCGAATTAATATCTACTGGATTTATTGAGCTCTACGAGGAGGCAGATGCCTTCTCGCTATCATTGCAAGACGACTTGAATGTCATCTTCGGTGGACTACAGGTCAATGACCAGACAGCACAGACCTACCAGGAAACCCGTAAGTGAACGACCACAACGTCTCAGAATATAAATAATAAAGACGGAAATCAGTGCCCCAGGGTGAAGATTCTCGACCCTTGAAGTGGGCATCCCGTCCAACACCAGCATACTTAGAGGAGGCCTCTCTGTGGCTACTGCGAAATTTGCAGAATCCATACCCTTCGAAAGGAATCAAAGAATCAATCGCGGCTAAGGCTCAGTGCTCAACGAAAGACGTAGACCATTGGTTTACCGACGCCCGAAGAAGGATAGGATGGAATAAACTTCGGGTGAAATGCTTCGACAATAAACGCTCCCTAATCGTGAAGGCCGCCACGCAATACTTCAACCCAGCGTCCCTTCGAACAGTGGAATCCCAAACTTACCATATGGAATTCCTGTCTATTGAGCGTACTGCGGCACGCCTTTTTGGGGGCAAGGTCTCCTTATCATTGGACGTTGAGTCGGACACCGACAATTCCTTGTCGTCCTCTGGACCTTCTTATATTCGTTCCCGGCTCGATCGGACTCAATCTCAGACATCCAGACGCAACACTCGATACCCTACTTCCTATCCATCGCCTGAACGATCTCCAGACAGATCCCCAGAGCCTCCTTCCCCCCTACCTTTGACACGCAAACGCCGCATTAGGTGTGATTCCGATGATGAAACTTGCAATAAACAGAATGGCAAGAAGGCGAGGTATGCGAACCAAAGCTTATACGAAAGCTTATAACTAACCAAACGTGGAACCAGGCGTGAATCAGCTCACATACCTGATATTATAGCGATCGCAAGCCTTCTTTCTCCTGCTGCAACTGTCTACGAATGCCAGAGTCCATCTCAACGTTCGGACTCTAGCGTCATCACTGAGTCTTCCCGAACCCCGCCGCCATCACGAAAGCGGAAACGTCGTTTGTCTGAAGGGGATGAGCGTGGTGCTGTCAGGTGTCCCCAACAATTTCCCTCACCGTGTCGCCCTTATGCCGTTTCCGATCCCCTCCCTCTTTCATCTCTTTCAGAGGGCCCAAGCTCTATAGAGGAGACGATAGAAGTAAATGACGTCCTTCCTGATCCAGTCAGCGCCATTCACCCCGAATCGCTTGAAGTCGCTGTCGATTTTTACTCGTATGAATTCCCACCACATATTTTGGGACTTGGACTCGCATTTGATTCGCCTGCAGCGGGCAGTCGTAGTAATTTTTTGTTTTTTGTTGAGCCTTGATTTCAAATCTGACCACATTCCTTTCAGCACCTCTCCCAGAATTCCCCATTTCATCTCCGTCGATTGAAACATCGTTGTCCAAGCACGCTGTTCCTTTGCATCACACGAAAGCTCTCAGAGGTTGGTTTGATCATATAGGTCTGGTAGAGAGCCTCGTCCTGACGAATGCAGGTGTTGACGTGCCAAATGACTGGGACCTCGATCCCTTCTTATCCACGGACCTCAATCTCACCGACTTCGCAAACTTCTATTCCGAATGGAATGGCTCGTTCCCCCTTCCCACGTACCAGCTCGACCTGAATGGTGACCCAGACCTCGATTTCACTAAGCAGTCGTATCTCGATGGCTTTGAATGCCTGCAAATGTGCAACCTGGCAAGCAATGTTCTCAATTGCTTGCCACATCATACCCCCAAGACGACTCCTTCCGAGGACTTCACCCAGCCGTTCCCTCTTCCTGTATGACGCCGATAGTGCAGCTTCTATTGGATGACTCTGACTTGAAGCTTATCTGGGCATGTGCGTCTTTTCGGATCCAGTGTTTGGTGTCACTATAATTTCTGTACTATTTCTGTAGCATCATTATTTACTTGCTAATGCCGACCGGATTGCCCGACTTCGTCTTCTATCTTCCAACGGCCCACCTCGCGCATCGCATCCATATCTCCGGTCTCGAGTTCTGCAGATCCTAATAAAGTACTGACCATTCTCCACGGATCCCTTCCCCCTCCAAAGCGCAATACTTCATTCTTATACTTTTCCCCAGTCTGACGTTCAAGGGGACTTTTAGCAAATACTTGATTCCATACCCTCGACGCAATAGCTCGATCAAACAAGTAGGAATAATAAGTTGCCCCATATCCAAAAAGATGGCCAAACTGAGTGTGGAACGAAGTGCCAGGCACAAAGGGAATCAAGCCCTGCGTATCGTGTAGCCTTGCTAACTCCAGAGTAGATTTAAAGCAGGGATCAAGGACTGCCGGAGAATGATACACTTGATCTATGGCGGCGAGTAAGATTTGGGAATAGGTGTCGATGGAATGACAGGGGTCACTGTGATGGTTGCCAATCTGGCGCACGGTGGATGAACCATTGACGTCAAAGAGGGAGAGGACGGTGGGTGAATTAAGGAAGTGCTCCATGAGGATGGATGGCAGTTCAACGAAATCTGTTGCACATCGTGTACCCGCGACATTCTGATATTCCGTTCGACCAATCATCGCTACACATTTTGGTCAGTGGACGTTCATGACAATACTCAAATAGAGGACTTACAATGCATGGCATGACCCATTTCATGAAACAGCGTCAAAACCTCGTGCCACTCAAGGATCGTGGGGCCTTTGACAAGCGACAGTGGGGGGAACTCGCAGAGTAACACAACCACTGGGAGCTGGAAAACGCCTTCCTGGTTCGGAAGATGGTGCCTCTTGATAGCCTCGAAGTCCTTCGACTCTCGTATTCGCACTTCCATGCCCTCCGCTGTTCCATCTCCCTCAGTATCGTCGTCGTCTGTCCTTCTCGAACACCGAACCGTATAATGAGCAGCCCCGCTCGCTTTCCCTCTCCGGGCAAACAGATCAGCATATATCCACCCAATAATACCCTTGTCTTCATCTACGACCTCTAGTTTATGCACATCCGTGTGCCAGACTTCGCCTGGTGCCGAGTCGGCTGGGCAAAGTGATATTCCATATAAATGCTGGAATAGACGAGAGAGACCCATAAATACAGTGCCGAGGGTAAGTGGAGGAAGAGGTATCGGCGGTGCCGGTGGTTCAGGTGGGCAGTAGAAATCTCTGTCCCATGCTTGGATAATCGGCGGTTCGGAAAGCCCGTGGTGAGCCTGCTTCCGCTGGCTGAGGGTGCGCAGTGCGCGTCTGGCGAACGGCCGTGTGTGTGTAAGGAGAGCATCGAGGAAATTATTAACGTTATCTACGTTTCGCCATTCAGAACACAGGTTGAAGCTCGGAAGAACTGATGCTACGCACCTGGCGTCTTTGCCATCTTGTCGTCAAGGGTCATATGGGCGAAGCTTTTGCGGCCGACAAGGCGGGCGAGTTCTGCACGTTTCCTTAGGAGCGTCTCGAGGACTTCTATTTGTTCTGGCGTGCTTGAATTCGCTGCGAGGTACACCCGCCGCCGGGGCTCCTCTTCGGGTGCTGAACGCATAATCATCTGGGCCTGGAGCGAACCTGGATAAACAAGAAGATCACGCTGAGTGAACTGTGCTTGAAGCTGCAGTCTGACCCCCATGCCCTTGTCCTTCAGTCCTGTAAGCTCGGAGGGCTTGATGGAGGCCGGAGGTCGTGGCGCATTAGTACCTTCAAGGAACTGTCGACCGAGAACAAGGATATCGGAGGATAGCGATACGAATTTGCTGCGCTCGGCAGGAGGTAGGTTGATAGCAGACTTCTCAAAGTCACGCCAGAATATGAGAGCGGTTTGGTAAGCTTCGGGACTGAGCGACTCGACTATGCTTTGGTCGGACAGAACGGCCTTAAGAACCTGCAAAACAATGTTGAATATTTTTAGACAGTATAGAGTGAATGCAACCCTAATGCTAACGAGAATGAATGTGTGGCGGATGAGATAGCAATATCAGTTGTCGAGCATATGACTTAAAGGTTACGGAAATCAAGGCGAGTGGACGCAGAGAATTCCCTCCTGGCTCCATTGTTCGAGTGTCCGTTGGTCCTAGGAGGGAGGCTGCGATCCTTTCCTTCATTTCACGCCATGCCCGTTCGTCTCGGTGAGGCGTCGATTCGAAGCTCCGGGTATAGTTCAACAGCGTAACCCATTTTTTTTTTTCTTTCCCGCTATTGTTCGCGCGACTTCCGTGGGTTTCATGCAGCAGCCCCAAGGGATATCGAACTCGTTTGCTACGCCGACTTGTCTGGCGGCAGCGATTGTTCTGTCGAATGTGCACTGACGTACTCTCTCCGGCGTGCCCGTTTGCGAGACGGTTCCACGTCAAGGGAATGTCAGGACCTCCTAGTCGCGAGAGCGACGTTTCCGCGCCAGATTCCAGAGTCTGACGGCCTCCGTTTGCGTTGGCATTTATAGCTGAAGTACGAGTCGAACGCCGGTGGCACAACTCCGCTGCGTCCTCGTCTTGCGCCGCCGTTCATATATCTTGTCGTCTTCGTCCTGTCCTTCTTCCTGATAGGGTATTCATCTGCCCATCATCCTGGTTTCCAAAAATAGGCAGTCGCCAGAACAGTTAAAGTCCCCATGCGTTTATCCTGACCTCACTGTCAATCGTTCCATACACGTAATCCGGCCTTTTCGTCCTCCGTCTCGTTCGTTCGTGTTTGGCGTATTTCTGCTTGTGCAAGGAGAAGCCTCTTTTGCTCGATTTTCTTTCGAACTTTTTGCACTCGCTGCATATAGAAAACATCCCAGTTAGCAAGAAATGAATGAATCCCGTTACCGAAATAAATGAACATCAAGATATCACGCGTCACCACGGATATTGCCACCTCATTGATGGATGCCCACTGGCAGAGGCAGAAAACTTACCACAAGTTCCGCGTCAATAGTTTCAAGTCGGTTTTCCAAGGCCTCGATGAGTAACAGATGACTTTGTTCAAGTTTTGTCCGCTTTTGACCCTTCTTTGGCTCGGGAGGCGTCGCTGCCTTCAGACTCTCTACGACTGCGACATAGTCCTCCCGTGTCGTGGATATGCTTTGAAATGTCGCCGTAGTTTTCCAGGGGTTGGTCGAAACGTATATCCGCGGTGAGTCTGAGCAAACAGACAAAGAAGGTCAGCCTTCATGACATTCGAGCACTGCAAATTTAGACGGCAAGCCCCGGGCCAGACAAGAGAAACCATGAGATATGAACCGATCTCATGATAAATATACGCAAATAGGCAAGGGCACGGAGCAAGAGCTGAACGATGAGCGTGCACGGACCATCTGCAACCCAGAAACGTTTTCTTGAACAATCCTGTCCGATAGGTTGTAGTTGCAGACTTTCTTGGCTCTTCGGGTCGGACGGGTCTAATGGAGGCAAAGGCGCTGGTTTCTTGTGCTTATTGTGCTGGACACCCCAGGCGCGATCAATGGTGGCCTTGATCTCAGGTGCATGGCACAGTTGCAGCTCAACTAGCTGGCGCAAGATTTTGAGCTAGAAAATCGAACGCGGCGCGACGTCAGCTCTCGACGCGTTTTCGACAGGAAAAATGGACAAGCCTTGAAATCCCAGTCCGTCGTGAAAAAGCCGCCTTCTAAGCCTTCAAATGGATCTATGTTAGCCTTCAGATCCTCGTTCCAGAATATCGTCCGTTCGGACGATTTGCAGTATTCCGCGAGGACAGAGGCAACAGTTGTTGAAATCTGGTCCGTGCTGACGCCACGAGCAGAAACTCAGTATTTGACACGACCCAACCCGCGCATAAGAACACGCGCATACCTCAAGTTACGCGTCTGAGGTTTGAGATTCACGATGAAGTTAGCCAACACCTGCGACAGGATGCTATTAGGCTCCTTCGACATTAAAGCACCCTCGAGACTAGAGCACAGAAAGGCATTCCAGTCAGCTCATAAACACTGTACGAAAGGCACTCACTCCATTGGCGACTCCAGTCCTTCGACTTTGTGCCGCAGGCTCGTGAACCTGCAGATGAATGAGTACACAAACAAAGACTCCCAACGGTCCGACGGATGTATGGCATTTGACGGCGGGCACACATGGGACTTCTTCTCGATCCTCTGAGAGGTAGACATGTGGAGAGGCGCAGGAGGCGCGACGAGCCTGCAGGAGAGTTGCTCTAATGTGTGTGGAGAAGGAAGGGGTTTGGGTGGAAGGGGCCACAATTCATTTGATCTGATCCTTACCCAAGCTTATTTTCTAGTGGAATGTGGAACAAATATATTACAATAGCGAGACCAGACTAAGGCACAAGAACTCTCAAAGGACGCGACTCTCTAGCGGTTTCGCTGTATTTCGGCATAAAAAAACTACATGACAACTCTTGAGGAGACGGGTCCACAAGTGCATGTCTTGAGTCAGGTAATGCAGAAGATAAGGGCCAAAGCAGTGCACCTATACAGGGTACATTATCCGGGTCCAACCTAGTGGAAATGGGCGTCGTCAGAACAGAACAATTGCAAGAATAGTTCAAGATCACCTTGGGAATGTCGTGATGCTCGCTCAGAGTCTCAAGATGAGCATTGAACTCGTTAACGCGGTCCTTGTGAGTCTTTCCAGCAAGTTTCGCCACGCGTTGAGCCAGCTGCAGACAGAAGGTTATTTGACAACATGGACGCAACAGGAAATCTGGCACGAACACGACGCTTCTGAACCTCCTCGAAACGTTTCTCTGCCTCCGTTTTGCGGCTCGTGCTGCTGCTGCTCGTTAGGGCGGGGGAATTACGTCCACTTCCAGACGGGATATCGTCCTTATCGTCGTTTTTGGAGACAAGGTCTTTAACGCTATCAAGATCATGGTCTTTGGACGTTGATTCAGACTGTGCCTTCGACTTCTTCTTCTTCCTGAAAGATGAGGGAATACTTGGCATGGAGAAGGAGACAAATAACTCACTTCTTAACAATGCCGCCCTCAGCGACCCCTCCTTTTAGCTTGAGGGAGCCACCGGGGCGAAAGTCATAGTCTGACATGGGGGATCGGGTTCAAGAGCTGCCAGGGTGACCGTGACGGCAGATCCAATCCGAACCTTTCCCCGAAAAGGAAGTCCACGTGATTTGCTAGTGAAGGACCTTGCCAGACCTTGCCATCAAGGTGTTTGCAAACTAGAAAAACCTCGACGAACGCAGACCACGCCGACTGTCGCCTCCGCTCTTCGCGTGCCATTCTCCTCATTATCACGCAAAATGGCCGTACTATCCTCTCCACTGGTGCTGATACAGTCGGTACCACCCGTTACGCGTGCATACACGGCTGCAACTGTCGTCTCGTCCGTGTTGTATGGATGGCTCTGCTGGAAAGGCTGGAGGACGGAAGCCGCCCAATACATGACACTCGTACCGGGGTCCGCCCTTTTTTCCCCGTGGACACTTTTCACTTCGTCACTCGTTGAAACGACCATATTCGAGGTGAGCAACGCCGCTCCTTTTTCACAGGGGCCTTCCAACTGTAACGCTTCCAGTTCATTGCAACTTTAATCTTCGTTCCCCCATCACTCAAATATCTCGAAAGACTATGGGGAGGACTAGAGACCTTTAAATTCATCTTTGTCTCTATCGTTGCTTCAAATGTGATCGTGTTTGGGTTCAGCTGGATCGAATTTATTGTGACAAGAAACGCGGACCTATTCCTGTGAGTAGCTATAACGTCTCTACCTAGGATTGACGCACCCTGATCCCTGCTTTCTTAGGTATGGCATGCAATATCACGGCCAAATGGCCTTGCAGATCGCAATATTAGTCGCCTTTACGCAACTCATTCCTGAGCACCAAGTTCAAATACTTGGCGTCATCAAGGCCAGAGTTAAGGTCAGTATTTTCCTTCTACAGAAGGATAAATAACCCTTATTTCTTCGTTCGCAGAGCCTACCCAT
The DNA here is from genome assembly GCA_013376435.1 of Cyclocybe cylindracea. Taxonomy (NCBI): domain Eukaryota; kingdom Fungi; phylum Basidiomycota; class Agaricomycetes; order Agaricales; family Hemipholiotaceae; genus Cyclocybe; species Cyclocybe cylindracea. The sequence goes on from MPNV01001881.1 coordinate 1,428,514, forward strand.
GGCCTATCTTACCCTATCCACCGTACTATGCATAGTCGGCTTCCAGTGTCCTTGGATCATCATTCAGTTCGGATGGTTCGTCGGTTGGGTGTATCTCCGTTTCTACAAGAAGAACCCATCAGAATCTGTCGGTGGTGGTGATACATATGGCGACAGGAGCGAGACTTTCTCATTAATATCCTGGTTCCCGCCCTTTATGCAGTAAGTGTTTTTTCACGAAAAGTGGCGCAAAGGAGTTTTTATACCCCAGTCCAGTTTGCCTCTCACCCTTCTTGGAAATTTTGTGTATTCGTGGGCCAACCGTCTTCACCTCATCCCAACTTCGGGTTCGGATGTAGAACTTGGCGGATATGCCCCGGTCCCAGGAAATGCTCGAGCTGAAGCTGAACGACGAAGGTGAGTCAAGTGACTTGCATCACCATGCGTTCGAACTCAACGCTTCTTATTTGCAGAGCAATGGCACTGAAGGCTTTGGATCAAAGGGTCGCCAATAACACCTCTCCAGTTGGATCCAACCCAGCGAACACTCCATCTTCACAATCTCGGTCTCCTCCGACGGTTGGCCCGGCTCGTATAGATACAACATCACCTTCTCCGCCCACCAATGGGAGCCTTGATCGTTCGAAGAGTGGCAGCGACTCAGATGAAGCTACCAAAACCAAGTCATAGAACCTTCTCGATGATACAACAGGACTAGCTAGGCTCAAGTTATGTACACTTTTCTGTCTCGTGTTTACGATAATGTTTCTCTGTTTCTTGCCTTAATGACACCCTTTGGTCCTTCTCGGGGGCGTCCACGCCTCCGACACCGAGTCGAACAAATCTCGACATCATTAATCAACCCTTTAACTACCTCGATACGTCGTAAAGGAATACGGGCTGATTAGGAGCGGGATGTGATGGTGTTCCTCCGGGTTTTCGATGACAAATGTAACCTGTTAAGGTGGCCTAAAGGGACAGTACATAACTCGTAGGCAATAGCTGACCTCAACCCAGGGATAGAATGATTTACGGTTCGTTCTTTCGAAGTACTCCTTTGTCTTGAAAACGACTTTGTAGGTTTGACCCACAACGAGGTCGGTTTGCTCTTTCTTTGCTTCCTCGGAGCCAGCAGGTGGTAGAAGATCCAAGCAGCGACCATCTGCATTTGTTACGCTAGGAAAGTGTTCAGAAATTACTTTCGGAGGTAAAGACCTGACGGCGCACCCCTTGGCAAGAGGATGGAAGATATCTGCTCCATTGTCCTCGGAGTGTTCGTACTGCTGGAGACGGATGAGCACTCCCTCGGCTGGTTTGCCAGTGGACGCGTCAAGAACTGGAATCTATAAGGACATCTGCATGAATATATACAGTAAATCATACCGTGGCAAGTAATGAGTGATTTGGACATCAGGATACGGGGTGCAGGATGTTGAGACGCGACCGACCTTATAGGGGAGGAGATAAGCTGATGTTGAGATGATGTCAATCTCTCTGGAGCCGGCTTGACGGTGGGCTTCGGCATCAACCGTTCAGCAATCACTGTCCCGCAAGTTGAAAAAACTCTTGTCGATTACGCTATGACACCCTCCGCAAGCGGACCTCCTCTTGGAAAGTCCCTTGCATCTACAGGTATGTAGAGTCAATTGAGTTCTGGAAGATAGCTATTGAACTAAATAGCAAAAAGACAAGAAGACTCGCGACAACGCCATCAAAAACCTCTCTGTTTTCCTCTCTGACACCCAAAATGAGCTTCCAAAATCTGATATGGACAAGTTATGGAAAGGGATTTTCTATTGTCAGTCAGACATCCGTTTACCTTCTGTCATGATTAACCTCATAACTTCAGGCTTCTGGATGTCCGACAAACCACTTGTTCAACAGGCTCTTGCAACAGAGCTGGCTGAATTGATTTTGACCATCGCATCTACGACTAGTTCCCTCGCCTTCCTACGTGGTTTCTGGGAAACAACTGTTCGGGAGTGGAACGGGATTGACCGCCTAAGGTGTGCACTCATCGTTTTGCTATACTTTCACAATCTGACTCGGACAGGCTCGACAAGTACTATATGCTAATTCGTCGCTTCGTTAATGCGACATTTAGACTTCTCATACGCGCAAAATGGAACAATGGTTCATGTCAGGAATATAATCGCATCTTGACCGCGGAGGGTGGGCCTCTTTGGTGTGTGCCTTTGTTCCATGCCCTGGATAATCTTTGACATCTTTGACCTGTGTCAACAGTCCTGACGATCCGCGAGTTCCCACAAGCCTGGCTTCTCACATAGCTGACATTTACATGGAAGAGCTCGAAAAAGCACTAGGAAGCACACCAGACGCGCTACCAGTCCCTCTGGGGATCCTACTCGATCCTTTCATCGTTCTTGCTGCCCGAACACCGACCAAGGTTGCTTACAACCGTCTTCAGTCGGCATTACTCGAGCCCTTGCTGGACGCACTGTCTTTTGAAAGATCAGAAGATGAACCCAAAGCAAAACGGATTCGTCTTAGTGATGCTCCATCATATCCTCGTTTGGTTGCTGGGGCTTGTCTTGAGGATCCTGAGCAAGAAGGACGGGTTGAAAAAACAGCTCTGAAGAAACATCTATTAAGGAGGATGTTCGAGGTGGCGAGTCAGCCGGAGACGAAAGATTCGAACCGGCGAAAGATGTATGCACTGTGGAAGGAGAGCTATGAGGAAGATCCAGGCGCTGAGTAATAGGATGGTAAACGACCTAGTAGGGGGAGGGTCTTGTATTCTTTTTCAAAGCAAGCCTGTTGTTCGCATTTGTTATTTGTTTTTATAATTGCCTCTTCTCTGGTTGAAAGTACTTCATAGTCGAGCACGTGCACAAGTACTGTCTACCGGACTACCGGAGCTTCTGCCCCAATTGGAGAAGACAGTGATGGAATTTGGACGCGATAACGTTAACTTTATGGCTCGCCTTCGGTTCACCATGTTCTTCTTGGTTGTCTTGACTTGCGCAAGTCCTATTTGATTCTGGTGAGTTCGGCCCATCAACCATCTCTCTAATAGGTTCTGAACAGTTCCATTACGCTCTGTGTACAGTAGCCGCAGTATGTACCCTGAGCTGCCTCTGGACATCCTCTCCAGCATATTCTCCCACCTTCCGGTCTCAAGAAGTAGACTTGAACTAGGCCCGCGAACCTTAGCCTCCTGCCTCCAGACGAACTCTCAGTTTCGAGAGGCGGCCTCTCTCCCCTTATTATGGAAGCCTCACTACTATATCCGGTATGAGCATAGCGACGAAAAACGCGAGAGGGTACGCCGGAACGCACTGCAAGATGACAACTGGCAAATCTTGTACTCGGAGCGCCGGCGTTTGGACTGCAAGGCCATGCAACTTCTAGACGAAGTGGTGTCCAATAGAGTTACTCGTCAAGCGCGAGCTGAACTGGTTGTTGAGCTCGCGATGGACGTATGGGATGCCTTGGAACTGGAATCCGAGTGCCCTGTTCCTTCTCCTTTTTCCGACACTGAATTTGAAAGTAGCGTCCGCATTCCGGACCACGCTATCACCCGACGTTTCTGGGCCAAATCTCTCCTTGATACCATCTCTCGAGGACACGCTGTCTCAATATGGAGGAGGTTCTGGGAACATTCTGGGGGTCCCTCCTTCGAGGAAACGATGTCACCCATATCATGTTTCTTAGGGTGCTCAGAACAGAGAGTATGTCTTAACCAATGATGCATTTACATCGGACTGACCAATTCCTTTTCTGCAGATCACTGCTCAGTTGGACGAGCTCTCGAACAGGTGTCGAAATGACCTGGAAACCAAGGGCATCGTCGTGAATTCAGGTGATCCTGGCTACGATCTTGCCTCCTTGTGTAGAGGAATCTGGTCGTTCATGCGCGAGGACGGCTTCACTGCTCCGTCCAGTGGGTCTATTTACCTCCTATCATGGCCTGCTTGTTCATTCACTTTGCGCAGAACAAGAGTATCAAGATATTCTAAACAATTTTCCGCACGCATCATTGACTACGAAAAAGCGGACCATCCCCATTTCTCTGACGCATATCTACGCCGCTATCGGCACTCGCCTCGGGGTCGATGTTTCTCCTGTTAATTTTCCAGGCACTGTTCTGGCTCATGTCCTTCCTCGAGAACCCGGCTCTGAACCTCTTATAGTTAACGCATCAGCTTCTCAACCGCAACAAGCTGTCGGTAACTTATCCATCGCAGACCCAGTTCCTGCTTGGAATGCCATGCATGGCTATTCGAATATTCGTGAATTCCTGGTCCCATGCAGCGGTCAACTAATGTTGTTGCGGGCATCCAACAATGTATTGTCATCCTTGATGTCCGTCGCGGATGTTCCTCGATATGTCGTTCGGCCGGCAGTCTTATTCGCCGTCACCACACACCTGTTGTTTCAGGCGGACGAAAGAACTCTGAGGCGGTTGATGTCAGAGGTGAAGCTCCAACCACTGGATTGCATTTTTATGCACAAGGAGTTGGCACCGTGCCTCGTAGAAAGATGTGGCGCTCTGTTGAAAGCTCACATCGACTTTGCATTGGAAGAGGAGGCTACGCACGAAATCAATCAACGAATGCCAAATGGACCAAAATATTTCGTCGGTATGGGCTTTTATCACCTTCTTTATGATTATTTTGGTTTTATCTGGGGTTGGACCGTATGTGAATAATTCTCACTGCCAGTTACCACCTTCACTCAACCATCTCCAGCAAACTTGCGTCGCAACCGAGGAATGGATTGTGCATATGAAGGTTGACAGCCTAAAACGAGGAAGAGACCAACCGTTCTATAACGTGTTTGTTGATGACGGCTCCCAACGATGTAAGCTACATTGTGTGCAACCTTCTCCTGCTCATACGTGGACCCCAGATGTTGCGGAAGAAAACATCAGGCCAGCGAGCTTTACACGAGTACATGTGAAGTCAATTTATCAACATTTTCCGGACTTCCCTCTTTACTTCGAGGGTGTGGAGTTTCCTGCCGAACCCGGAAAAGGAGTGGATCGTCGTGAGGGAAGAGGAAGATTGCTTCTGAGCCCGCATACCGCCCATACTCATCCAGATGACACGAAAATAGGCGCACATTGGGTACAACATGGCACGTTCCCCAACTTGACCGAAGGAACTGCAAAGTCCATTTCGTCAGACACGGTAGACTGAAGGAAAGCACAGCAACTGCAGCAACAGTCAGCGATTAGCAATAGTACAGACAACTATTTACAAGTATTACAAGTTACATTGTATCACAATACTACAGGGTTTTATCTGCTGTGATGCCTGCATCCACCATCTCTGTTACCCAACTCATGAGAACTTCGTCACGGAGCCTGACAGCCTCCAACAATTTCCTGATACCGACGAAGGCCTTTCTTCCCCGCCGTTCTCCTTCCTTTTCATCTCCTTCTGTTCCCTCGTCAACGAGGTCAGACCCTTCGGGCTCCTCAGGTTCCTCAACAGCGCCAGGGAAACCGAAGCGATCAGCACTTGCGCGAGGCGCAGCATCGGCGGAGGCAAAAGACGTTCGGAATAATATTCGGACGATCAAAAGGGCAGTAAGAGAGGTCGAAGGCGGATCGATCATGGGGACTTCATAGGTTATCATGGTACTGCGGGGAGGAGGCGGAGGGCGGTTGGTAGGATTATCGGTAGGGTAAGGGTAGTTCTCGGAAGGCAGAGTAATTGTGTCACTCTGTGATGGGTGCTTTTGTGAAGGTTGCGCACTTGAAAGATGAGTGAGGGCATGCAAACGTAATGCATGCGTTGTAGGTAGGGAAGCTGGGCAGGTTGACCATAGGCAGGATAACTCTGGGGTTTCTGTTGCCGCAAGGTGTTCCAAGACATGGTCATACAACTCTCCTGGAGATGCAAATGGCTGAGCAGTGCATTGGGAACGGTCCCAATGGCAACGATATCTTTCGTTTGCTACAGATTCTTTCCTCCTGTCTACCCCTCGCACAATGAAACGTTGGACAGGGCCTTGCATAACCATAGCTTGCGCCTGAGGAAAGACACTATTGACGTTTTTGATGACGTCGGAGGCAACTAGAAGAGGGTACTGTTCTGCATGCGGAGAAAAGGCGTCCTTATACAGATTCCAAAAGTCAACTTGGGTCAGTTCACCGTCGGCCTTGGCAACAAACATGGTTCTCATCCTAGAAGAACATGGTTCATTGAGTATAGTCTAGAAAAAGAGGGGACATACCAGTCGTAGCAGCGCTGTGGTTCTGATTTGGGAAGCAGACTATCCAATTCCCCTTTCGTGAGCTCGTGGTCCCTTGTCGACTGTGAGGTAGATGGAACAGTATGGATTGTCCCAGTAACATCAAGAGTAAATGTTTGTTCAAGACCATGCTGCTCATGGATCAGAAGCCCAACAAGCACTTTGAGAACTCCCGGCATCTCCGGAAGGAGGAGAAATGCGCGTGCCATTGACGGATGAGATACGTGGGTATATAGATAGTTGAGGCAAGCATCGACCAAAGGTCGGTCTTGGAAGAGAGGTAAATAACGGATTGACGCAGTCAAAGCTGAGAAAGTCGATGTGATCTGTGCAGCATTTCCAGGGTTTGAAAGCAGAGCTGTCAATGCGGTCAGTATTGTGATGATAAGGCTTCGGTTAGATGTTTGTGACACAATGTGCAACAAGGGAAGGATGGGGTTCCATTTTTCGCCTCTTGAAGGCTTGACGACGTAGTACTGGGACAGGGCATGCAGGATGTCGATTATATGCATGAGAGCTTCGCAGTTCTCGTCTCGAAAGGGGTCAAGATTATGCAAGCCATTCATTATGAGAGGTACTGTGTGTGAATGCGTGGCCAAATCGCGGGCGTTCGTTTCGTGCAGTGAGGCATTGCGTATGATGAAGAGGGATTCAAGTGCAAAACGACGTTGGCGCGCTTGTTCAGGGGGAGGCCGAAACAAGATGTTCTTGTCCGAAACTTGCTTGTAGCCTTCGGTAACGTACCATTCTGGCCATTCGAAAAGGCCATCAATGACTCCCGGGACGGTTGTGAAGAGGAACTGTTCGTTGAGAACTAGACGGCAGAGACGGTCAAGCGCCCATCCTATTTCTGAATGAATCCCAGAACGTATTGAAAGAGACATTCTGTTATTGGGCACGCTTTCGGTATACCATCCTGGCGGACTTGATTAATGAAGCGATGTTAGGCAGGAATCGAGTGACGCACGTTCATAATCGTCTCTGACATTTGCCCCGGATTTCAAGTTGTATGCTTGCTGCCGATAATACGCAGGGGTGGGGACTGCTCTATTGTTGATGAAAGCCGTCATCTTGAGACCGCAATTGGCCAACGCACTGGAGGACTTAGAAATGGAAAATCGCGACCGTCACGTTATTGATGACATGCATGTGATGTGTCATTGTTTGTGACGTCAGCTCCTTGATCTCTGCTCCCAACACGCTCTATGAACTTTCGTCGATCACCTCCTCCATCTCTCAATGCATCGAAGATCACCTCCAAGTTCGTTAGTATCTATAGCAAACTCTTTCTTGGTTTCTCCCCAAATCAAATATACCCTCATCAAGACCAAGATCGCTTCTTCTCCGACCTCTTGGACCTCAAGGTGGACCGTCCTTATCTTGAAGGAGAGTTGAACAAGTTATCGAAAGAGACGTGTTTAGGAAAATTGAAGGTTCGTAGTATGGCTCAGACAATCCTCTGTGATCGTATAAAGTTAATTATCCTCGACGGAATTCAGTAGCCGTTCCTGAGTGCACTCTTCAAAGTCTGCACTAAACATATCCGAGAAGCAAGAAATGAGGATATTCGGAAATTAAATGCGATAGAAACAGGGTATATTGTCATCTCTTGCGTCCTGTCCAAGAGCATGACTGGGTGGGAGACCATGGAGGTCCTGGCTGGCTCCGTTGCGCAAAGCGACACTGTCTTCTCGGTATGTTAGGCCAAATAGATCTATCAGCTGAGCCTGAACTTTCGAGAAAGGGATTTACAGGAGTTCTTGATACAATCATGGGCGACCCTGAAGCTCCTAGTGAGTTAGAGGACCTTCAGAACGTTCGTTGTACTGAGCGTATTCTGAAGGAACTGTTCGACACAAGGTCCTGCAGCTAGCTTTGATGTATATGTGCAGAAGCTCTCAACTCAGCACCGGTGCCTACTTTCTCCGTCGGGATTTCTTTTCTTCAGTGGCATCGGTCAGTGCTAGTGTTAATCGCCTCCGTTACCCAACCTTGACAAGTTTTGACCTTGTCAAGCTTGCAAAAGCTCCTGAGACAGAAGAATACACATTTGAGGCCATTTTATTCCTCGCCATTCTTGCAAATTATCACAAATCAGATGCTGCCAAACTAAATCCTTACCTCAAGCGGATCCGTGAAACAACAGACGGAGACTTCATGCGAAAACTCTGCTGGGCGTCGAACTTCGCGTTGGAGTCCTCCATCAAGTATGTTTATGCTTGTGCGCTTATCTGCAATGATGCTCAAACCGATCCAGAGCGTACCAAGACCTGGCTGACGATGCAACTCCCCCCACTTTGACTTCATCACTTGGCTCTGTCATAACTCGGCTGCGCCCCGACCGAGCGCTCTCTTTTATGTCAACGGGACAGCCTCGCGAAAATTTTAAGGGCCTGTGAGTCTCCCGTATTTTTCTTTCGGCCCGTCTTTTATTACTCACTGCTAGGCCGCCCTACCTGCAGCCCTATCGAAGCAAGCGTGGCTTTGCTACCCATATACGAATTCTTGTGGCCAAATCCCCTCTTTATCACCGTCTTCCTTGAAGATCTCGTTTCACCGCCACCGCCAATAACGGAAGGTGTGAACACGATGCCGCTTCCGTGTACATTAATCACTTTCACCTCATACCTCTGTACCCATGCGTCATCTACGTCCTCCCCAAGATCGATAGCTTATGCAAGCCTATCTCTCAATATTCTTCTTGCTCTTGTTGAAAATAGCGTCTTCATGGAGTTTTCTACACAAACACAGGCTCCAGCTATTCGATTGTGCAGACAAGTCAGTGCAATTCATTTAAATGCATGGCTCAAATGTCTCAAGGACTTGACATAGAGGCTCCCCACTCTCACACCTTCTTCGCAGAGCCAGGCCCCTATCTGTGCGATTTTGGACTGTTGCGTTCTCTGGTTGCGCCACAATCTCCACAAACGGCTACAGGTGACTCCCTACATGTGAGCTCTGATGTCTACCAGTGAGCGCCCACAAATCCGACGATTGTCCAGAAACTCTGTTTGTATATGCTACCGGGTCGTCTGGTTCCTGCAACATCGCCGCCTTCGTCTTAGTATGGAGTCCTCTTTAACCCTGTCCACCAGTTCCTATGTTTACGAGTGTCTGACAGTCTATGACTGGACCGAACTCTGGAATTCAATAATCACCCTTTTGGGGTTCCTTTCATCAAAATCCGATGTATTGAACACCACAGGAGACATCCAGCTGGTGGTATTGGAGGCAAGTTCCTCCTGTCAAAGCGTACGAGGCTCTGATATGCTCGCAGACGATTCGATTCCTCGATTTCGCTCTGTGCACTTCGGAATCCTATTTACCCTCTCCGCGTGCTGTGCACGAGTTCATCGTATGTTCTTATTTCTCATCGAGACGCCGTTCTTATGTTGTCGATAGTATGAACTTGTCCGATCCTCTTCCGTTCTGAAGAAACAGCAGGAGCTACTGAACTTTTTGGAGCCTCCGTTCAATCGACCTGCCGCCGAGCTTTCCCTGGGATTCTTGGCGCATATCATGATAACAACGGATTTCTACCGAGAGAAAATCTCGGAGATGGGTGCTGGGATTGGGAACGCTAAGGATGCCATGAAGACGGTGGCGGACGACATCGAAGCAAACGGAATACACGGCGCGCGGGACATGCGTGATGCAATACCACCGTGAGCCTATCGAGATTGATGACTGGCACAATATGTACTGACGATATTTTTGCAGGACGCGCTCGCAGAATGTGCTTGATTTTGGGCCACTTGCATGTGCCGATGTGTTGGCGTTGATACCATGAGCGGCGTGTTTACGTAATATCCATGCGGAACTCCGCTGCTCCGAGCCAGGAGAAAAAGTTTTTGTCTGTCGGGGATTCTATATTGGTCGTGGGCCGAGCTCACACTGGTTTGCTCAGTACCATCACTCTAAAAATCCCAAATTCACTTGGACATCGTGTATTCTGTTCCCCATCCTACACTTGACAATGCATTTTTCATGCGCAGGAATATAGCGGATCCTAGTTATCAGGTCATTACGTCGATAAGACTTGACTCGGTGAATGGCTCGGTGAACTTTTTGGCGAGCCTTCCGAAAATTCGCTTGCTCTTCTCAACCTCAAATTCAATCTTCTAACTCAGTGTTCATCTACCTGGCTGCACTGTCTACAGCCATGGCAGCCTTGCGCTACGCCCTCGCTTCGGGGCGTTTGACCAGCTTGCGGCCTTCTCGGACATTCTTCCTTCACTTCAGGGGACTTGCCAGCCTCAAGCCGCCTTCATCGCTCTTTGCCCCATTGGACACCTTTCCAGAGCGCCACATAGGTCCTGATGATGCGGAAGCCTCGAAGATGCTTTCCCAACTTGGCTACGAGTCAATTGAGGCATTTGTCGCTGACACCGTTCCTCCGAAGGTCAGAGTGTCAACGCACTCCGTCAATAACGAGTCCATCCCCTCCTTCAGCGAGACCCAGCTGCATACCCGGGCTAAGGAATTAGCTGGACTTAACAAGCCGTTCAAGAGCTATATTGGTATGGGCTATCATTGTGCAGTCGTGCCTCCAGTCATTCTCCGCAACGTGCGTTCGTCTTCCGTCTCTTTGTCTCTCAAATTCAACGTTTTCTAGGTTATGGAAAATCCGGCATGGTATACACCGTACACGCCTTATCAACCTGAAATTGCCCAAGGTGTATTTTTATACTCCTACTCTATGGAGGAATGTCAGCTAAAACCGATCAGGTCGCTTGGAGTCGCTCGTCAACTACCAAACAATGGTTATGTCCCTTACGGCAATGGACATTGCGAACGCCTCTCTATTGGACGAGGCTACCGCTGCAGCAGAAGGAATGGTCATGTCCTCCGTCTCTGCCCCGAAGAAAAAGACATTTGTTGTGGATTCCGGTGTTGCTCCCCAGACCATTGCCGTCCTTCGCACTCGTGCAAAAGGATTCGGGATCAGAGTGGTCACCGGTAACGCAAGTGCTGTGTTGGAAGACCCCAAAATCCGTTCCGATATTTGTGGAGTACTTGTCCAATATCCGGATGTCAACGGCAACATCGAAGACTTCAGCACCCTCACTCATGCAACGCACTCCCTAGGTGCCCTGGTCATTTGTGCCACAGACCTGCTATCCTTGACGAAGATCAAGGCACCGGGCGAATGGGGTGCAGACGTTGTCGTCGGAAACTCTGCCCGCTTCGGTGTTCCAGCTGGCTACGGAGGTCCACATGCTGCCTTCTTCGCGGTCACAGACAGGCTCAAGCGCAAGATGCCCGGACGACTCATTGGCCGAAGCCGCGATATTGAAGGCAACCCGGCTTACAGATTGTCTCTTCAAAGTGAGCGTCATAGTTCTAGATCGTTAGTTGCTGCATTCTCATATTGTCCAAGCTCGAGAGCAACACATTCGTCGAGAAAAAGCAACCAGCAACATTTGTACAAGCCAGGCCCTTCTAGCTAACATGGCTGCTATGTATGCGGTTTACCACGGTCCTGCTGGTCTCAAACGAATCGCAACAAAAGTTCACAAGTTCACTCAAGTTTTTAAATCGGCTGTCGAGTCGATTGGCTATAAGGCACTTAACGGAGCATTCTTCGACACTCTTACTCTCGATGTGGCTTCCTTGGGCTCAGCCGAAGCGCTCCACGCACAAGCCACTGCCGCTGGCATTAACCTTCGCCGCATCGACGACAATCACGTTGGGGTTTCGTTCGATGAAAGTGTCTCTCCAAATGACCTTGTCAATTTGTTAAACGTCTTTGCCACCTACGCCTCCGCCAAACCCTTCAAGCTTTCTGATCTTTCTGATCCTGGGTCTACATCTATTCCGCGGGCGTTGCGCCGCACGTCGGAATATCTACCGCACCCAGTCTTTAACAAGCATCACTCCGAAACCGAGATGTTGCGCTACATCCATCATCTCGCAGGAAAGGACCTCAGCCTCGTCCACAGTATGACTCCTCTAGGAAGCTGCACGATGAAATTGAACAGCACCAGCAGCATGATCCCTCTTACCTGGCCCGAGTTCAGTTCAGTCCATCCTTTCGCTCCATATGACCAAGTCAAAGGATATCTCCAGATAATTAAAGTAGGTCATCCTCTTTGCACCTCGTGTGCGCCTGCTGACAACTATTGATAAAGGAATTGGAGGATGATCTTTGCCGCATCACTGGATTCCACGCTGCTTCTTTACAGCCTAATTCCGGTGCTGCTGGGGAGTATACCGGACTTTGCGTCATTCGCGCTTACCACGAGTCTCGCGGCGAAAACCACCGTGATGTCTGCTTGATTCCTCTCAGCGCCCATGGTACCAATCCTGCTGTGAGCATTCCAAATCTGTATTTAATCTCTACTCTAATACACCGCCAGTCAGCTGCCATGGCTGGATTGAAGGTAGTTTCCATCAGGGTACACAACGACGGTAATCTCGACCTCGAGGATTTGCGCGCCAAAGCGGAGAAATATAGGGACAATCTTGCTGCGTTCATGGTACTCTTCATATCTTACGCAACGAGGACTTCAGCTAATTGTGTTGTAGATCACTTACCCCTCAACTTTCGGTGTCTTTGAAGCTGGGGTTCTAGATGTATGTATCTTTGAAGCGTCCTTTTCAGTACCACAGGTGTTGACTATCAATTTAAAGGCTTGTCAGATCATTCATGACAACGGCGGTCAAGTTTACCTTGATGGTGCTAATCTCAATGCGCAAATCGGTCTCACGAATCCTGCCACATGTGGTGGTGACGTTTGCCATATGAACTTGCACAAGACTTTCGCCATGTATGCCTCTTGTCTCTCCGTTGCTTCTCGCCACTTACGAGCAAGAACCTAGTCCACATGGCGGAGGTGGACCTGGTGTTGGGCAAGTGATTCTATTGAGTGTATACGTAACTTGGTTGACAGCGAGGCTTTCAGACCCATCTGTGTTGCTGAGCATCTCGCCCCGTTCCTTCCAAGCCACCCTGCAATGCCAGTGCGCGGAGAGCAATCGATCGAAGCAGTTTCAGCAGCGCCATTCGGAAGCGCGTCCATTAACCTCATTTCGTGGGCATACATCAAGATGTTGGGTGGTCAAGGACTTGTCGACTCGTCGAAAATGGCTCTCCTCAATGCCAATTACATGGCGAAGCGTCTGCAAGGCCATTACAACCTACGGTACAAGAACGAGAACGGACGTGTTGCCCATGAGCTCTTGATCGATTTGGCGGAATTCGACAAAGCTGCCGGTCTCAAGGTCACGGATTTTGCTAAACGACTCCAGGTTTGTGCTCGTCTCGTGATTGATATTGGGGATCTGAAGCTTTGTATCTTTAGGACTATGGCTTTCACCCACCCACTTGCTCTTGGCCAATACAAACATGTATGCTCATCGAGCCCACGGAATCAGAAACCCTGGAAGAGCTAGACCGGTAGGTATAGTTCACCCAGGTTAATTACCACCACCTCGTTCAACCTCTATCCCCAGATTCTGTGATGCCATGATTGAAATTCGCCAAGAAGCTGGAGATATCATCTCTGGCAAGCAACCAAAAGACAATAATCTTCTGAAAAATGCTCCACATACCATATCCGCCATCGCATCCTCGGAGTGGAATCGGTACGTCTGGATACCCTTGAATGCAGTTCTTTCTCTACATCTAACACGCCACCAGTCCGTACACTCGTGAACAGGCGGCATACCCACTATCATGGTTGCGCGAAAGGAAATTCTGGCCGACAGTATCGCGAATCGACGATGGTGAGCGAAACACTCCTGCTCATGTGAACTCACATTATCTCACCATTCCTTCATAGCCTACGGCGACCTTAATTTAATTGTGAGTCCCTTCTGGTCAGATGCCATTTAGACGAACTAATGCTCGATTGATAGTGCGATTGTCCTTCAGTAGAAGAGTTGGCGCAACATTAGACATCTAGAATGGTTTCTTTGTAGATTTCCGTTTTCGCGAGCTTTCTATTCCCCTAGAGGCTTGCCCAGTCCGTTAATAATTGAGGTGCTCAACCACGCTTTAGTTATTGCTCATGACAATGACAATGTATTTGTACATCGGGTTTTGGGGTTGTCTTCTCACATGCTTTGCACAATAATCATCATGAATCTCGTATTGCTAGTGGTAGACTATCCCATGTATTAGGTATCAATGTCTGGAACTGGGTCTTATACCTCTCCCAGCAATCGTACTTGCGTGCAAATCGACCGAATATATCGAAGGTAGCTGGAGTTGGTTTGACACGATATTTTTTCATATCAACCACCACCACCTTCAACGCAGCATCAAATTGCGCATTTCTGCACAGACACTCCACCCAGGTATCCCAATTCCGTACGTCCATCTGGAAATCCACCTTCTCTAGCTTTGAGAGTATTGATCTCGCAATCTGGACTTGACCAGCATACCCGCAAGCGTCCAACATAATGTTGATAGTTCGTTGGTCGTATCGTCCGGTGAGATACATCATCTCCCACAGCCTGTAAGCGTCGGCGAAGCAACTCAGGCGTTGGTATGTATTCATGAGCTGGTTCCAAAGAATTGAGTCAGGTGAAATGGACGCGTCTAGTGTCAGGAAGTCGTGGATTCGACGGGTGGTGTCGACCAGGCGCGTGAGCATGGCGTGGTGAGTTCGGGTGAAAGAGTGAACGGGTCCAAGTCTTGCTGCTGTTAGTCCTATTTGATAGAGGATCACTGTGTACACAGGCGGCGTGATAGCAATACGTTGGTTGCGCATGTCCTTCACGATGGAGAAGTACTCTGTGATCAAAGGAACTTCAAGATCGCCTGCAAAAGAGAGACGAGTATACTCGCGTAAGACCGCGAGGAAGCCCGTCTCGTCTAGTTTACTCCTATGTTCCCGGTAAAACTCGAAGGCCTTTTGGAAGCTGCCTGTGCGTCGCATCTCGACAATGATGCTTGTAGCCGCAACAGAGGGTGTGTCGGTGGGTAAACCACGTAGCTGCATATCATCCAGAAGAGACTCAACGGTAGGCAAATAAACCTCCGTTCGTGGGGAAGACAGTAGAAGGCGGAATAGGATCGCATATACTCCTTCGTCGGGGCCAGGTTGCTCGTCTACATTTTGGTCGGAAATTACTTGGGACGGAGGAAAAGCTTCCGAGATGTGTTGATAAATCTCTAGAGACCGCTCAATGGCCCGGTCCGATGACTGTTCAATATCCTTGTGGAAGAAAGAGGCGAGCAATGGATAAATAAGAGCACTATTAGGAGGGATACCAGCCTTCTTCGACTGTTCATAAACATGGAAAGCTTCGCTGTAGTCCCGATTCCTGACACAAGTCCGGAGTACGATAGTATAGTGCTTCACGGTGCACTTGAAGCCAACCTTCTCCGCGAGATCTTCCATGTCGGCGTACGTGCGTACGTCGCGTAGGAGTCCTACGATATCGATGTTTGCGGTGCTGACGACGGGTGGAGGTTCGATAGCCTTGAGGCCAATGGGTTTTACAGCAGCTTCGTATATTTCAAGGAGTTCGTGCCCTTTGTGAAATTGACCGAGATCGGCATATCCTCGATATAGAGCGTCGGCGATGATTGGGTCGAAAGTCATGCCCTGTTGAGTGTAATGCTGAATCATGGAAGAGAATTCTTCAACAGTAGGGACCTTTCCCTCTCGTACAGAGGTTTTCCAATATGCTTCGATAAGGATGGCGAATGTATTGTTGTTGGGTTTTGGACCTAGTCGCTCGATGCTTGTTGCAATATCCTGCACAAACTCTGTAGGAGCAATTTCGCTGCAAGACCGAAGGAAGAAATGTATCTGCTCCAAACTGGCTTTGCGGTTTCCTGGGAGCTGCGGCATTTTTGAGAGGAAGTCATACGCCATCTGAACATGGCCTTGGTTGACGAACGTTCTGAGGAGAGCGGAGTAGATGTTTGTGGTGGGGTTTAGGCCCAAGACGGGACACAGGTCTCGCAGCATTTCGCAAATGCGCGCCAGATCCTCAGGGCGACCGGAGGATGCCAATACGTGGAGGCTGGACAGAATTCGTTGTCGATCGCCAGAGGACGGGGCAGGTAATGGCAACGAAGTAGTGTTCCGGTGCTTGACCAGCTCAATCAAGGCCGAGCAGGTACGGTGAATTGAGGCCACATCTTGAGAAGCGTGTAGGCTGTTAAAAAGATCTTCTAGCTTTCTGGCATTCGGTGCATTTGTGCTTGTAGAGTACGCGACGGCGCGACGCAAAGGAGATGCAATACTGGTACGCTCCGCAGGCTGGCTAGCCGACCGAACGAGAACACTGACGGTGCCAGAGCGCTTTAGGGCCCTACTCACGACATTCATGCGTGTTTCTGGTGCAGGGTGAATTAACTACGGACAGAGAAGGAACTGTGAAGTCGACTTACGGGTGAGTGGGTCTTGCACGTCGGACGCGTGAAAAGTCAGTAAAGCCTCCGGCGATCCCTGTAACGTGTCCCGAGGCCGTGGGAACCTCTTCAAGGAAAGTACGCCAGCACACTCTCACTAATTGCTTCCTTACCTTACACCACGACCATGTCTGACAAAATCCGCGAGTTCATCGAGGTCCCCCAACAATTCATTCGTGATGGCAATCAGGTCTGTTTCCGCAAACGATACCAGACATTCTGCTAACCACTTGTCCTGTCCAGTTCCTCACACGTTGCACAAAACCCTCAGAGAAGGGTCGGTTTTGCCCTGTTCTGCCGCTCTCTATCTATTGACTGGCACATAACAGAATTTATTCAAATCTGCAGAGCAGTCGGGGTTGGGTTCGCAGTCATGGGTTTCATTGGTTACTTCGTCAAACTCATCCACATCCCAATGCAAGTCTCCGTGGTCTCCTGATATCGCGTGCCTTTCATTGACCATTTCTTCTTCTCTTTCATAGAAACAACATCCTTGTGTATGTCCAGTGTCTTCTAACTCGATACCATGACTCTTATCTCAACGTCATACAGTGGAGGAGCTTAGATGGGTTTGCACCTCAGCCATGGAAGAGTGTATCTTGTATTTATTACCTTGTCATCCACTTAATTGCTCGTTCATTCCACCACGATTATCCTTGAACTGTTGCCCAATGACGGAGCTCTACAACTATGTCATGGTGACGGTTGTGTACGTACACGCGAGGCTAGGGAATACAGGTCTAAATGACACTGAGTATCTGATGGGGTACGTCGGAGGGTTGGCATGCTCGTATCAGAGGTACTGGGATGTTCCTTCCTCCTATCGATCCAGAAACACCAAGACAGGATGATGTTCTATGACATCCATGAGCACGACCTGAGCAGTACGAGGAATGTGTTATCATACCTTTTGCGATGCAAACACTAGAAAGGCCACGAGGGGTACTGGACAAAAGGGCGCACGCTTCAGTTTCGCGGATACATTTGAAGCAGCGAACTTACATGCTGCTTGAACCATGAACGGCCACGACTGGTTCCTCTTGCCGGTAAGAAAGACAATGCTGGCACTGGGAAATTGGTTACTTCAGCGACTACCGCAACAGAACAAACCGCGCGGAGCTCACCAAAATGTGACGAAAAGATACAGATTAAATAGAGTGATTCTTACGACGAGCCCGAGCGACGTTGTCCTAGGAGCGAGAGGGAAGTTTGTTACGATTCTTTTGTGCGATCGGTAGTAGCGGATGCCGATGGCGACTGTAGGAAACGAGATATCAGACCGGTCAGGAGAGAGACAGGAAGATACAAAACCGACCTTCGAATCCTATCATTAATGCAAGCATGACAATAGAAAACATAGGAACGCTCCATCCTCGACTAAGAAACGTCAGTACTAGATTGCTTACAGGGACAGTGAGATGACCTACAATGGTATGTAGACTGTGCAGTAGAGCCCATTGCCTGGGCTGACGGCTTCAGGGTTGCGATCTTGTAGCTATTTGAGGAATTAGTATAATCTTTTGGTCAAGCCAGACCAGCATGCACTCACGACCACGGATATAATGAAGAAAATAAAAAATACAATGTAGGGTAATATAATGGTCTAGTTTACTCCCATTAGTTGGTCGTCTTCCCTCCAAGGACAGCACTCACGATGAATAAAGTCTGAGTATCAGTCCAAGATCGTCCTAGCCATACGCCATGAGGGTCTCTAAATGTTTGCCATATCTGTATGCGAGAGATGTTGAGATGGGAGTAGAAGCAGGATTGCTCTCTGCTCGCCTTGAAAACGACGATGAAGGTGGCGAATGCCGCCCTACAAGTGGCCGAGGTCATCAGACTAAAGGCCCCATTGATGCAATGGTCGCGTACATTGGTGGGGCTCCATGCACCATAGCGGCTTGCGCAAAGCATAATGATGAGGGTGGATTGTAAGGGTCGGGGCTGAGTCCTCTGGAATAAAAGTAGGGAAGACGCGCCAATGTCTATAGCGTGTGATAACTCACGAAAGAGAGTAGGAAATGGAGTTGATAACCCAAGCGATGCAGAAATTGATTAGGGCAGGTTGACGAGGGACTCTCTCGGAGAAGAGGAGGGTGAGGATGAGTAAAGGAAGTCCGACCAGTCCTCCCGCAATGTGAAGCGTCAGGAAAGTGGTTCGAAGGTGCCCTAGAGAAGGCACAATCCCTTGTGCAATGGCATTCTCACTCACAGCTGCATGAGAACGTCAACATCACCATCGCGCTACAAACTCGGTGTGAAACGTACATTCGCCCACCATTGCGCGGCATGAACATGAGGGAGCGCTTCGTTGCTGGATCACTCAAGCCTCGAAGAACATGATAGCGAAAGAGAACGACGTCGACCCTCGTGTTCTCTTGTGTCCTCCCACACCGCTGGCCTGCCCTGGTGTTGTCTAGAATGGTTAAATGCGAGAATGCCGGCTCTGCAATCATTTTCTGTCGGTTGCAATTGGCTATCCTTGGCGAGCCTCACGCCCCGCCTTTGCGCCAAAAATAGGGGCGAATCTGGCTGCCCCCTGATCGATCACCAACAAACGCCGGTGTACCTCAAAAAGGCGCCTACAATCCGCCATTCTTGAGCTGCAAGCTCTGGGGGTGTACCACAGCACACAACTTCCCAATACCTACAAATGTTACCGCTGGCCTTCACTGGGATGGATTGTTATGATAAACCCGGAGGAAAATGCAATGGGGCCCACTCGAAGTCATCTTCGAAGCATCTGTGATGTATGGCTGAGACAGACATTGGCCCAATTGCAAATCCTCTATGGAATTTCGTATCAACGATCTATGGCTCTACGTTGCCCACTAGCAGCATCCCAAACCTCGGGCTCGGCTTCGCCAACTCCAGAGCATTGTGATAGTTTTGGCTTATCGGAGGGTTCCCGAATTGCAGGAGAGGCGCGTCAAAGGACAGGGCTGGAGGGGCTGGAAGTAATGATGAGAGCATTGTCTGCATCCGTGAAAGGTATTCCGATGCAGCAGTCTCAGTCTCTGCGGGTTTCCCATTGCCTGGTGTCTGGTACAACATTAAAACCACGAAAACGAAGATAAAAGAGCCCAGAACTCACTAGAGTTTCCAATCCTGTGTCTAGAATTTCCGAAACCTCTTCCCATGACTGCCCATAAACACCGGATATATTCCGAAGGAAAGCCAGGTCAAAAATGTTTTGTCCATTGGCCACCTTCGAGCTTTCTAGAGCCCACAGCTTAACGAAACCACGTAGAGTCTGTTGAACAATGACACTTTGTTGATCAGAATCAAAGACCACCCCAACGTGACGAATTTCGTCAGCAATCGAAAGCAGTGATTGGAGAAGGTCGGGCGATGGGCCTGTAGGATGTTGCTTCAGATGTACATTGTCAGCGCGTTACTTTGAACACACCAATAACCAGTGACGAATACTTTTGGGTCGAGGGTCTGTTTTCGTTGACAATTCTTGAGGTGATGACTTCGCGCCACTTCTGAAGGGCTGTGTTGTTCAGAGACGCTACCTCTCTCCTGAAGTCTGTATATCGTTATTGATTTACGCCATTCACGATAAAGGAGAAACCAACCTTTCACTACTTCAGGAGAACAACCAATATCCTCAACAAATGTCGAAGATGACAGGGCTTCCGTTAATCTGCTCAAAAAAGTAAGCCGTTCTGCATCGGGGACTACAAACACGATGAGAGATATAATCGACCAGGGAATGCCAAAAGTAGTAACGAACCAGCGCCCTGAATGGAATTAGTGGTTGTCTGACGAATTATAGCAACGATATTAGAAGAAAGATTATGCGCAGAGGCCTGATAATTGGTTTTGAGTTGGTCTACAAGTGGCCTACATTTTTGGATTTGTCACATGTCCGTCTGCAAATAGTCAAAAGTGGACATACATTCGTTTCCCATCTCCGTGGAGCTTCAGATGTAAAATATCCTGCTGAATCGTTCGCGCACATTGCTCAAGTGTAGACAATACAGCATCTAGTTGCAAAGAACGACCAACAAGCTGGCGTTTAAATGCCAGCTGATATTTTTGGAATTGGGTATCAGCAAAGGCTCTGGTGCTTTGGGAGAGCACTGGTATCGGTGGCGGTGAAAAGAGAAATTCTGGAGGTGACGGATCTGTTGTTCTTAAGCTATAAGATACAATTGGAAATTCGAGATAACGACCAACCCTTTGTGAAGCTCTCTGAAGAAGTTGAATCACGTATGCGATCCTTGAATTCGTTCTTTGCGTCCAAGAGGGCCTGCTTCCAAATGCCATTGATTCTTTCATAGCAGACATCGTCGATACTTGCAAGCACGTAGTCTTTCTCTTTACTGTCCAGGCCAGAGGTCATTATGCGTTTCCTCACTGACGTGCGTAGGGACCAGACTTCCTTCACAACAGATAAGCCAGAAAACCACTTGCGAGCCGCAGTTTGCCAGCCGTCCGTAGACTTCCGAAACCATTCTTGAAGGCGTTGTACAAAATGGGTCTCGGTTAGAGACGTTGATGAAGAGGTCAAATCAATATATGGTCGATATGATCGCAGGTGTGAAGGAAGCAACTGGAAGTTGGCCGAAGACGTGAGTTGAGTCAGGAGAGATTGTGTAGAGAGTCGGAGTTCATCAGGTAAATCTTTTGGGTTGGATCCAGGTTGAGATGTGTCAGGCTGTATCGAGTCCAAGACACGAACAATGAGAGAGGAACTGGTTCCTTGCTGTTGGAAAATGGCCCTAGCGGTACATGTTGTTCGGGCTATCGCACTGAAGGCTTTCTTCATAGCCTGCGTGACCTCTCTCACTGGTATAGATCCAGCGCTCGCCGCGTGACCTTTGCTCGGTTTCGTTGTTCCCTCCTTGCTGCTCAGTTGGGAGTCTGGAATCCATGAAAGAACTGATTGTAGTGTTTTTGACCTCTGAGATAGCAAAGCAGCGAGGGTGTCATTCAACGGTCGGGAGTCCAATAAATGCAATGTTACGAGAATTGCACATGTGTCCTGATGTGCGGTTAGCATTGCACCTTCACGGCTGAAATAACCTACCTCAGTCGAGGCCGACGCTTCTCGCAATGACAGGGTAGATTTGTGAATAATTTGCGACCGAAACTGTGATACCACGTCCCATTGCCTCTGAACCAACGGAAATTCCGTCTGTGTTTGTCATGAGGAGTGGCTATATTTCAGGCAAAAAAAACGGAGACCCACCGACACATCTACACCCTCGCCGACCCATGGTTGGTCCTCAGTCTCGTCATGTCGCACTAGGGCTCGGTGGACGACACGAGCTAGTAGAAACAACCACGCAGCCTGTAGGTATTTTTTTCGTTCTATCAGGCGCCATAAATGCTCAGGGGCGTCGAGTAACAACTTCATGTGGGCAGCAAGAACCTGGAGTGTGTATAAATGCCTGTCTGCATGGCTCCATGAGAGACAATGTCGTTGAAAAGCTTTGAACATACCATCTACGCCATCTAAGAGGACGGCATCCGGAGGAGGAAGACCACTCTGAGATACAATCGCCCCTCGACTTCGCTCAATAGCCTCCAATACGTGATGAGAGGATTTCGCAATTGCAATAATAGAAGTTGAGGCTTGCAAAAGATCCCGGTATCGTTCGCTGTGCTTTCCGGGTAGCATTCAGGGCGAGGCTCCGAGGAAGGAAACACAATAAGTATGTACGCACCCAACCATAAGACGCAATTCCTCCTGCTTCGCATCCGCATCGGCCCTACACGCAGACATCATTCATTGACTACAGTGCACGGGATATATGTCCAATAACCTCAATCGTTGTTGCACCGCTCTCACTTCAGAGACGGTGTGCTTCGTGAATAATTCGTCTGAGTCGACCAGCAAAATATCATGATTGTTCGGCGGAGGCGGAGGCGATTTCCGAGTCGATTGTGAAGCGCTTTGAACAGCTGGAGATAAACCTCCAAGACGCTGGTGTTGATCTACCAGAGCATGACCGTTTGAGCTTGGGGATAAAACAGCGCGCGCTGGAGCAACGGACGACAAGATTGACATGGAGGAAGTGGAGAGGTCGAGGTCGAGGTCTGACGCTTCCTGATATATCTGTGTCGATTACGTAAACTTAAGACCCATAGCCGCCGCTTTCAACCCGTCAATTACAAGTGTGTACAGTATGCGAATATCTAATCAACACAACGAAGTCGGATTATAGGTCTGGACATCTACTGATCTACCCACCAATGTGAAAGTCCGAGAGTTATATGGTGTGTAAAGAATAGGTTTGTGCGAGATCAGATCATAGGCGTTAAGAAAGCAACGAAACAAGATAGAAGCATTCCGAACTCAATGAACGAGGACATTGTGGTATTGAACTCCTTTAATACTGGCCCCACGCATCGAGTTCTTGACGTTATGAAGGAATGTTTCGCGATTCTTACTCATCTCAAGAGCGGCCTCTGAAAGGGTCACGGAATTTCAAAATAATGCCATGTTGCCATAATTATGTCGCACCTTTGTTTAGAGGGTCATCGGCATTTGGCTCTAGGAAGAGGTACTGCAGGCCGACCATGACGGAATTAAGGTTTAAGACGGGCTTCCAGTCTTCTCGGAGAATGTTCAGGCAGACATTGCCTTCAAGGTCGACGTTCGGGTGGTAGATCTAGTCAAAAAATATACACCTTTGAGATGCCATGATCAGGCTACGATCAACGCACCGTTTGAGTACATTTGACTTTCGGAGGGTCGTGTGGGTAGTTCGTGTTGATGGCAAACGAGAAAACGAACGCGCCGCCTTTGTACATTCCTACTCCACAGATCAGAGAAGGCATGCAAATATTGAAAGGCGCGTACCCTCATCGGGTGTGATCGTAAGAGTGAAGTTCAGAAGATCGTTGGGATCGGGGAAGTGCGTCTGCATGGTAGGCGGGAGATCGAGCTCGGTCAAGTCTTAACGCGAAGAGGAAGACTCAGCATTACGAAATACAGCACAAGACGTGATGCTAACCTTTCTGAACTCGGATCTGGGCAGCACTTGTCTTTGGCTTCTTCTTAGCTGCCGCATCCTCGTTCTTCTTCATACTCCAGATCTAGAGGGTATGCGTCAGCCGTTGGCCTCTCAAAGAGAAGTGCAATGTGAATATATGCAAACTCACCTTGATCATCTTCGCGGGTGGTGGTGGCGGTAGGTGTGTAAGTCGTGAGTCAAGGGTAGGTGGTGGTTTGTGTGCAAGTTTGAAAGAGGTCACGCAGAAGCAAGGCGCTGCCGTGTGGCTGTGCAGCCTTATGCTCTCCTTTCAATTTGTGCCATGTGCTATGCGATATGATTATGGTTTCCTAGATAAAACCCTCTTCACGGTCTATCTATCACGAATCCCTCTTTCCATCCTCTTTCCACTTATCGCCGATGGCTATCGAAGATATTTCGAAGGAGCTTCCAGTCATCGATCTCGACCTCTTTCTCGCAGGGACTCATGACTCCGAAGCTGTACTCCGGGAATGCAAAAAGGTGAGTAGCGCGTCTGTCAGGGTGAATGAAGGCGACCCACACTTCACCCTCTCTAGGCGGCCGATGCTCTTATAGTCTACGGTGCCCTCGTGCTACATGACTCTCGTGTGTCTGAGGAAGACAACGCGAAGTTTCTGGATCTCATGGAAGATTACTTCAACCAACCTGAAGCCGACTTGAAACAGGATGAACGTTCGCAGCTCAGTTATCAAGTTGGAGTCACTCTTGAGAATACGGAGAAACCGAAGTGCGCAGTGGATGAACCCTGCCTCAGGATCATCGAAGCCTTGGAACCATCTGAAAGGCCTCTCGACATCAGTGCTCATTCTCCAGATCCAAAGTGCCGTTTTTTCTGGAAAATGAGCGAAATACCTCCTTACGAAACGCAATTCCCTGGGCTGAATGCTCCTAATGTTGTTCCGCAGGCGGGTTTTATCAAGGAGAAGTGGTCAGGCACCATGGAGCAGTGGGGCAAGGCCATGAAGAGCGCGTAAGTCGCGCAAAAGCTGCCCCAAGGCGCCATGCTAAACATCACCATTGCTTAGTGTATCTGATTTGGCAGACATGGTTGCCATTGGTCTGGGTATTCCCGCGGAAACCTTCAGGGAGGCAGGTCGCTACGGGTTGGTTGCTTCCACGTCTTTACTAGCCATTATAAATTCAATAATTATCTAGCCCTCATTTACTGGCGCCTACGGCCTCTGATCTTGTCAAATACGGCAAGAAGGACACTATTTTGGCTGGTTTCCATTCAGACCTAAATTTCCTCACCATTCACGGTCGTTCTCGCTACCCTGGCCTGAATATATGGGCACGCAACACTGGCAAACGCATTCCTGTCAAGATACCGCCAGGAAACAATCTTCTAGTTCAGGCAGGAAAACAATTGGAACACATCACTGGCGGTTTTATCAAAGCTGGCTTCCATGAGGTCGTTGTCAACGAGCAAACACTAGAGGTGAGCTGCCATCCTCGTCCAGTATCGTGGTCTCTTCACTGTTTATAGATGATCAAAAATCGAAAGACTTCCTCTCCGGACCGTCCTCTGATCAGAATCTCCTCAACATTCTTTTGGCATCTGTCTTCCGACTACGACCTTGTACCTATTCCGTCTTTGGAAGAGCAGGCCCGGAAATTGCGTGCTGAACGTTTGAAGGTCGGAAAATCAGATGGTGGCGAGAGCGTGTACTCGCCGATGAAGGTTGGCCAACAGGTTGCCCAGTGAGTTGTTGTCGGTTCTTCTAAGCAAGGATACAGACTCACAGGCATTATAGCGAATTAAAACACATAGCTTTAATGGCATGACCAGTGTTACTACGGTGAAAGAGTGGAAATGTTACAATTGTCTCTTATGGTTGGCAAATCTACACTGCGAGTTCAAGATGTCCTCATCCGCTGTACCATCAGCGCAGACATAACAATTTCGTCAAGACAGTCGTGGCCATTTGGCGTAATTTCCAGCCTAGCATGAGCTACAGGTCGACCTGGTCGTCGAGGGAGAGCCGATGGCAAGAAAGTCGCAAGAATATTTGTGATCAACTTTTCTTTACCAGCAAAACACTATCTCTCTGTCAGCACATGTATTAACCTGTTCAAGGAGCCACACTAACCAACAGCTGTGATATCGATTGGCCCGAGGATGACTCCTCCCAGTACATTTCCGTCGTCGATAGGCCCACACGGTTTATTTGTTTCCACAACCACGACTACCGACGATTCAGCGCTCTGCAAATGACTTCTTTGAAACTATCCATATATCCTTACCTTTCCTCGGAAGAGCTTGCTGGGCTCTAACACTTCGTTAATAGGGACTTCGTATCCATGTAGACACATGGAACCTTGTTTCTTGGAGGTTGTACTCATCCTACATCCAAATTGAATCCTGACCAGCTTTGGCCAATTTTTAAAAATACTCACTCGAAGTCGCCAACTAGCTCTCCTTCCCAACCACCAGTGCGGATTGTTGTGATGTATGACGAGGGAATGAAGCAATTTATGTTCACTGCAATGTAGTAAGTAGGATGCGATTCCTCGAGATAACTCGGAGGCCCCAGGATCATGCTATTAGCCGGGATATTTTGCGGTATGAATGTATAGGTGATTTGCGTTCTGGGCCGCAGCGGGCGCTTAGCTTCTGTATAGCTTTTTCGATATTGTCATTAAGGCCTGGGCGCCAATTCCTAGCGAGGGACGCTTACATTGGAGGGTAGATTACCTCGTTTCGGAGGGAACTCAGGGGCGAGCCTGTGGCCAAGGAGCTTGTAGCGCGAGGTTGCTCCGACCCAATTTGAAGCTCGACTTCCGACAAAAGTAAAGATTGTTTAGAGAGTCCTCTTCAGAGGAAGGTTAGTTATAGGCTTGGAGGTAAAAACTAGCACGCACCCTTCGGGCAAGATCATGGCAGGTTGGGGTTAGTGAGGCCCAGTGAGGAGTGTTTGTCAAGGGAGAGTGGCGACTGTGCATGCCAACTTTATTCAACTTCGACCCGGATAGATCTACCCAATCGTGGGGCTGTGTGACGACTGGGATCATCGGGTTTGCATAGGTTGAAAGCCAGTTGGAGGATGATTGATAGATATCTGGACCGCAGTTATCGGCGTGAAGACAGGTCCTGATTCAGCAAGTCTTGTCTTGCTACATAAATACAATGTACACCAAATGCGCAATAGATCATACAGGGATATAAGTATATATAAAGGAATGATTCAGACCATTAAACGATGTTGAAACCGATGAGAGAAAGCTCTATATAGAGTTAAATTCAGCAGGTCAAGCGCCAAAGGCGCGTAGAACACTCTGAAGCTTTGTGATCATCTCTTCCCATTCCGCCTCGGAGTCGGAAAGCGCAGTGATAGCACCGCCAGCTCCTATCGCCCATTCTTCATGGAAACCCATTGTACAGTCCCGTTGTTGCTCGACCGATTGTTCTTCCGCGTATTTGAAACAACTGCGGATAGTGACGGACCAATCGCCCCCGCCACTGACGCACCAATAGCCAAATACTCCAGAATAAATGCCACGCTCTTGGTCCTCAAGGGTCTGGAGGATTTCGACACTGCGCTTCTTTGGTGCACCGGTCATGCTGCCTGGCGGAAAGCTTCGCTTAAGGACCTGCCATCCAAGCTGATCCTCCGGGAAGCTCTCGTCGTCTTTTAACTTCCCCTCTATGACACTGACAAGTTGCCAGACAGTCTCGTATTCTTCCACAGAGCAGAACCGTCTGACTTTGACATCGTCGCCGACAACGCCATGTAAATCATGCCGAATGAGATCGACGATCATCAAATTCTCTGCAACTTCCTTGGTACTTCCCACGAGTGCTTGCTCTGCCACAGCTCGAGTGATGTGCGGAGCCTTGCAAATGGTTCCTTTGATTGGCCGGAGTTGGCATACAGTTCCAGGAGGTCGGGTGTACGAGAGGAAACGTTCCGGAGACGACGAGAGCAGTGTTGTTGGGTGTAGACGCAGATACGCTGAATGAGGAGCCGGATTGCGCCTGCGTAGACGTTTGTATCGTTCCCAGGAGATTGATGATGCACTGGGAAGGCCAGTGGAGGCAATGGAGATTCGAGTCTGCGCTGTCAGGCACAGCTCGTAAGAGTCTCCGGCGAAAAGATGCTCTTTCGCTTGATTGATACGGGATATATAGCGTGTTTTACTGGGAAGTGTAATGCTCGGTTTGCCGAGGGGAAGAGGGCTGTCATTTGAGGCCTCAATTGGCAGAGCTTGTAACTTGGTGATGGTGTCTGAAAGCCATTTATCATCGTTAGGCGCGATAGACTGTAGGTAGATCTTGCCCGTCTGAGAATCGACTACCACGCTCCTCTCGACGAAAACGAGGTTGACATCAGGATGTTTGTTATCGGAAAACCCTTTCTCCGCCCTATCCAGCTGAACATGCAGCCCCTGGACGCCAAGCTCATAGCTCAGAGAACCAATGAAACCGCCCCAGAAGGGAAGTTCAGGATTTCCATTAGGGATTGCCCTCGACCGCATAAATATTGCGAGCCAGGTCCAGATATCTTGCGTGTGGAGTGCTTCATGGAAAGTACGCCCATCCTTCGTCAGAGACACGGTTGTGTCACCGACACGGTATTTGACATGCAGAGTGGAGGAAGAAAGGCAGCCAACGATAGAAAATCGGCCTGGTTTCGCAGCAGATTCCAGGAGGACAAATTGCGAAGCTTCCTGTGAAGCACCAAATGCTTCGCAGATGTCAACGACTGTGAGGTCCGAACGGTCCAGGACGAGGGTAGCAACTCCTGGATGCTTTCTCGATGTCGGAAACGGTGACGAAAAGGTGGCTTGAGGCCAGGGCGTGCCAAAAGTTTCGGATAGTGCTGCGCTCCAGGGAACTGCACGCCTCCCTGCACGTACGGACCATGATTCTGCTAGACGCCAAAAGTTGCTCACAACCTGTAGACCTCCGCCTTCGGTGCAAACCGACTCCGGATGATATTGAACCGCCCAAAATGGCGATGACTTGTGGTGCACGGCCATAACAACTTTGCCGTTTTCATCGTCTTCCGTCCAAGCCAATTCCTCCACATCTCCGTCATTCTTCAGCTCGACGTGAAGAGAATGATATCGGACGGCATGTATAGGGCCGACGTCGCGAAATAGGTCCGTGCCGTGATGGTGAATATGGGACAGCTGTCCGTGCTTGACAGTGTTCAGTCTTTTCAGGATGGCACCATGTTCAATCGCCAAACTTTGGAGCCCAAGACAGACACCAAAAATTGGGATAACATCCTCATTCTTCAGCTTCCACAAGTCTTTGACGACACCGATGTCTTCTGGATTGTCTGGAGAGCCCGGCCCTGGGCCCACAACGACGGCGGAGAAGTACGGGAGATACGCTCGCAGAGCGGAAACGTTGTATTCATCGTTTTTTATGACTGTGAGGGCACAATCAGGTATAGCCTGTCGGCATAGAGAAGCAAGACTGCAGGTGAATCGGTGAGAAGTATTCAAGGTTGCATGTAATGACTAACTTATGAGTGAAGGAATCGTAAGAATCAATGAGGAGGAGCCTTGGGTGTTCGATTGTCATGTTGCGAAATGTCGATATTGTACGTTCTCTGACACATAAGAAGAATGTGATCTGAGAATTACGACGAGAAAAATGGCCGGAATGGCGCAGATGAGGGTAAAAGTGTGGGCAACCTACCCGATGATAAGATCGGAAAAAAAGAAAAGAGACGACATTTTTTTCTGAAATCGTCATACACCTACGTCGGATCTCCGAACTAGGAGAACTTGGTAATTGAACGTCCGCTTTTCGAAGCGGTATACATGGTGTGCATTCTTTCGTTTCGCTTGAGGAGCTCAATCACGAAAAAAATGCTGACGTTCGCAGTTCAGGACGAGCGGGGTGTTAACAATGAGCCCAGCGGCCCCAGCCCGTGGCTGTGTCTCCTTATGACGTCACGTGAGCTATACACTTTCTAAGCGCGTCTCTTTGCGAGCTCGATGTCCGCACTCTTCCACGTCTACGACAACGATTTGCCCTGTAGCCGAATAATTGGCCTCCTGTTGATGCACTAACATATTTCTCTCTCTCTCCTCGATGCAGACGACCGCGACCGTCAATCAGGATACCAGCAATGTCCAGATGTACTTCAAGAAGGTGCATGGCCTCTGTTCTCCTCCATGACAATTCCTAATTCTCAATTCAAGCTGAAACTTGTATGCGTCCCATTGATGGGCGCGTCAAAATTAACCCCTGGTTCTACTCTAACAATAACAACGCTACTCAGCCAGCTTGTTGGACTCTTGAATGAAATTCCACCAGAACATCTAACGCCTAATCTCATTTCCTACGTGTCCCAACCCCTATTGGTAATGCTTCAGCGCAACTCTTCAACTGAAATATCAGACCAAATCCTGGAGAAGATTCTACTTGCTCTGAGGTCGCTGGTGGAAGGCTGGTGGTGGTCGTGCGAGATCAACGTTTGGGAACAGATATTAAGACTTTGTGGCGCCATACTTGGAGGTATAGGCGGGAATATGAAAGGCAAAGGCAAGACTCGGGATGATGAAACAAAAGAGGCGGCAGCCTCGTGCCTTCACACGCTCCTCCGACCCCGGACATCTGAGGAGGCTATCAAGTGGTCTCTGGACTCCAATGAAGCTCAAAATCGCCTCTGTGAATTTCAAGAGCGTACGCGAAAAAACCCTGGGTCTGTACCAATTATCGGCCAGACTCTCGAGTCTGCACTGGATTGCGCAACCTCTCGCCACCTTCCATTGCAGCGCATTTCTTTGGAAGTTATCGGCCTCTTGATCGATTTATATTTTCCCGATCAGCTCATTCCATCTGTGCTCCCTGGTGTCGCTAGTACCATGACAAAAATTTGTCTTGGGACGCATCAAGGCAAAGGCTGGGCCAATGGAGAAATCGTGAGCCGAGGACTTCATGGGATGCAAGTCACCATAGTCAAGGCCATAGGGGACGAAGTCTGTATCAAGCATGGGGCATTACGGCCACTCCGCGATCTGGATGACCTCATGAAAGTAGACGACACTATCGAAAACGCGGAACCCTATAATGAGCCGTCCTACAGCACTCGGCGGACTGAGTCATGGCTGCGCGGAACAGCCACACAATTGCATATCGCAATTAACACCCTTACCCCTCTTCTCTCACATCCCACTCCCTCTGCACTAATTTCACTATGCACGTTCTCAGCGACTTTAATACGTTCTACACCGTTGACCCTGCCTCGCACACAACCCCTCCTATTGTCATTTCTTCTGTCGCTTTCACTATCTGACTATCCATCCGTGTCGTCCAATGCACGCCAGTCGTTAATCAATCTCCTCGACAAACCTTCCGACGCGAAGATTTCTCTACAACAAACGCTAATGCAGCAACTAGGTAATAATTTGTCAGCTCTGCCGCGCTTGCTTTTGACGCAGGCCGAATCGCGAGTCTCACACGTCGCAGGGCTCGTTGAGGCTATCTGTCATCTCGCTTCAGATCATGGGCTCCATTCACCCCTCTCAACGGTTGCAAAGGGAGTGGGCAAATTACTTGGTCCTACAGGCGGCATCGAGAAGTGGGGTTTGGGTTTGCTAACCGTTTTAGAAATCGTGGAACCGCAAGTGATTATAATGCAAACGTCTGCCGCACAGTTGACGCTGGAAGGCAACCCCGAAAACCCTCAATTGGCCAGTTTCCCAGAGCTAGTGTTCAAAAACATTTCATCCCGCGAAACTCGAGATGCATTGAAGAACATGTTTCATGCCCTCGGGGCCGCAGGGGGTGATTCCGCTCTTTTTGCGGCGGAATGGTTTCTACGTTTGGGCTGTTCAGGCACCAGCTCAACATCCGTTGCAGCTCTTTGGTGCACATGCCGTTTACTGGAGGGCATTGCTAAAGTCTCCCTGCACCAGGAGGACACAGGTTCCGTACCAGTTGTTCGACCGTCAAAACGGCTGGAAAAGCAAATGCGGACTTTCGCCAGAGCTGCATCAGAAATTTGGGACCAATCAGCTCCTGTGACCATGGCGAACAACGACACTGACAATGGTATAAGTGATGATTCTTTGCTAGTGCAGCACCAAACCGGCCTCGTCCCCTTGCACGAGACGTTGAAAATAACACATCCTACCCGTCCCAAAGTCGCGATCAAGATTTCTCAACCAGCCGTTCATAGGGCGCTCTGCCTTCAACTTATTGGCATCACTGCAGGCGTCATGCAAGATCGTTTTAACTCTCTGTTCATCCACACGTTGTATCCTATTCTCCACGCTCTCGTGTCGCCGCTGCCGTTCTTGGCTTCTACCGCGCTTGCAACTCTCAATTTCGTGACCATTTCCACGTCGTATGCTTCACCCGGCAACCTCCTCCTATCGAACTTCGACTACATCCTCGACTCTGTTTCACGGAGATTGACACAACGTTGGCTTGATATAGATGCAACCAAAGTTCTAGGCATTATGGTTCGCCTTGTTGGTGCCGATATTGTGGAGAATGCAGGAGATGTCGTCGAAGAATGCTTCGACAGACTCGATGAGTTTCATGGCTACGTTGCAGTTGTTGATGGTCTCATCGAAGTCATAACTGAAGTCATCAAGGTCGTCGAACGTGAAGCGAGGGCAAATCCTGCGCCAAAGTTAGATGCATTTGCGACACCAAGCACCAGTGTGACGAAAGCTAATCTGGATGATTTCTTTATTTTCCTTCCTCAACAGTTGAATGACTCTCTCCTAGAATCGGACAAGACTGACTACGGCCCTGCCCCCAGAGAGCCTTGGGGAAAGAAACATCAGACAGAAGACGAAATTGATGACAGCAGCGATGCCGCGAAGACAGGCCCTGTGTCCAGCGATGAACCCCCTCTCACGCCAGTACAAGTGTTGACCAAGCAAATGGTGACTCGATCCATCTACTTCCTGACTCATGATTCGCCAGTCATCCGAGCCCGGATCTTGACTCTACTCACTCTCGCGGTCCCCGTCTTAGCTGAATCCTCTCTTCTTCCATCCATCCATTCTGCCTGGCCATTTATCCTCAACCGCCTCGACGATACGGAAACATTTGTCATCAGCGCCGCCACTGGTTTGATTGAAGCCCTCTCTAGAGATGTCGGACACTTCATGTTCCGCAGGATTTGGGATGATGTGTGGCCAAGATTTCGCTCTATGTTGCGAACTCTGGAGCAGGGCGAAAGCGCTAGTGCACTTACTCGTCGCGACAAGACAAAAGTTGGTACTGACTCAGCTTATACGCATACACACCGCCTATATCGAAGCCTAATCAAGACCATGACCATGGCTCTCAAAGGTGTTCATGTTCATGAGGTTTCCTTCTGGGAGGTGATTGTATCATTTCGACGCTTCTTGAGTCACCATGCGCACGAAGAGCTACAGCATTGCGCCTTGCACCTTTACGAACAGGCAACGAAGAATAATCCTGATGCTGTGTGGTTACTCTTGGCTTCAACAGTGGAGGAGATTGACCCTGTTATGAGCTTTCTTCAGAACGAAAGCTGGGACCTTGGTAGAAATGCGAGCACACTTTTGAACGTTGTAGAATAGGAATACATACTCGTATATTGTTCATAATCCTTATGTAATGGTATCGCGATCAGATTCAGGTTCAGACTTTATAGAGACAACGCCTTCGTCCTCGGCAGGCAGCAACCGGAATCTGCTGTTCGGGTCATATCTACGAAGCTGGACACCTGCCTCTTTGAAAAGGGCAGCTGAGGCGTCATCTCTCCAGGATGGTCAGTGTTCCTGTCAGAGACCGTTAGATTGAGACTTACACTTTGTATGTTAGATTGTATACGACCGTTTTGACCCCTGTTTGGATGATCTTGACGGTGCATTTGAGACAAGGGCAGCTGATTTTGAGGGAATTAATTCTTTCGAAAGGGGACCGAGAATGGTACGCACGTATTACAATACAGAACACAGTCATCACCAACCCTCTCACGTCCAGCTTCGAGCAAAGCATTCTCTTCCGCATGCAGGCAAACGCATTCATAAGGTACGATACGGGGGTTACTCGCGGAATTGCAATGCGAACAACCACCTTCATTGCAGTTGGTAAGTCCACGAGGAGTCCCATTATATCTGCCAAATCCGAATCAATCGACGGCAGCAAAGCAATTGCGACTCGTACCCAGTGGCAAGGACACGATTTCCTCTCACTAATATGGCGCCTACTCTCCTCTTCATGCAATTTGAACGACGAGATGCTAAAGATGCCAAAGTCTGGAGGAAATGCGTTGAACAATCTCAAGTCAAGACATCGCCGCCATATACTCGCCATGAAGTAGGCGTCCCAACTGGGCCGTAGATGCTCAGGATGCAATAGATCGAGACCGTCAAGATATGCATGAAGATCTGATAGAGCTGTGAAAGAGTTTTCCACTTGAATATTTACGAGATCGGCTATATTTTGCAAGGAAGCTTGTCTTGATGATGGGATTTGGCGAATACCAAATACAAGCCGGTCATCCTCTTCAATGAAATCTGTCAAAGTCATGTTCATGGACCTGGACTAGGCGCATTCAGCCAGACACCTCGATTTAGAGATAGAATAGCGACCTTCTAGAGCGAGCATATCGTTCCAACAATGGGGCGTCGATACGGAGGAGGAGAAAGAACGGTCGCCGAATGAAAGGCTCTACGAGATCTCTTGTGTTGAGATCGGTCGTCACAAAGTGTTGTCTCCAGTTTTCCGTGACAAAGCTCAGCAGTGCTTCTGTGCTCGAGAAGCACCGAGTTTGTTGTTGGCGTGAGTAGGAAGATGTCGAAGTGGGAGCAGGTGAAGGAAGTGGGCTCATAGATAAAAAAGACAGATGTCTTGACGGGACATCCGTCTGTGACTTCAGCGATAAGCGGAGACCTGATGGTATTCCACGCGGTAAACCGTTCGTCGTTTTGAGCGCCTAACAAGGTTGATACCAGATATGTATCCGATTGTACTATGAACGCACCTCAAACCTCTCCTCTAGCCCTCCGATGTTGATATCCGTGTCGGACTGGACAATGCGAACGGAGGTGAATCCTTTGCATGATACCAGATAGTTCTCAATGACCGACTTTCCTGAGAAGCGCGTCCCGACGATGGCGACGAACATGATGATTGGGTCCAAATTCACAAGGTGTTGGTGTGACATCAGCCTTGCGATATGTGACATACGCGAATATACTGGTCAGACGTCGACATAAGTACTTAGAGCATGCGGAGACACCACCAGAACTTCAAATTTCTCCAACGAGTAAGGAACGGGAGATTAATTGCTGCGTCCTTTCAACAAATGCTCTCGATTTTTCAGTTTTGCCCTCTCTCTCCCCTGATTTCGCAGTTCCTTGGAGACTTTCATATCTTTAGGAGCCGTAGTACGAAGTTGTTTGACATGGGTTGAAACAAGATTTCGAGAGGGGTCTGCTCTGGAGAGCCATTGCGCAGCGAGAACAGGAATCCGATCCAGTAGCGGCAGTAGACCCTCTTGTTCAGGGTAATCAGTCTAGAAAACGTTTATCAATGCAACATTGTATTTCTGGCGAGTAACTTACACTGATTGCCAGAACAGCCGCCCGACGGATTCCCAAAGTTTGCGCAAGGGTGGACTCAGAGCCCTTCGGGAGGGGAACTATTTTGATAGGTTCGCTTGGACAATTTGAATTGAAAGCCGCCACAAGATGAGGCAGATGATCGATTAGCAAGGGCGGGTCCACATCGGCTCGACAAACGAAGACGTATTTTAAGCGCGTTAATTTCTTAGAAGACTGTTCTTGAACACTGAAGATCACCGGGCAATGGGCATTTTGGACCTGAATCTCGAGGACTTTCGTGACTGCGTTAATGCCATACACTAGATGATGCAAGAGAAGTGGTGGCCCTGGAACTTTCTTGATAGGTGAAACGTCATCTACAGTTCCGCACACGTTCGAATCGGGGTTGGTCGCGGTTTGAGGCGTAGCATTAGACTCGCTGTCCACAGGCACCATGGTCTCGTCAACTGAGATTTCGCGTCTCTTCTCTTGCGAAGGGGAAACTATAGACATTTTCGAAGCCCGTTTCCGTTTACGGTTCAGTGAGGAACGTTGGCCAAGGTGATTGGAGGTACCATGTAGAAGCTGAATTATTGACGCCAAGATAGAGTTTTGGAGGTTTAAGGGGACGGAGGGCCTACGAGCGTTACAAATCCATTGCCATCTCGAGAAGAGGGACACACCATTGAATACGGAGGGGACTATCTAGCACACCTTTGAAGACCACTTTCTTCTCTTTAGCATCCTTCGGTCTCGCGCGATTGGAAGGTTGAGTGTGTATTCGAGCTTGCTGGTCGGCCATTGGGTGGGAGGACCTAATGATGAAGGTGACTGCTGTGTGGGAATGAAGCTCAGAGCTATTACATAATGCGTTCAATTCGATTACCCAACGACCTCCCGAACTACCCAGACAAGTGACTCAACAAAACCTGGGATGAATCTTGTTCGACAAGGCACTATTTTATGGTCTGGCACTGCTCACGGGGAACATACAGATTTCGGCACTGTTCTCGGAGACGCTCATTCTCGCCTTAAATCTGGAGCCAAGCTGCAACAGTCACAAAAATGTGGAACCACCAAAGCCATAACTCTGGAGCGCGCTTCTCGCAGGTCTCGTGTAGATGTCGATATTCTATTGGAAAGTGATGTCTGCGTAGAAGGCGGGCAGCTTACAGGTCGACTCAAGATCCGTGTCAGAAAACAGGCGAAGGGAAGGGATCCCATTATGCTATCGGAAGGCAAGGTACGAATTATCGGCTTCGAAAGCACCATGAACGCGCAAGAGCGTAGTATCTTCTACGAACGTTCTGCACCTCTGGGACAAGTGTCTTCCGGATTAACAAGGCTTTACACCTCTGACTTCGACGACGAAGGCTTTGCCCAGACTTCCGAAGGCGTTTACTCGTTCCCTCTTGCGGTTTATCTTTGTCCAGTCTCAGAGCGAGGAGCACCTAAAGGTAACATTTCTGTTCACCCGGGCGTTGCTGTTCGTTATATTGTCATGGTGTTAGCTTGCATTCAGCTCTTCTTCCTGCAGCTCACACTGATGCTCTGGAAACTACGACAGCTCTCTCAGAATTAAAGACATGCTTACAGGCAGCAAAGCTATCACACACTTCTATCGTGACTGTAGCATCTGGCCTAGACTCAATCCTTCGGTTGTCCTCGCTCCTCTGCTCCAACCTCTCCAGGCGACAGCCTCAGAAAGCGGCGGGGACAAAGTTCAACTGACAGCTTCCTTACACAGATCATACTGGGTCGCCGGTCAGCTCTGTCGTGTTCGTGTCAGGGTGTTAAACAACTCTAAGAAATTGCTGAAGAGCGTCGTTCTTGAGCTTTTCCGGTCCACAACGATCTTTAAACGCGAGCGACAAGCCAGTGGTCCAGAAGAAGTGATGAGCGTTTCTCCTGCATCTACGACTACGAAGAAAGTAGCCGAAACCTCGATAGTCGTCGGAGATCGAGCTACTCGAGGGCACGCAAGTGCAAAGGGATGGTGGACTGGTGTTGCCCCTGGTGAAATGCAGGTCTTTATGCATTCAATCTTGATACCAGTAGGTGCTTAGAATTACCTTTCGTGCCGCAGTTTCAACATTTCCCTCAGCCAGATGCAGTGTCGATTTCGCGTGGTCAGCTCTTGGAGATCTCGTACGCAATACAAGTCGTTCTCAATACGAATGCAATTTTCTCATCGGATGTCCACGTGTCGTTACCCATTCGAATCATCAATTTCATCTCCATCGACCCTCCTCCAGCCTCGCCGGCCTCCCTGGATGTTACGAAAAGCCTTGTAGAAGACGAATACGACCAGCGCTGCGAATACTTCGAGCCTGAGTCGGAGGACGAACAGTATGACGGCTATGAAGAGCTTGGAAATCTCCCTATTCTCGACGATGACGATGAGGTCGTTCAACACGCGGTCCGCTCTGTCATGAACGACGCAGTTCGTCATGAAGATCCTTCGCGTGGCTCGGAGATCTATTATGCGGCGTTGCAAGAGGACCTCGATCGTGCCGCGGAAGATTTCGACAGGAAGCAAAGGAGAGAACGGCGAGAATATGAAAACGCTTCTGCAGACGAGTCCATCAGCATCCCAGCGTCATCTGGTCATGTGGCAGCTCGGGCACGAAGGACCTCCGGTTTTGCTTCAAGAGTGGAGGAAAAAATGTTGAAACGACAGGCGACTGTCCGCGAGTATTATCCGGCAATATCGAAACATGATTCTGAAGATCATCATATCGCCACCAAAATCGAGTCTGATTCTTGTCCAACTGGTTTGTTCGAAGAAGAAACTGGGCCAGTTGGAATTGGAGCGCGCAAGCCAGCTCAGCTCAGCACCGAGCCTGGCGCTCTTCGGTCAACCGAAAACAGGGTGGAAAGCGTTGGCCCTGATGCTGCATCCCTGCAGTCACAAAACACGCGAGAGGAAGTCATACATGGGCGCCAAATGGACCCACCTGCCACACACATCGGCGATCCCAAAACTGCGCCCTCTAATCAGAGCTACGGGGAAGTCAGCGATCAATTCGAGCGCAATTACGGTGCAAGGATCATGGGTGCAGGCAGTACTACCGCCTCGGGAGGACGTGTTCAAGATAAGATTCGTGAGCTGGAGGAAAGAGTGGCGTCTGCAACTGCTTGATACCAGCCTTCTAAGTACACTGTGCTTTTCGGCATTGGAGTAAACCTCTTCTCGACTGCGTGTTCAATGCTATGTCACGATTGTCAAGGCCACGATGGCAAGAAACAAAAGGTGGTAATAAAGGTGAAGGTAGAGTTCTGTTAGATAGTGAAGATACGAGTAGAGTGGTTGTTCTCAGAATAATCAAAAAATCGTCCATGAAAAACTAGTCCAATACAATATCAAAGGAAAAATGTAAGTAGAATGACGAATGACGAAGACCGTGCCTGTCTCAACCTCCTAGTAGAGCGAGCGCAGCTCGAAGCTCTTTCCGGGCTTGTTCGGCATCCTCGTAGTCCAGCGAGCTAATCGCGAATCGGCAATGCCGCTGAGCCTTCGCGATGATGCTTGGAGTCAACTCGAAAGCCTCCTGGGGTATCAACGGCGGGAGAATGGGATGAGCATAAATTCCGGTGCTACGTGGGGGTGAATTCCGAGCCGGTGGCGGTGACGAATAAATATACGATCGTGGCGGAGAGAGGGATGGCGGAGGAATTGGTGGAGGAACTCCTGATGAAGGATACACCTGCATTGGGCTGACTACAGTCGGAGGGGACGGTACGTATATGCTTGACGGACCAACATATTCCTTCGGTGGACTTGATTTGAGTTGCGGCGGAGAAGGCGGAGGAGGCGATCCAGCGGTAGAAGGAGTGAAGTGTACCTTCTTATCCGAATCCGGCGATCTCGACTTGACAGAGCTCTTGGGGGGAGACGGCGGAGGAAAATGTCCACCTTCAAGTCCGTCCGTCTTCTTCAGCACACCTTTGATGCTGCCGTTGGACCCGATGGTATTGGAACTGCTCCCGCTTCCACTCCTTGGTTTTGTGTGTCCAACGTTCATCGGACCGCCAAATGCTCCACGACTTGGACTGGGTGTGTCCATACTGAAGACATCTGCAACCTCCGCTCCTGGAGTAGCTGTGGTGCTCCATGTCCCGGAAGCAAAATCGCCATGCTCGGCCCACCTTTCATGAGGTTGATCAACTATAACTTGATGGTCAAACTTGGGTGGTGAGGACGACGGCGGAGAGACCATTGATGCCGAGGGAGCACAGGACGAACGAGGAGGGGAAGTGCTCGGCTTATAAATCCGAGGAGGAGATGAAGAAATGAGCGCTGAATCTGACGAATGAGCAAGGGGTAACGTGGGCGGAGAGGGGATGGTGAACTGCTCTGTTCCCTCCTGCTGGCGTTTCAGTTCCTCTTGTTCTTCTGCCCAACCTGGGGGACCAGGGACGGGTTTACGACCCTCACGGAAGGCTTTGGCGATATCCGCAGCCTTCCACTTAGCGTATCGTATCTTCTCCTCATTCTGAATAGAAGCCAGCGTAAGTCAGATACGTGAAGCCGTAAAATAAGAGGTACGCACTGATTCAATTATATCTACTTGAGTGAACGTCTTCAGGACCTCGAGGAAGTTGGCTGCCGCCAGAAACTTCTTGGCCGTGGATCTGCGAGAACGTCACTGAGATGCGTGCTCGATCGGCGGCAGAATATAACGAACCTGGTTGTGCGACCACTACGATCCTCGTTGTCAGCATTCGCGAAGACCTTGAGCGCGAAGTTCTCCACGTATGCGGAGCTGACGATCTCGACATCGAGAGCATCTTTGTGCCCAATAGCAGCTTTCATTTGCTCCAGAGTCCCAAGGAGAGCATAGAGAAGGTCGCGAGATTGACTATCGCGGGCCTTTAATGCGATGCCAACCTGGGCTGCATAGTATGCACCTGTGGGTAGGTGGAATCGGCTGATGGTCTCTGAAAGATTGTGCAAGAGGGGACTCACACCAATAGGCGATGATGGGATCCTGTTTCTTGAGCTCCTCTGCTCTCTGGAGATAGGGCGTAATTGCCTTGAGCTCCGGGGGGACGGGAGGGAGACCGAGGATGGCGGACGACATGGAGCGTTGAGGGCAATAACTGCAGCTGAGTCGCAGCGGGCCGTGACGCGCTTTTATGGATTGTTGTAACGTGACTCAACTTGCCTCTTTTGGCCTGCGCGTCTAATCGCGTAGAATGACGTCAACACTAGTTTACTTCTCTCCATGTCTGTATATCTCCATTCTTCTCGCTCCTTGCAACGCGCAAAACGCGTGGTCGGCACCAGTCTCCAGCAGCACTTCTTTCCCCTTATTGGCCACCAATGCGATGTGGTAGGATTCTGTGCATGCTATCATTGTCGTAACCCGTGTACTCTGGTCCTCACTTGCTCATCGAAGATCATCGCTAATGGATGTGCAGCTCGAAATGTCGCAGTACGTACTCGCTTGTGGTACGCGCTGCCCACATGGCAAGAGTAAGTTATAGCATCGCCTGGTTCCCAGTCCAACGCGGAGAAATAGACTGGCCCTTGCGGCTCGCAGTTATTCACCAAATTAATACATCAAAAAGGATCGTCTGAACCGACAAAACACGCTACCCCCACCTTGAAGTTCCCGCCTGCTTCCCTTGCCGAGAACTTCAGCACGATCAGGTGCGAAGGTGCTTTGGGACAAAGTCTATACCCTCGGAGCTGATAAGTCAGCCTCAAGGCCAACACGCGTCGTGGTGTCATCTGAATAGGTCCGACAGTTCCAGAGCTGGCCTTGGTTCCACTGCTGCGATGAATCGGAAGTCTGTCGTCAGAAATTGATTTGAACACCAGATTTGTCAAAAGATCGAGTATCACCTCGCTAAAAGCAGGGGATACAGATGTGGGGAGGGTGTTCACTGCACTGCGTTGACTTCATCTAACTTTCAGGGTGAACATATGCCCCGCCTACTTGAATTGAGGGATTTTTCGAATGCATGACACCATGCCACGCTTGCGGGGAAGAATTTTCGTGACATCTTATTTTCATAGTGAGGCCAGTCGTGCGCCACATTGACTACCAACTTGGTCATTTCTCACTCCTCTGACAGGAGCTTGAAGCTCCCGAGGGTCGAGGCCGGGCTTTCCATGACATGAGGATGCGCTTCCGGGTCCATTGAATTTATCAGCACTGTTGGTACGACTTTCGCAGGCGGGGCGCCAGGGCCTATATAGTCGCTCTTGGAGCGGTTGAATGGTGGTGGATGAACTGCTAAAGAAGAGGAGGCAGTGCCTGGCTGACTCCAATCATATGGTCTATTGCTCGTGGGCACAGAGGCCTGAGAAGGTGGGGCCCTACCGCTCGTAGCTTCGCCTTCTCCTGATGCTAGAGGAGACGCAGCTGACATATGGGGTGATGTTACACCTATTGAGTTATTGCGAGAGGTTGGGAAATCAAAATTAGGCATTTGGAGGGCGTGGAATTCAGACAAGGTTTTCGAGAGGTCATCAAGCTGTTAGAAGGCAAGATGGTAAGCGCATCATGTTAGTATTTGCACTGATCACAAGGAATAACCTGACCTTGCTCATGATACCTTGTATCGCGTCTTTTCTTCCTTCAAACTGGCTCGCTAATTTAGCGAATTCTTGCTCTCGCAGTCTTGCTTTCTCCGCTTCTTCGTCAGGCACGTTGACACCCTCATCGTCTTCATCCTCCCCCTCGGCAACGCTGACGGCTCGTTGACGCGGACGTTGAAGCCCAGGAGGTACCACGGG
The DNA here is from genome assembly GCA_013376435.1 of Cyclocybe cylindracea. Lineage (NCBI taxonomy): Eukaryota > Fungi > Basidiomycota > Agaricomycetes > Agaricales > Hemipholiotaceae > Cyclocybe > Cyclocybe cylindracea. The sequence continues at coordinate 1,470,323 of MPNV01001881.1, forward strand.
GTCTCCAGGACTCAAGCTAGACGAATCACTGGCTCCTTCGGGTGCGATAGACTTGTGAGAGGACGGCTTCAGTCTTTGGGACTTGAAGTCGCCACCTTTGCTGACTCCTATGCTCTCCATTTCGAGATGCATCTTAGATATCTCGCTCTGTATATCCAAAACACGCGATAAGTGGGACCAAACTGCGTCACTGCCGGGCGGATTTGAGTGTATAGCACCATCGTGGCCACCCGCAGGGTTGATGCGCGACGGAGATTGCTCTTCGCCATTCTGATTAAGTTCTTGAGCATGGGGTATTAGAACTCCTAAGGTGCTTCCGTCGAAAGGATCGAGTAACAGGTCTGGAGAGGTGAAGCGAGGGCCATCTTGCGGTATAGGGGACGCAGCTTTTTCGTCTTGTTGTGTGCCTATCGGGTCTGGAGAGACAAGACCATCCTTGATGGATGCCGGAGCAATGGGTTTGTCGTTCGCAGCAGATTTCGGGCCCGTTCCGTGCAGCTCTGAAAGTACAGCATCGTGTGGTGTTGTATACGTAGTAAATAAGCGTTTAATTGGCTTGTCAGTTGAAGCTCGGGGTGGTTGGCTGCCTGGAGGTGGGGAAAGAGAGGGCCGTGGTGTTGTACCACCGTCCGTGTCCTCTTCATTGGCCCTTGGTCCAAACCACGAACCTAGCATTGCAGGGGAACTTGAAGCACGTCAGAAGAATCTGGGACTCGGCATCCTCAGCTTGTCACGACTCATATGGTAGATAATGTCACGTCGGCCCGCTCAACACCGAGCATCGAGCGAGCTCAAAAGCAGAGGAGCACCATTCCTACTCGAACTTTCCTTATGAAGTAAAATCAAGTAGTTCATTCGTGTTGAAGGTACTTCTTTGAAATTGTATACACCGATGCGAACTACAGGCATTGCCCTTGGAAAAGATGTTATCGATGAGTCGAACGAACATGCCTTTTAGGAAAGTAGGTATTCGTGGTCGCTTCGCCGACGCTCTGGAACGATTGAGCCGTGTAACGGTAATGGTCCACAAATGAGATGCTCGTGCGGCTTGCAGCTAGCGCAGAATACCCTACAAAACGGGCAGGTGCTGCGATAGCCCCGTTCACCCAGCTGTTGTTTGGAGTGTTGGAAGCAATGATTGGGATGGCGCTCTTGGCTTCGACAGTGTTGATTGCGTTTTCTACATCATAATTAAATGTGTGGATGACAATCGATGTTCCACTGAGTAGGAGGTCGGTGTCTGGATTAATAGGTGCTTTGAAATAAACTCACTTCGTTGTTTTAACTATAGCGGTCCCATTGTAATCATCGCCAACCGCGGCTTGTCGTCCATTGTCGACTGCACCGGCTGAAACATCGTTGTGCCCAAACTCAATGATAACGAAATCGCCGGGCTGCACTGTGTCGATGATTGTCGTAAATCGACCTTCTTCCGTATATGATCTCGCAGATCATCCGCTGACCGCCAGATTAACGACCGGAATAGTCACGTATTGCCCAAGGAACGTACCCCAACCTGTACATACCATTCAGCATTTGTATCGCACATAATGTCATTGAGCGAACCCTACCTTCCAGACCGGAGCCGCCTCGACCTTTGGCCATTGTCGAGTCTCCTGCCATGTAGATAGTCTGGCCAGAAACAAGAGAGGCAAGGCATGCAAGAACAGCGGCAATTTGGATGGAGTGCATGTTCAGGTTGTCTTCGCGAAAGTATGGGTCTTTATCCCACTTGTTTGTTGCTTTATATACTGTCACTATCAGCGGCCGCCCACGGCTTCTCCACACGAATTATGCATTTCTCGATGCAGAAGACTAAGCACGAACCATCGCTGAAATGGGATTTCCCGAAATATCGGGAAGAAGACGCGACGTCATGTGGGGTTCAGGAGGTAAGGATTGGACCTGCAACTTCGGAGCGGGTAATCTTCCGCATGCGAATCTACCTCGAATGTACGATAAAATTGCCATTGTACACATAAGGTTGATACAAGGGTGATAGTACCTGAGGATAAGTTGGTATACAGAGAAATACATTCCTGGTGAAAAAACTTACAAGCATATTGTTCAGGTCGGTAATCAGGTAGAACTATCCGATTCGTCATCATTCTCGTCATTTCCGCTAATTGCAAGCGCTCCGAATCTACCAACACCAACAGGTATTTCGGCATCAGGCACATCGTCGAATTCTTCCTCGTCGTCCTCCTCGATGCTGTCTTCTTCATTGGATGAAGCCTGGTGCTGGCCTTCAACAATGTCAACCTCGCCATCGCTCTCTGGCTCTGTGTCTTCGTTGGCAATGTCTCCGCGTGGTACCCATATCCCTTGCTCCGGAACGCCTCCTGCGGCGACTTGGTCAAGTGGTGTGCCGGGTGGCCAAAAGGCCCACCCGATTCTTCCTTCTGCGACGGCGCGGAGCACTAGGCGGTGCCATGAGTGCAGAATCAATATCCGAGATTAGACACGTACTTGCGTTTCCTGCTCGATGCATATCAGGTCTCCCCGCTTTAGCAGTCACCCAGCCCCTGGCGTCCGCATATGCGGTGAGAATGTCCATCGTCGTCCATGAGAGAGGAGTGGAATCCTTGCTTGTCTCCTCTGTTTTCATGCCTTCACGCCATGTCCTCTTATCTTCTGCGGGGAGCACCTTTGTCGCGGGATGCACTAGATTGTATATCCGCTCTAGGGGCAGAAACTGCGAGGCATGGTAGATGCATGCCGGTACAGCAGACACTCGAGAGATGGGTAAGATACCCGAGAGAACTTGCATTTCCATCGGCACATAGTTTGGCATAACAAGTCCAGGGCAATCAACAAGACGAACGTCTGCGGTCCAATACAGTGTTTGAAAATGTTTCGTCTGAGATAAAATACCTTGTTGAGTTGCAGGTTCTTGCGAAAAAATGATATACCCACCTTTCCTGGCGTCTTGGAAGCGCGGACCTTCCGAGCACCAAATAGCGCATTCAAGAGAGAAGATTTGCCAACGTTAGGTTGACCTGCAGATCATGAGCGTCGCGATGGGAGAAATGGGAGATGACACTGCGGACCTATCAATCCGACTGTGAGGTAGCTAGGCTCCTGGCGACGATCATCGTCCTCAGGCTGCTCGCTTTCGGGAGACTGAGGGCGAGGAGCTGCAGCCCCTCCAACAGCGAGTCCGACCTTCGATCCCTTCGCCTGTAACACGCCATCCCAATCGATAACCCTCTTGACTGGAGGTATCCAATTCTTGAGCCGATCGGGATGACTCTTCACCCTCTCTGGCGGTTCGAGTAATTCTTCATGAACTTCCTTGATTACTTGGACCAGTTTCGAGCGGAAATGCTCTGGGATGTAAGGCTCATACAAAGCGCGTCCTTGCTGCTCCGAGGAAGCTTCCTTCTCAGTGTAGGACTCAACCTGGACCACTCGGAGATTGGGGTAACTGTCGTGGATATACTTGATCCAAGCATCCACGCGCGCCGTTCCAGTAATATCAACTTTGGTCAAGACGAGTATGACCTTTCGATCCGCCAGATAAGCCGTCAGTGAAGGTGGAAAGTGAAGGATTGGGCAACGAGAATCAAGGAGAACAAGGATGATCTGGGATATTTCAGAGACACGCCACCTACGATACAGGCCTTCAAAAATGAGCGAAGTCCAAGAGTCAGCCTAGAGAGACATACAGTTGCCGCCACACCTCAAGGTTGCGTTCAAAATAAGACGTAGAACGCGGCATGGAGGTGTTGGGTACTTGCTGATTCTGCCACTTCTCTATGGCCTGGTCAGTTTGCGCAAGCCACTTTGCAAAAACACCCTCTTCGTTACGCTCCACCTCTAGCTTGGACATATCGAAACGCCACTTCGGTCTCTTGGGACAAGATAAAACCTCGAGGTTTGGGTCATCATCGCGATCGACCCGTTGGAAGACAGTCTTTTCGTCGTCGATGGGGCGAGGAAGAGCCAGATTCGATGCAAGTACTTTAGTTTCTTCTAAAAACCCTGGACGAAGCTTGACGAAAGCAGATTGCAATTTGCGGGCAGATTCAATGGCTGCGGTGTCGGTAGAGCCGATTTGTTGTCCAGTAGGACCAATCCGTCGCTTGTGATGACGGTTCACGGTCTTCTTTACTTCTGGCGGAGGCACATCACCGCGTTTTATGGCGCGCTTTAACTGCTGATCTGCTTTCTTCTGTCGAGTTGAGGTTGGTTTGCGACGAGGAGGCATGTTAGTGCTGTGTAAGTGTTGGTGTCAAGAAAAGAATCCACAGTTCCAGATTCGGCTCAGGAAATTATATACGTCATTCTCTCACGCCGACCCATTCAGCACTGAATTCCTGACCCATTCTTTTAAGTTCGTGCAACTCTCGCACGGCCGGGCATAGACTGGCGCCAACAAGCTTTCGTCCTGCGCTCCCTAAGCATCTCAGATTATCAACCTGGCCTCTCAAGACTCCGGGACTAAAGTCCTCTAAAGTCCTAAATCACAACAAAAGCAAATCCCTTCCCACATTGCTTCTCTGAGTCAGAAAGTTTTAGGATGGTGGCGGCCACTCCACAGGTGGTAACTGTTCACGGAGAAATCGTGATACAGCAGCGCGAGGACAAGGAAACAAGGAGCTTGGGCAGATATTCTGGGGTCATGACGAGTGAACCTGCGGTGAATGATACTTGGCATGCCGCAAGAGAGCGAATAACGCCTGATTTGAATCGACCGGGGGGCAATCCAAGAATCAGAAACAGCACTAGGCCCTTGACCCCAGTGTATCGAAGTATACAGCTACCAGCTCATCGTTGAGGGCCTATAGAGCAGTCCAACTGCCATACAACCTAGGATGTCAGCGACATGGACCTGCGATCATTCCGCAAACTGATCAATTTCTTTTGATCGGCTCGAACAACGAGGTGGCGAGAGATATCACGATTGTTGTCGCTGGCTCCAGGGAGCGCTTGATATTTGTATCAGCTGTGCTATTTCAATGTATCGGGGACGGCTGCCACTTTGATTGAGCCGCAGAGTCCTGAAGTATTATTCTTGGACACCTTTCACCTGTCTTTGAGCTTGATGCCGCTGTGATGTTTTGTTAATGATACAGCTTTTCGACTGAATGGCCAGGGAGTCGAATCTAGTCGAATGGGCGTAGATATGTTTGTACCCATGGAGATAGAGCTTCTGCCGTGTTCGCGTATCAACTTTTCAGGATGGGTGGAAGCAGGCGCAGCGTTGAGTTCTTATACAATCGTACTTATAAATAAGAACTTCCGATCATCCCACTGACGACACAGTATGCTCTGATCAAATCCACAAGAGTTATTCGAGACGTCTTGATTACCCCCGTAACGCCAGCTCTTCTTTTTTTCTGCCAACACATTCAAGCTGCATTCCCTCCTCTCCCTGTCCGTGTCAGACGCCCTAGCTGTGGGCGCTCGATCATTTCCGTGATGACGCCGCACGTTTCGCCTCCGCTCGCCGTATCCCATTCCGGTGCATCGACCTCGCACACCAGCGGCGACGGCAAGCGACCAGTTCGACTTAAGGATTTCCAGTTCAAATACGGACAGAAACACCATTCGTATGACAACGAAAAGGCTCCCTACCCCCTATCATACGACAAACATGTGCTCGAACTGTTCGTGACCCTTTCTTTGGCTTAGCATGCTCAGATCTCAATCTATCTAAATTTCCGTCAACCTTACAGCGAGTCCCTCGATAATCGACTGTGCCAGTATTTGCGCAATTCAGTCTCATTCATGAACTTCAAGACTGCTCCGGTGCGAATATTGGATTTAGGTTGCGGTGTACGTCACTTTTTTCATAGCCCACTACATACTCAACAGTTGACACAGACGGGCACATGGGTAATCGACGCTGCAAAGGAATGGCCTGAGTGCGAGTTGGTGCGTACTGCTTTTTTCAACTCAACTTTTCATTTCGTTGAATACGCCGTCCGCATAGGTTGGGTTTGATTTGGTAGATATTCAAATACCCTTGAAGATGCTGGAACCGGCGATGGCAAAACGAATAGAGTGGAGGCATGGCAATTTGTATGTCCTCGATTTTACGTACAGTGTTTACTTCGTCCTCACAATTCACCAGTTTGACGACTAAACTTCCTTTCGATGACGATGAATTCGACCACGTCCATATTCAGTCGATATCAAAAGGTGTCCCGGAAAACAAGGTGGGTCCCCAAAGCATCCCTTGCTCGAATTCTAGCTGATTGTGTTTTAGTGGGACAATATTTTTGAAGTGGGCCTCCATTCCATCTTGTAGAGTTGCAGACTAATCGTCTGGCAGGAGGTTAACAGAGTGCTGCGACCAGGCGGCTCTGTTGAAGTGGTGGAAGATGGTATGTGAATGCCTCAGGTTTCGGTTCAACGCTGAGTCTATATCATGATCTCTAGATATCATATTTCCTTCCCTTCCGCGCTGGTTCACCAACGCTCTACGAGCTCGTCCTCTCCGAGCCCAATCCATCATATTCCCTGATGGTTCGCAACGTGGATACCCGGCCTTATCGCAGGCATCGTCTAATATACCCCCTCACGAGCACGCTTTGCTCGAGTCTTTGTATAAGTCTGTATTTGAGCATCGTTTTGTCAATCTGAAGCCCTCTTGTGAGTTTTGTGGTTTCCGTCTCGAATCCAGGATTGAAAACATCCTAGCCGTCCTTCCCAGTTATCTCACGACCTACTTTAGACAAGTCACACTGGGTCCAGTTGTTAAGTTTCCGATGCCTCCCTTACCGCCTATACAGCCTCTGCCACCTCAACTAACGAAGTCGTACATTGTGGAACCAAATCCTGACATCGCTGACAACCGGTCATCGACAACTGTTGCGCCGTCCGCACACTCGAGCCGACCTATGTCACTATCCTTCTCTTCTTCATATTCGACTGTTGCAGACTCTATCATGTCGAAGACGACAATCAGCTCTCGACCCAGAACCTCCTCAGAACCTCTCTCTTATCACGGCGAAAATTCGTATTCATCGTTCGACATCTTGCAACTTCCTGCTTCAGAGGGCCTCGATGTTACAAGCCTGCCAATCAAACGTTTCATATTGGATAGCTCGCTAACTGAGAGCGAAATAAGCGCCCTCCCGCCTTCCTTATTCCCCTTGGAGCAACTTGCGTCACTGAGCGAGCGCTCGCTAGCAATGCACCTCTACCGCTCTTTTCAGTCGGTGTTGGCATGTCAGGAGGCTATGTGGGAGGAACTGAAGGATAGGATTCGGAACAGAAGACGCGAGCTGCTCCCTTTTGGATGGGAGGATGACGAGGAGCTGGAAGAGCTGCAGAGTCGGAAGAAGTTTGAACGGTTGATTGAGCGATATCGTTCGTAAGTCATTTCTAATCGCAAGATTTTATGGAGTTGATCTGGTGTCTCCAGTGACATGTACGCCAGAGTATCCCTTTGGAGCTCCTTGAATTCTTTTGGTTGGACCTTGCCTGCCAGAGAACCTCTATCCAAAGCTGAATTGATTGAAGAAGACAGATTGCGCGAAAGTATGATCGAAGCTAGGAAGTCCGCGACTGTTGAAGAAATGCAAATTCCATGCCGAGCTGTGAGGGTAGTGATGGGGTACAAGCTATGATTTCAGGTTCGCGATGGACAAACGCAATCGACATTACGAATAGGACACTTTATGTAGCAGTAGTCATAGTAGAACCTCGTTCATGCTTGTATTCTACGTTCGTAGTTGGTCACAACTCCAAGTTACTTCGCACTTGCTAGTTTGTGGGGGTCCTCCGCTATCGCGGATTGGCGGGCCGGCTTGGTGATAGCTTCGGCCCTGTTTGGGTGTTGTTTGTCCCATTTTTTTCATCATGTATTGGATGCTCAGCTAGGGATCGCCTCAATGGCCGCTTCTACCTCTAAATCGCCCCGCTCTGACTTCCGGCCTTCCAAAGACCCCCAAAAGACCCCTTCAAAGAAAGGAAAAGGCAAAGAGAACTCCAATAAACCGGCCTCCACCTCCACACACTCACCCTCATGGGAGGAAGATGCACCTTGGATTTGGACATCTTTAACAGATCCTTCTTCTAGTCGGGTTGCACCAGTTTTTACAAAAGATGGGAGGTGCGTCGCCCAGATTTATGACCTGTTTCTTCATCTGAGTCTTGACTTCCAGCTACTTTTTCTCGCTCATCGGTTCGTCTGTAAAGATCTATTCGACGGCGACTGGGATAGTAGTTTCAACACTCACCGCCCCGGCTTCAAATGACAATGACTCTTACTCGGACATCCTCACTTCTGCTGTTCTGAATCCACACAATGTGTTTCAACTCATCGTTGGGACTCTGAGTGGCAGAATATTGATTTGGGATTTTGTCAACGCAATTCTGTTGCAGACAGTCAATGTGGGACAACCAATACATTACATATGTGCCCATGATAAATTCAAGGGATCTGTGTTCGTAGCAGCATCTCGCTCACGAAAGAAGGCATCATCTAGTGGTGAGTTGCACAAATGGCCGCTCTTGCTCAAATCTTATCAATAAATTTCAAGACACCAATGGCATCGTTCTGCAAATATTTATCAAGCAGTCCGATCACACGAGCCAAGCAGTCAAAATCGTCCCAGTAGGCAAAATCCGACATCCAACTGGCCTTTCCATCTCTGCAAATGGGGCTTGGCTTGTTGCCTCTGCTGCACATAAAGTTTACGTCGCGAAGACCGAATCACTAGAGGCAGGCTTCACCAAGTATGTCTCGTCAGAACGTTTAACATGCTTGACGTTTCATCCTTCCGAGGAGTACTTTGCAACCGGAGACGAGAAAGGTGTCATCAGGATATGGTATTGTCTGAACGACAGCCTGGCGGTCAATATTCGTGGAGTTGAGAAGCGGACTCAAACAAGGGCTCTTCACTGGCACGCGCATGCAGTATCTTCCCTGACATTCAGTCCCAACGGTGCCTATCTTCTGAGCGGTGGTGAAGAGTCTGTCCTCGTCATTTGGCAATTGCATACGGGCAAGAAGGAGTTCGTCCCGCGCGTAGGAGCCCCCATCAGCACCATCTGCGTGTTAAGACCCGTCAATGGCGAAGAAGAATATTTGTTAGGACTCGCAGACGCAACATATACGTTCATAAGTTCTTCCAGCCTCAAAATTGTGAGGAGCTGCTCTCGAATAAAAATCGGTTTGTTCTCGTTTCCGATTCTTTCCTCAGAAGACTTATCCTATTTTGAAGATCCTGCATTCTCTCAAGAGCCAGCTTCGACATCAAATTTAGACTCAGCACCCTTAGCTGTGCAGCCTTTGACTTCCACCTTCATTCTACCGTCGTCGCATGCATCGTCCCTTCAAATATACTCTCCGTCATCTTCGACTCTAATTAGCGAACTCGAAGTCTCTCCATCTAATAGAGTCTCCCGGAGAGAAGACAAACCCATAACTCCTTCACGGGTAGAACACGCAGTGGTTTCGGCGTCTGGGCTATGGATGGCTACTACAGATAGGCGAGAAGATGACGCCGGCTTTCGTCCAGAAGTCTACCTCAAATTTTGGGCTTGGGACAAGAAGGAAGAAAACTGGGTTCTCAATACCCGGATTGATAGACCGCATGGAACCTTCAAAGTCGTGGATGTGAGCTTCAGCCCAATTGTTGAAGGATCAGACCTTGCGTTTTTGGTTACAACTGGCGAAGACGATCTGATCAAGGTCTGGCGATTATGGTCGCATAAAAAGGATTCAGAACAAGGTCAGCTCAGCAGCTCGTCAATGATATCGCTTTTCTAACGTGACTAGGATCAGATATTTGGGTTTGCCACACAACTTTGGCGTTTCGATTGGAGAGGCCCAGATCTGTGTCATGGTCTCCGGATACATCTCTCTTTTCTGTCTCTGTCGGTCCTCATATCGCCCTTTACGATCCGGTAACTGGATCTCTACGACACACATTGACAGCGCCACAGTCCCAGACGATGCTGTCTGCTCAATTTGTTGGACGTAGTGGGAGACACCTCTTGGCCTGTGGAACGAATACCTTGATAATGTGGGATCTCATCGACAATGAAGGTTTGTCTTTTCAGTTTCCCAACGAGTGGCGTTCCGACTTAGTTTCTTGCAGTTTTTTGGCAGACCACGACGCCGGTGCAGAATGAAAAAATCATTCCTCATCCCGGAGAGGACTTGTTCGCTGTCATCCATTCACCCATCATCGCTAATGATGCACAACACACCAAGATTTCCACCTTTCGCGTCGGTTCGAGCAGTCCGTCTTCAGTGCGCTCTGTTCCCTTCGGGCTTCGAAAAGTCATCTGGGGTGCTTTCCCAGCAAGCGCAGGTTTCAGCCTTGTTGGAATAACAGAGAGATGGAGGGTGGTCGTGATGGGCGATTCTGCTGCACCTTTCAATGATGAGGGTCGTGTCGCGCGAGGTATTAACATCGTAAATCAAGGCCAGCAGAGGCGAACGCTCTTCCAAGATCTATTTGGGGCATCTGCGTTCGCCGACAGCAACTCGGACTTCCCAGAGTGGGTTTCGGCGCCGCGGAAGGACAACGTCAGCCACGGCCTGTTCTCTGCCCCAGCATTTTTGAGGCCGGCTCTCGACACGCTCTTCGACCCTCTCATTAAGTCCTTCTTGACCGTTCGAATCGCTGAGGACGCTGTCAGATCTGACCAACCAGCAGACGCTGATGAAGATGTTGCCATGGAAGAAGCTGCCGACAGTCTCATTACGCCCAACCAACCCCCACGAGTGCCTCAACCTGGAGAACTGGATATGTTTACGAAGCTTTTCCGGACAAGCTGTCGAAACAGTGCGGCGTTCTCTATTTCTAAACTCGCCTGAACCTAACGTCTTTATCTAGAACCCTCCTTGCCTCCCAAGTCCCAGGTTAACGGGAAAGTGAATGGCATGCACCTGCACCCCAAAGAGATCAATGGCACTGTGCGACCACCTCTAGCGACGGCCCCATCCACGCAAAGCCGGTCAAGTAGCGACAGCGACGACCATCCTTTCCCCTCTCCTGCCACGCCGTCAAGTCCCATCGTCAATGGCAAGAAACGGAAAAAAGCATCTAGTTAATTGCTCTGTCCTAGCATCTTCGCTCATTGCTACCATCTTTAATGCAACCATCTTTGATCATTGGCAAGAAACATTACAATGGGTGGCTAGTTTAAGTAAACGACGACTCTGATCATTTTGAAAGCTGGCGACAACATTTAGACATGCGAGGAAAGCAAGGTATTATTTGAACAAGATAGGGTGATCATATCGCTGGCATATATTGCATATGTATTATGGGAGCAAGGACCTCATGAAGCCGCCAACGCCTCCTCCTCGGGGGGCTTGTTGTTCGGGAGCAACACCTGGACGTTGCCTCCCCTGTCCAACGTGGACACGAGAAGCATAAACTTCTCCCTGTTGAAAGTTGCCGCCATGCTCGGCGGCAAGTAGACTTTCTTCAAAGGCACATTGATTCTCTTCCGTGCCATGAGCCATTCAGCGACCAGCGGCGTGTCGATGTTCTGGTACTCCAGATACGCAATCTTGGGACACACAATCTTCTTGGGCGTGGGCGAATTGGCTGTCAGCCTCCGGAACTTGTCGTCAGAGACGAAGAGGTCGAGGAAGGGCTTCTCCACGTTGCCGAGGCGCAGATACGTTACTTGGGGCATGGATGCGAGCCACTTGATCGCGGCAGCCCTAGCCGGGGGTGTAAGGGTGACCTTTGCGGTGAAGATGGTGAGGATCTTGACGAGTGGCATGCTGTTCCTCATGAGGTCGAAGAAGGGCGAGAAGTCGTCGCCGAAGAGGTTGATAAGAGTCAGATCTATGACCTTGGGCACAGCGAGGTGGGAGAATAAGAAACACCCGTACGTCATGCTGAAGTCGCCCAAGACGAGGACCTTTAGCTCGGGAAGGAGGACGGGAGGGAGACGGCCACTGGCTGGATCCTGGACCCACTTGGGCCCGGCGCCGTCCATAATCAGCTTTTTCAGCAGGGGGCAATTCTGCAGGAGCGAGCGGAAGCCCGCGAGATTAGGTGCACGCTCGAGTGGCATACGGCGCATGTCGAGCGTGGTGAGGTTTCGAAGGACGGAATTCTTCCAGTCGATGTGGATGCCATTGAGTGACAAATAGTTGAATGTGGGCACCGATGCGCCACCGAACAATGGAATGGGCCTCGCGTAGACCTCGGGCTGGTAGCCCGTTCCCACTTGGACGTACGGCGACCCATCCCGGTGAAGCTCGAAACGCTCCATGATCATCGGAAGATTCTCATTGGCGACGCGACGAAGGCCATTGAGGACGACAAGGGCCGGGTCCCAATCTTGGACAACAATGACTAACAGTCGGATATTGGACAGCTTGACGAACAACTTGTCGACGAGCTTGGACATGTCTTGCAAGGTCATCGGACGTTCCTTGGTGTCGTCGATGCGGATGTCGATCGCGCTGTTGCCTGCCCGCTCGAAGAAGAGCAGCGACCTCTCGTAGTTGGGTGGGTCCCTGAACCATATCGCGTTCCAAAGGGTTGTGTCGGCTAAAGCAATACTTCGCCAATGCTGACAGACCCATGTGAGCCACATCCGCCACCTGACGCTAGTGACCTGGTCCCCCGACGTCCAAACGATATATCGGAAAATATTGTCCATAATTTCCGTGGGCAGGTCGTTTATCCTGAACGTCCGAGGGAAGTAGACGCGGTATTCCACACGCCTGATGAATAATTCTTGCTCGGTACGCAACTCCGGGTTTGGAAGTTGTTGTTCCCGGAGGGCCTCCAGCTCGCGGACGCGCTGGATCTGCTTTTGAGTGAGCTGTCGGAAGTGTTGGTACTCTTCCGGAGCCATGCGATGAGGCTCCCAACCCTTCATGTGATGGGCCGTAACCTTCGATGCCACCTCCATGTATTGTTGCGGGGTAGGCGTAGGGTTAGCTGGCCGTGCAGGTGCAGACTGGACGTAGTTCGGTGGCATGGGTCCTTGATATCGAAAGATCGAGCAGTGAGTAGGGCAGCTGGAGGCCAAATATGGGATGTACGACGCACTTCTAGGTGCATTCGCGCCGCCTGCGGCATTGGATTGGCCACTAGGGCCAGCTGTAGGTTGAGAAGGAGGATATTGACGATTGAGCTCTTCCATGGCTTGCAAAAAACTTGTGGGCGCAGGGGTCGGTGGTGGTGGCTGCTGAGCCTGGTTATCAGGTGCTGGGGTGTCAGGCGAGGGATCGAACATTTTGCGGAGGGCTTGCGCACAGGAGGAGAGAAACAAGGAGGGACAGTGGTGGGTGGGGAAAGAACAATGCAGCTCGCGTCGCTATCGATGATTTCTGGGGGATGTCAAAGCGCGCGTCATTCCCATATATACTTAAGCTACGCGCCTACGGACGCCAACGCGGAAGACGCACCAGCAAGTCGACGCTGAGCGACGCACACGAATAAATAGTTCACAGTCGACCCAACGCGAGTGGCTCAGAGGTCCCAGGCGATGGTCGGGGAGGAGGCGGTCGCGGGCGATGGTGCGCAGCCGATGGGGATGTGGGTGGTGCGCCCGTGGACGCGCCGGTATATATACTCTGCGAGGGAGACCTTTGACCTGGATAGAACAAACAGGAGGACGAGGCATAAACCGTCTGGTCCCCGCAAAACGTTCCATGGTGATATGTATGGGTCATGAAAGGTTGCCTCCGTGCTCGGCACGTTTCACGACGGACACATCCGAGCCGGCTACCGCGACTCCCACGCGACTGTCCCATCCCGCCCAGAGGCATCCATCTCGAGCACACAAAGCAAGAGCATATCTGCTTTTGGACAACCGCGCCATTTCCCCGAGTGCAGGCCCGCAAGGAAGCCAATGCTGCCCGCTCTTCGATGAATCGGAGGCTAAAACGTCTGTCAAGATATTTCGCTCGAGCGCGCTGAGCGCCCGTTTGTGACCTGGTGTGCTTGCGCCACGGAGCGCGACGCGTGGAATCGGTGTCAGGGACGAGAGAGAAGGCACCCAGACACAGTTCTTACGGCATTTGCCTTCAACACGTTTACATGAGGCTCTGACGCTCGCCCTCGTTCCCCTTCACATCAATCACCCGGCGTTCTTATCAATGCCTCCTTCCGCTCCTCCGTTCCGAACTCCTCTTGTATTGTCCACACAATTTGCACATTTATACAAACCGGCCTGTATATATTCACAATAATGGTACGGAACTACCGAAGAACAAACGAAGAAATCACAAATCACTGCCAGGAACCAGCAGCACCCTCACGACTCTCCTGTCGTCGAGAGCCACTCCCAGACGCAACAGGCGGCTTAGGCGATGACACTAGCAGGTCCTCCAAAAGCGTGGTCACAACGTCATCCTCCTTCTCCTTCGATATGACCCCGCTGGTTGGCAGCTGCGACTTAATTTTCTCCGGAAGCTCTGCATGAGAAGTCTCCGAGAAACCCATCTAACGCAGAACGTCAGCACATCCCAGGTTTCTACAAGGAAAAGGAAGAATGACGAACATCGGCGAGCCTCTTCGTAATTCGGGAAAGGGAACGCGAGTATAAATCTTCCGATTTACGTTCGGTGCGTCGAAGCCCATGTCCGGGGTGCGTATTAGACCTTCTGGGAATACTCTGGATTTCGTATTGGGGATAAGGGCCCCAGGCATTGCTGACGATGTTCGTTGTTTGAAGATTATCCAACGAACTGCTGGCTTGAGTAGTCACAGGGTTGCTAGTGGGAGAAAAAAGATAAAGTGAGAAAATCGTCACGGAAGAAATATGTACAGTCAAAGAAAAAAAAACTCACGCGTTGTTGCTCTCGCCACTAGCGAGTCTGTGCGCGGCCATGATGCGGTCCCTCTCCCTCTTGCGTAGCTCGCGTTCTTGACGATAGGTTTCCTTCTGGGCCTTGTACGCAGCTTTCGCCCTCTCTAGCTGCGCCCTCATTTCCTCGGAACTCATCCTGGAGCCATTAGTGTGGGTGAAGGTTGCGAATGGGTTGGCAAAGGGAGCGGGGCCATATGCTCGCATCCCGCGGCCATAGAACGGCCCGACCCGATCCCTTTCGCGTCCAGGAGGCGGTGGCGGTGGCGGCGGAGGGCCGTGATGGTGATAATGGGGGTGGTGGAAAGGAGAACTGTGGGGTGGTGGAGGCATAGGTCCGTGAGGACCGAAAGGAGGAGGTGGTGGCCCCGGAGGAGGTCCCGGAGGAGGCGGTCCGCGGTGTAGCGCATCATCCTCTGGCGGAGGACCACGCTGGTGAGGTGGAGGGCCCCTATGGTGAGATGGAGGCGGGCTGGGAGGTGGTGGCAGCGGCGGAGTTCCCGGCAAATGTCCTGGAAAATGGGGCTCAGGTTGAGCGGGCGGTGGCGGTGGCGGCACTGGAGAGCCATGGGCTGGGGGTGGAGGCGGAGGTGGAGGAGGCGTCCGATCACTTGGGGGTGGTGGTCCTGGGAACCCTGGAGGCGGAGGCGGCGGAGGCGGTCCGTGTGGATGGTGTGGCCCAGCAGCCCAGGGAGGAGCGTACCAGTGGTGCCACGGCCTGCCTTCATCCAGAGCAGTTGTGAACCTGCGAGACCACGGAGCACGTCCGCCAGGAGGAGGGGGACGCATAAAGTGAGGGGTATGCCAATCGAACGGGTTAGTATTGGCTGGCTGGTTAGCTTGTTGGTTTCCCGATTCTCCGTTGGCGCCTGTCTGCGAGAGCGAGCGGAAGATCCCACCAAGGGCGTCCGAGATCCTGCGCACAGCCTCGTCGTGGTTGTATTCCTCAACGGGACGAGACATCTCCCGGGCGGCCTGTGACATAGCAGAGCGGTGGTTCTGCCAGTAAGTCCCATTAGTTGCGTTCCGGATGATGTTACGGACGCCTTCAGAGAGCTCAGGATGGGAAGAAATGACGGAAGTGAAGGTGGTGAGGATGGTAGCGATATCACTAGAGAGACTGGCGGATGCGTTGGACTGCTGCGGTGCATCTAACTCCGGAAGAGGAGGGTCCTCCATGTTCACATCGACAGAGGTATCCTGGGCTTGCGGAGTGTCGACCTTCTGGCTCTGGACCTTGGGCGTGCTTTGCGCAGTGATATTGGGTTGAGGATCACTGAAAGGATTCGATGCTGCGGGTGGCGCAGCCGAGGGCGGAGGGCCGTTCTTCACAGATCCATGGTCCAAAACGTGGACGGGGTACTTTTCAGACGCTTCTTCCGCGACGAGAGAGGTGACGGAGGCCGCTCCAAAGGAAGACGACTTGTTCTTTCCCTTGTCGACAGACGATGGTTGAACGGTGGAACGGCCACCCTCCGAGTCGGTGTCGCTCATGTTGTCCACGTCCTTCCCGAAACCGCTGATGTCACTGTCGAGGACTTCAACAAACGCGTGCGGGCCGTCCGAAACGCTCTCCTTGCCCATAAAGAGCTCTGCGATGCTGAACGGAGGTAGGCGCTGCCAGTCGTTGTCGGCGGGAAAGTCGAAATCGTCCTGCCCGAAGGTATTGCGATTGGCGGTCGGGATGCGAGGTGTTTCCCGGGTCTTGTTCAAGTCGAGGACGTGAAGCTTGATGACCTGACCGGACTTGTACGAACCTTGGTAGAAATCCTGGAGCTCCTCGTTGGAATTGACCGTTATCTCGTCATTGTCGTTATCAATGTACGAAACCCCAACTCTGTCCGCAGAGATGTTGTAGAGCGCCTGCAACTTGGCTGCGAGCTCGTTCCAGTTCGGGAGCTGCTGGAACGTTGCGCGTCGGGTGAAGTCGTCAGATTTGGTGAGTTTGAACTGTATGGGAGGCATGGTTGATTGTGGGGGTGGAAACAGGAGACTCAGGGCGCCTAATATACCAACAGGTTCAAACTCCGCAGTGCGCGTCATCGGTGGCCCGCTGCGGTTCGACTCAGGTCTGCACAGGAAAAATGCAGTATCCGCAGTACGGCGAGTCATTGGAAGGTTTTCAGCTGCTCTGTGGAATGGCCTAGAAATGATCTGCATATCTCAAAAGTCATTCGGGTCAGGAGAGTATTCCTTGCAACAGCGATGCTCAAGCACTGGCAGTTGCGGGTGCTTTTTCAAGCGGAGAACATGGGAGCAAGTTATCAGGACAGTCAGCAAGTTTTCGATTCTGACTTTTATATTATCACCTTAGCGCTCACTTCATCGCAAGACGTACAATGGTGGACCTCGAAACCCTGAGTGTTTGCATAGACGGCCCGGAACTCGCACGTGCTTGTTGGTGTTACGCGACCTGACATCGCGTTGAAGTTGCCGGTTGAACTGGACCACCAGCTGGCATACTTTAACACTTCAAGGTTCGACCTTCGGAGCCCAGTTGTGTTCGACGTTCAACGCGCAGCGTCCGTCGATCAAGTTGCTCGTCTCCCTGCTGGGCCTATACTCTTTCGAAAAGACTTGATTTTGGCCAGCGACTATGCATTTCCATATCCTTGGTGTTGGGCCAGTTGGTAGCCTATTCGCCCACCATCTCCGGCGAACGCTTCCTGCGGCCCATACAGTGAGCCTCATACACAGAACCAGACAAGATCGTCAACGACTCCTCGATAGCACCTTCGCTTTGGAGCGTGGTGGGGAGGTGCAGACCACAGATGACTTCCAACACGAGGTCTTTGAAGAATTAGTCTCAAATCCTCCTTCTTCCAGCCCTCCAATCGACTCTGTTTTCGTTGCACTGAAGGCCCAACACACCTATCCTGCCCTCAGCTTACTCGCTCCTCGACTTCCCCCACATTCAACCGTTGTACTCCTACAAAATGGCATGGGCATTTACGAAAACCTTATATCAACGATATTTCGCAACCCCAAGCAGCGCCCCCACTTCATTCTTGCATCAAATACTCATGGAGCCTTTCTGACAGAACCTTTTCATGCTGTCCACGCTGGTGTGGGCTCGATCGAATTTGCAGTCGCCCCAGACTCTCAAGGGCGCGATTTCGAAGCCGGCCTTGACGATGAAAGCACAGAACTTTCGCAACGCCGTCTCCGCCTATCCGATATTACTTTTCCTGAAGATGCGTTATCAGCAAGATATCGGTCCTTGCGAACTACCGTTGCAGCCCTCCTCGTCCTCGAAGGACTAAACACTTCATGGAGATCGTATTCAGATATACAAATGATCATGCGCCGCAAACTGGTTGTCAATGCTGTCATAAATCCGCTCACGGCCCTCATGGGCTGCCGAAATGGACAATTATTCGACCACCCTGAAGCAAAAGACCTCCTCCAGCAAGTGTGCGACGAGGCGCATAGTGCCTATGCCGCACAAATGAGGCATGACACCGAGGCGTGGCTAGAGGACCTGGAGTCGTCAGGAGTCGACATGACGAGGGTTGAAGTCCCCACGTTCCCGGAAACGTTAACCAGCGAGGCTCTCCAGAAGGAGACGGTCCGTATTGCTGAGATCACGAAAGGCAATATATCGTCAACGCTACGCGATGTTCGAAGAGGGAGGAAAACGGAAATCGACTTCATCAATGGCTATTTGGTGGGCCTCGGACGGACTTACGGATTAGACATGCCAGTCAACTCGGCTCTTCTCAACCTTGTCAAGCTACGGCATCGAATGCCTTTGGATCCAATATTATAATGATTATTTCTTTTGCCAGTACTCGAGCTCGGGCTTTCCGGCCTGGTTATTATGAGGTGACGTCGATGACATCCAAGTATCGCCTCTCAGGAACGGCGTCGAAGTTGGATCCAAGTATCACGTCAGCCCGTCTAACACCCCTTGCTTCCTGCTCCGATGGCGACCTTGATTCTCCTCGACTGTACCAATTACGCTGAAACCAACCCAGACATCGCAGGCGTCGTTCGTAAAGCTCCTTCAACATCTATTTTCAGACTGACTGGTCGAACTCTGCAGGGTGTGCGAGTCAGCTTCTACCTCCAAGCTTTCTTTATTGGTCAGTCAGTTGCGTCATTCATTTGTCGACCCTCAGTGAAGCTCACATTAATCTCAGTCCTTCTCGTCGATCGGTCATGGGAGGACGCTCCGGTAGCTCTGTGGACTTTCATTGTCACTAGCTTTGGCATTCTCCTTGCGGCGATCATACAACGGAGCCAACTCTCGCTATTTCAAGCATTGCAGCTCTCTAATTTGATATGGTGAGCATGTGTCTCGCCTTGCAACGTAAGAGCCAGGCTTATCTCTGCAACAGGCTCGCGAATTTCAGCATATTTTTCTCCCTTGCCAGCTACTCCAGACAAAGGGCCGAAGCTGCTGAGGATATACAGCAGAGCCGATCTCTATCATCAGACTTCAAAGTCAAGTACGGTGCCATGTTGCAGACTATATTCTCTATGGCTCTGACGCTGTACATATGGTATCCTCGTTCAATGCATCATGTCTCGAAACTGTACTAATGAGGTTCTATTTCTAGGGCAAATGCACCAACGTTTGGAAATCAACCTGAATGCTCGCCATACATAAAATATATGCTCTTCGCTCTTGAAGTCCCCGCACTAGGAGCGGGTCGTATAATTGGACTGACGTTTACCGGCCTCCTGACGGTGATATATCTTCGGGTCTCTATGCACGACATCCAGTCTTATCGGACCAGGAAGCACCGTCTACACCAGTCTGGCCTCAGCAACGATAAATCAACAATAGGACAGCCGGGTGGGAACTCCGACAAGTTGCCTGCAGCGACTCTGGCAGAACGCTTGAACGACATCGAGCACACAGCTGTATCAAATGGAACAATAATAGCACGGTGCACTTGCGGTGCAGGACCTCGATCCCCTGATCTCCCCATTCTACCAGCACAATCACCTCAGCTCGTCCGCAGGCCGAAGCGACGTCGCTGGTCGTTTGATTTGGACCCCATGTTCGTCGGCATCATCATCTGTCAGATCATGGTGTTCACGTATTTCATCGTTTCAAGCGAACTGTTCCTCGAACGCAACCCAACGACCAGCAATGGAGCATCGCAGTGGAGCTTTGGACAAATTCTGGCATTGATAGTCGTTACACCATCGGCTTTATCAGTGGCAGATGCTATGAAAAGACACGGGCTCAGACGTCTCTCGCGGCGGAGGAGGCAAGGCCCAGAATATAATCCCAATCTAATGCATATAGACGCTGCATGAAGCTACCAGAGACAGTCCTTCCTACATATCCATCCATTAAGTATATTGTTACAAGTCCATCGTATGGCCAAAGCACAACGAGAGAGAGACAAACTACAATGACATCATCATGCATGACGGCCGTAGTTAGTGGTCGTCCGAGTCTGATCTTCCCCACTTTAGCGTTCTCACCGCACCATCTCGCCACGATTGCACGCGACGACGAGCAAGTACCGACATCGTCGAGCGATCAGTGCCAACGAAGCCGATTCCTCCAGATTGAATGACAGCATCAATAAGAACAGGGTACCTGCTCTTGGGTTAGCGGAAAACAAGGCACCAACAACAAAATACACTGACCACGCGCCGTAAAGCTCGACAGTCTTTGAATGGTCGATTCCAAACCATCCCTGAGCAGTCACCTCTTCCCACCATGTCGCATTCCGTTCGTCACTCGTCATTATGACATGGTTCACCTCAATGCCCCTCCTTTCCAGGATTTCAAGCTTCACCTCCTCGACTCGCCGTGCGATTACGGAAATAGGCGCAAAGCACTCTTCGATCGGAACCGTGCCGCACCAGTTCGCGAAATCGCCGTGTCGAATGTGGATGCCAATGTAGGGTGGAGTCTCGGCTTCTTCTTGGACGCCAAAGGCGCTTCGCACGTATTGATCGGCGAGGCTTTCTAGCCTTGGAGTCCAGTGCATGTGCTGTCCAACAAACAACCAAGCTGGGCTGTAGTCGTAATCGAACTCGAATGGCTAAATTGCAAAGGTTAACTCGGGCTTCGAAGGTGGATTCCTGGACCGACCTGATGCGAGCAGACGTAATAGAGATAATCATAGCACAGGAGGTGCTGGTCTGTAGGGAGTTTGGCACGGTGTTGCGGTGATTCCATAGGTTCGACGGCGTTTTCATTGCGAGTCTCGGGGAAGGCCAGTGTGGCTAACGCTGAGAAAGAACTGTGTTGGTCGTGCTCGTAGTTGGGGATAACCTTGATCCACGAAGGTGCTTTGGTGTAGGAGATGTCTGCGAAGGTGCGTTTCGAATTGCACCCCAAGTAAAGGTCGTTGCAAGTAGAACTCACCGAGTTTCAGAAGGTCGGGCACCACACTTCGCCGCGGGTAGTGTTCTCTGTCTTGGACTGCTTGCCAAGTATCCCAACATCCAATCTCATCTAGAACTCCACTATTGCGATTCTTGACTTCGTGCCATTCTATAACTGGCATCTGGAGAGCATCTCGAAGTCGAGGAACGTCGAAGACCTCTCCAAAGTCCACTGGAGGGACGTGGCCGCCGATATGGGAAGGGGTGAACATGGCAATGATTGGTGCGCGCTTCGTCAGGAAGCCGAGATATATGAGATTAATCTGATTCAAAATTGAGCATATAGGAACTTGGAGGCAGTACTAGCGAACTCACATAAGTCATAACATCGTTGGCTGCGGGGGAATTCGGTCAAGAACAGAAAATTGAAAGAAATTATCGCTACGTACTCCAACCAGCAGATATCCACGAGCTGATATACTTCACGTCTGGCCGCAGATTATCTAGCGATCGTTGGTCTATAATCGAGTTGTGAAGGATACTTCGAAGAGATCTTACCTCTGAGGCTATCTGTGGGTGCACCCTTGAGATAGTTCAGTGAGTGCCATTTATCCAACTGTTGTATCGGTTCCTGCACGGCAGGGGTTTGGATTCCTTCCTCCTGAACGGGATAACTTGATGATCGCGTCGTCCAGAAACTGGACGCAAGGATGCTCACGAGGGAGACAACGACCAACGAGAGGCAGGCAGTGTAGAGGTGCCGCCGCCTTGCCTTGAAGAAAAGTCCGTCCGCGTCGAAGGACACTGTTCTCCTGTGCTTTGCCTCTTCACTGGAGGACGGAAGGCGCAAATAGCCTGACGTTTCAGCCATGGGGTCTGAGGGAGGTGGGTCTTTGGGAGTTCAGAAGGACCCAATGGCCATGCCGACACGGGGGAAGAGAAGGCGGACGTGATGTACCCTGCACGTCGGAATGGGGGATATATGGGCTCAGTTGGTTCGGGATCAGTGCACAAAATCTATCGCACTGGTTGTTCATGTGCCCGACTATCGTCCAAATAAGGGAAGGTCAGTTCGCGAGTAATGCCAGGCGCTTGATGGCCCGCCAGATCCCAGATCCCGGTTCGTACTGGTTCGTTCTAAATTATGCCGCCCCCTCAGCCTCTATGTCAGACCGCCTCATCAGCATGCCTCCTCTCGGAACTCTCCCAATCTCCATATAGGCCCGGCCCTTCAAACCTGATCTATTTATTGCGCGACGTACGAAAGCGCTCAACACCCGCCTTAAATCGCCGCTGATCGTCTACCCACCTCAGTCCTCACCACTGTCCCAACTCAGTGTCGAGCACTACTCAAACGAGATGGCGTTCTTCGACTCAGAGAGGCTCAAGGTGGCCGCAGTGGTCACCTTCTACATGTCCTCGGCCCTCATCGTGAGTCGGAACGCGTTCTTACGAGACTGGGCGCTGATATCGATATCATGCTCTAGATGGTGTTTGTGTAGGTCTTTCTGTCTGCGAAGGAAGATACATTTTTCTAAGAGGCCCTCAGAAACAAGGCGGTATTGAACAGCTCTCCGGACCTCCCTTTGCTTTTCCTCCTTCTTCAACTTCTCATCGCTGTTGTACTTCTTCACGCCACGGCGGCGGCATATGACAAAGTCAAGATTCCGAAAGTGGAGATCGAAGTCGCTAAAAAGCTCTTCCCTGTTGTTGCTGTCAATATTGTCGGTCTTGTATTCAACACCCTCTGTCTTCGTGATGTGGAGGCTTCGTTCTTCCAGGTGCGCTGAAGTTTCGTTTCTCCAACAACTGCATGCTAAAGAATTATAGATCGCAAGAGGACTTGTACTCCCGCTCACAATAGCGGTTTCTTCACTCTACAGTCGTTCCTCTCCGTCCCGCATGGTCCTGGTGTCCGCCACCATTGTGACGCTCGGATTCATGCTCGGCGTTGCCCCATCATCCTCGCTTCCTGTGACGGCAATTCCATCCACTCTTTCCCTCTTTTACGGCGTTCTCTCATCGCTTTTCATCGCCTTCCACGCCGTTCTGATCAAGAACTCTTTGCCGTATTGCAACAATTCCACCATAGAGTTGGCTTGGTGGACCAATGCCGGCTCGGCTATCCTGATTTTCCCTTTCGTCATTCTCCATGGCGAGCCATTTAAGCTCTACGGGCTCTCGCAGAGCACTAGCTGGAACAGCACTACGTTCATTTGGGGAAGCCTTGTTACGGGCCTCTTCGGCTTCTTGTTGTGTGTTGCGGGGTTGCTGAGCATCAAGGTCACCAGCCCGATCACCCACATGTTCTCCAGTGTAAGTTTTCTGTCTTCACAGAGCAATTTGGCTGACGGATTGCACTACCAGGCCGCCCGATCCGTCCTTCAGACTGCTCTCGGAGTCTGGATATTTGGTGACATCCTCACCGTGTAAGTTCGTCACACGAGCAGCGTCAATGCGTTGTTGACACTTTTTTCTTCTCTAGTAACCGCGCCATCTCTATCACCGTCATTCTGGGAGGCACCATGTAAGTATTTTTGCCGACTCTCTGTCAAATAGTCCGACCAACGCCTTGGCAGGTTATATACATGGATCAAATCAACGGGCCCTGCTTCGCCACCGCCTCCCAAAGCGCCAGCGGATGTGGAACTCGGCAATCGAGAGGGTCAAGAAGAAACTACTGTGCTCTGGCAGATGGAGGAAGACAAAGACGAAAAGAAGTGAATTTTCTCTCTCTCTCGGACAATAAACTCGCGGCCAGGTACTTCTTTCGGACTTTTCGTGGACTCTATCATGTTACTTGGGGTCTATAGGCTAAGATTAGACTCGATTGCGGTGTACTACCAAAGGGTCTGTAAATGCATCATGGATCAACTCTCTAATGTCGTCCACGGAGGAGCGGAACGACGGCGTTAAGTGGTCGTACATAAGTAACTGGAGAATGGTCCCCGGCAGCTGCTCTCGGTGCTGATCTCATCTCCGACTCACAAATGAGTCGCGAAGGCGAGGGCATGTGTTGCACTGTCCCTCACTGTCCCTATTCCGAGATTCCAAGAGAGCTCTCTTCCGAGCCTTCGACGCACCGAGGTTGAAAGGGCCTGGCCAGGCTCTTTTTTTTTAGGACAGCCTGCAGCCTGAACCTTGAACCTTGAGTACTTGAGTAGTGATCAGCTCTGGAGATCTGACGTATAACACCGCCCGGTAGTTAGATTGACGTTTGTCGTTCATTTCGTGCTGTCTACCAGTGGGAATCAGGACCTGGATTCCATGAGGCTGCATGAGCAACTAATCGAGCCCAACGTAGAGTCCACAGCCTTATAGTTCCGACGTGCTTGTACACATCCAGGTACTTCACACAAATCGAATTGAAGATGTGAATTCAGTGGTGACAGCCTGAGGGATGTACACCGCCCTTGTTTGATGGTCTTGTATTTTTAGCGACCCACATAGGGAGCGCGCAGTCGAGAGCGGTATCGATAGCTGCGAAGGAAATAGCGAAGTGTCGATAAACCGGAGTAAATAGCGACAATGTATCAGATAATTGGGGAGAGAAGCAGGGAAGGAAGGGAAGGAAAGAGGCTTTCGCGGCATCGATGGACGCCGGATCCGGTGATGACGGGCCGTACCGAGCTGGCTCGTCTCGGGGTTCAGATCGCTTAATGATGATTTGTACCACTCCTTGGAAGCTCTCAATCCGAGATTCAAAGAATTGCTCCGGTCTGATGGACTTGACTCCAGATCTCGGCAGGCAATCTGCACCCCCTTATATTTGTATTTTTACTGGATCAGCGGCTCAACAGAGGGCGCTTTTAAGCCCCCTGCTGTCCCCGTCGACCCACTCATCTGTCGTACCATGGCCAGCTCAGTCCTCGTCCTCCCACCCACCGCTGCCTCTACCCGTTTGGACGTCGTCTTCGACGAGAAACTAGCTCTCAAGGAACGCGTCCAGGTTCCCGAAACTCTCGGCATACAGGCAAAGGCCCACGCATTTTCGAGCTCCCGTGGCGAGACTGTCGACGAGGGTCTACCTTCCAACCATGTAGAACGACAACTCGGCGAGACAGAAGTCTCCTACTTCTTACCTTCTCGGGAGAGCGGTGTAAACGACATGTGGGTCCCTGTGTCTTCTCATCAAAAAGTCTGGAACAATTGACAAATTCCCCTTTGTCACCGGCTAGGTACCTGCATCTGGGCGGCCGCATACCTGCGAGCCTCGTGCAGCGCGAGCGCGTCGCGCTGGTCTGGGCTATCATGCGGCTGCGACACCCACTTCTTGCATCGAGGGTCACGATGCATGGATATCATGATATCCGTTTCGAGTGAGCATGATGATCGCCGCTCCCGACGCCGTGAGTAAGTGGAGCTGACACGGGAGCAATGCTTAAAGATACGATGCGCCACTCTCACCATTTGAAGCTGTCGAGGAGGCGAATAGGGCGCTCGAATACCGTTCTCAGACCAAAGATGGTTAGTATATCTTCGCGGGTCTTGAATTAATTTTTCTTTACTCGATTTCGCAGAGCTTATCAGCTCTTATCTCAATGGCCCGAGGACACTATCGAGCGACCGCCTTTCTTATCTTGTGGTCTCGAGCAGCGAGTCCGAACAGGGAGGGGAACAAGATTGCCATTTCATGATTTGCGCCACACACTTCCTCGGTGACGGAATGGCTCTCCATCAATTCGCTAACGACTTCTTTGGACTACTTGGCGGTTCCTCGGACCTTGCCAGTCTCGGCCAAAAACTTTCTGACGAATGGTCACAGCGAATCAAATCAGACGGTGGTAAGGTAATACACAAACTGTAGACATTTTCTGGTGCAGAGATCGCTGACTTGGAGCTCCCAGGGCCCGACATTACCTTCTTCCATAGAAGATCGACTTCCTCAGGCGTCAACGTCGAGGTGGAGCCGGGCGACAGCTCGTGTCGACTTCGACGAGGCACAAAGGAAGCTAATCGTAAGTCGGGTCAATCTTTTCGGCTTAGCGTTCTCCAATATATCCTCTCCAGGGCGGACACAGCTTCCCGCGGGCGAAAAAGGGCCCCAGACACACGATAGTTCCAACAGTGTCATTTGAGCGCGATGTAACGAAGACCATCTTGAAGACGTGCAAGGTACGGGGCGTGTCCATCTCCGCTGCTCTTTTCGCGATCTGCAACATTGCATGGGCACGAGCGCACGCTAAGGGCTGGGATCTACCGATGTAGGGTATCAATTTACAGGGACTGGAATTGACGCTCATCGTTCCCTTTTAGCATGATGTATTCCGCACTGAATATGCGTCCGAACCTGTTGGCAGACAAGCGTCTCAATGACTCGTACTGGTTCATCGCCATTGGGTACTTCAACGTCGTACTGCCTACCTTCTTCCCCAAGTCGAGCGACTCGAGCCAGTTGTTCTGGCATCGCGCGCGTTCGGCAAAGACACAGAGTATCAAGGCGGCGAAGAGCCCCATGAACGTCTCTCGCTGCAGGGAAATGGCGAACGAGCGTGGTGCGAGAGCGCGTGTTTGGGCGAAGGAAGATGACGACAAAGCGGCGGGGATAGTTCCGCCTAAGCCAATCGCCGCTTCGAATCCTACTAGCCAGTCGCCTTCGAAGCCCAAAGTTCCTTCGACTGCGCTAATTGGCTTGTCCCTCCTTGGGAACTTGGACGGGATATACAAGCATGCGAATTTCCCGACGATCAAGCTGCATACATTGACGACTGGTTCGCGTCAGCGTGCAGGTGGCATGCTCTTGTTCGGATACACCTTCGTAGATAGGCTGTGGGTAAGTCTGGGATACGACGAGAATGGATTTGAGGAGGAGACTGTCCAGAAATTCTGGAAGAGCGTGCTTTCTGCTATTGACGAGTTCCTTACAAAGTAATTAATAATTGGACCATACTTATAACCCTTCTCTACGTACTGCAATTCAGGACACTTGGACATTTCCTTCTCGCATGCTTTGCCTCAGGCATTTCAAAGACTGAGTTATGTTTCAGTCGACTCAAAGGAAAAGTCAAGAAAAAGCTCCGTGTGCGATTGTTCGAAATAAATGAGGTAAAATACAGTGATATGCGCTCTACAGCTCCGATTATTTAAATATCCGTCATGGTAGTCGTGGTATGCGTGTTGAGTTTGGCCACCATCTACGCCCTAGAGGCCTGGGGCTTCAACAGGTAGGCGCTGGAGAGGGCAGAAGATTAGGCGCCAAGAGCCGAGCGAATTCAATATGTGAACACACCTTTGTCTCCTGTATGCTTGCCATGCAGCGCCGCCGAGGAGTGCCTCGATACTTGTCCAAAGGAGGATAGTCTAGAAGGAAGGTATGAGTTCGAGATCCTTCAGAAGAGATGCTCTATGCGAACCTTTCTGCGTGCGAGGAAGAGGTTGTACATGGTGATGTAAAAAAGTGGGGGTGAGGGTAGTAAAGAAACTAAGAGCTTTGATCCCTTGGTCGAGTTGTGAGGCTTTGTGGTGGTAAAGACCCATCACAGAACATGGCGAGTTTTATACTCGACACAGCACCTCGCAGAGTCGAGCGAGACCGTTCGACGACCCGAGGCTCCAGCGCCCTGGACCATGTTAGCGCCCGACTCACCCGTCATGCACCGAGCAAAGGAGCTTAGCGTGATCCTGATACAACTCCGCGTCCGTTTACTAGACTGTCGTCGACGGTCCCGGAGAGGTCGAGTTCAGCAGGGGTTCCCCGAAAAGGAATGTCGAGATCAGTCGAGACAAGCGCAAACAAGGGGATAAGCGCTCTAGACCCCGGCCCGTGCACCTCGGGGCTCATTCCACATTCTAGGCGGCGCACAGCATGACTTGCGGTTCCGCACCCTCCCGAGGTGAACATTAGTGTACAGATCTTGGTTTTACAATAAGGCGGTCAGGTGTTGCCTTCTACAAGTCAGGCAGCTCTCGTTGTATCAGCCGTGTCCAAGTCGTCTCCTTCCACCAGTCATCCATGCCATCTATGCGGTCCCACAGCGTCTCCTCGTCGACCCCGTAAATCTCGTACTTCCCACCATTAAGCGCCTGCCCTTCGCGCTTCGCAACCTCGATCGCGGCCTTGTTATCGCCTCTAATTGGTGCGGAGTTAGTATAAAGGCTATAGTATAATGAAGGAAGACGTCATACTTAAGAAGCTCGAGTAACTCCTTTCTCTCGGGGAAGAAGAGGCGTGGCTCCAGAACCGCGAGAATTCCGAGAGATGCTCGGTAAAGGAACGAATCGCCTTCCAGCAGCAACACGTCCCATATTCGTGCGCATGCCTCAAAGGGTAGGTGGTCGAGAAATAATGGCAGAAGCCAGTCAGGTAGGTATGCCCCAGGTGAGATCTGGTGTTGCTTAAAATTGAAATAAACTGCGCCTAATGAGGGGACTGGTTCTGGAAAACAACTGCGCTACGTACTTTTCGGCATTCCATCGGCGAGCATGGTGTCAAATATTCTTGAGTTAGATGAGTTTGTAATTCCATGAGCTCCAGGGTCACCATATTCACCTGTAGTACGCCTCTACCTGCAAAAGAAAGTATTCCATTGAGCCAAGGCAATATACACAAGCAAGAAGTGTACCAACTTCATCCTGAGACCGCTCTCCACCAAAGAAACTTCTAAGCAGATGACGGTCCAGGAGATTCCGCATTACGATGAAGCCCTGCTGATTCGGCATGTTGATCAACAGCATCGCCGCAATCTTCGCAGCACCAATCGTATATCCTAGGCCTTCGTCACTCCTGGCAACGACCCAGGCGCAAAGCATGTCCTTGAGCTCGCCATATAGCGGCCCAGTCTCCTTGTGGAAGATGTGTAAAGCAGGTAATGTCGACTCCATGTCTTGGTCAATCAAGTCCAGTGTAGCCTGGGGGAAGACGCCAGACGAAAGTGCACGTTTTGCTCGTGATAGACAAATGCGGTAGTGATCTAGTCATCGTTGTCGTCGAATTCATGTTGAGATCGGGATCGACAGAGGGTCAATCGGTTGAAGGGGGAAAGGGAAGATAAGATTGAGTAGCAAAGATGAGTAACGGGTCGCGTCGGTCTGTCAATTGACGTCTACCTTTGCTCAGAGCTAGTTCGTTACCCACCGCCTTTTCCCACATAGGCGCACGCAGCTTCGTCGGTATCCCTTTCCACCAGAGTTTCCGCAGCTGGGGGTTCTTGTGCACAACCCGCCAGTCAGGGAGGATTTCTCTCTCCCATATGTGTAATGTTTCTTCGATGGCTTTCTCTCGGGCCAGCCGGCGTTCTTGAAGAGCCTTACGACGCTTCTCCGCTAAAAATACACGAGTCTTAACTGAGAACTCGAGATCGAATAGGTTGACTACCCACCAGCCATCCGACTCTGTTTCATCATTTGTTGCCAAACTGCTAAATGCTTATCATCCTCTTCTCGAGGTTTTGGAGGTAGGAACGTCGGTCGTGTTCTACTTCTGACTTTCTCGAACATGCTTGGACCCATGGAACGGTGTGCCCGGTGGCCTAGAGGCTTTTCCGTTAGTAGATTACCTGATGAGGACTGTGCAGCCGTAGTCGCGATGGCAGGGAGGGAGGAGGAAGCAGCTGCTGCGGCGCCTGCGGCAACTACGGGTGAGGTGGAAAGCGTGGAGGTAGCGGGTGAATGGAAGCTAGGCGATGGCTCTGAAATGTCATGCAAGCTCGGGCTTTGTTGTACAGGAGCGGATGTAGGAGTTCGGGCGTCATTTTCGGTGTAATCGTGCGGTGGAGGTGTAGGAGGTGTGGATGTTGGGGCGAGATCTAGTGCAGGAGGCTTTAAGCTGGCACTTTCACGGACCACGGTAGTATATGAGTGATCAACGTTTCCATTCCCGTTCTCTGTCCCTTTCGTTTTAGTGTACACGTCCGAAAGGCTTGGAAGCTCTTGAGTAGGCTGCTCGTCCGAGGGAGATGTCAAATCCACCTGCGAGAAATGCGACGAGAGCGATGCAGATTCGGGCGAGGGTGACCGTCCCTGCGAGCCGAATCCGTGCGTGTGGGTACCATTCGGGCCAATATCAATCGTCGACACCGACGTATTCTGCGCGGTGAAGAACCCGCCTGTCGACGCCGTCGAGTAACCGTCGCCCCAGCCTTCAACCTCAACCGCAGATTCGGGCATGTTCCTGGACATCTCCTCACGGATGGCGTCAGGGGAGAACACATACGGCATGCTCGCGGGGTTCTCGTCGTCGGCGCCGAAAGCATCGTCGTCGTCCAGATCAAGCGGTGCGGGGATGCGGTGTTCGTGGAGGGCGGTCACAGCGGTCATCTGGGTGGGAGTGGTTGGTAGAGAGGTGGGGACAGTGAATGTAACCGGCATCGCAATCGCAATCGACTGTAGCCAAGCAGCGGTTCTGCGTGACAGTGACCAGAGCAGGAGACGACCGTGACAGGCGTGTTTCCACTAGGTCCCTGTCACTCTTCCCGCATTCATCATGATCGCGGAAGTCCTTCTCGTCCTTGCGGGACATTCTTCCTCGTTGTTCCCCAAAGACTATGCGTTGAATCCAGCTCTTTCTCCCCTACTTCATCCTGGCGAACAGCAGAGCCTGGAAGCTCTAGGGCTTATCGCCTACCGGTACCGCAAGATCAAAATATCGTGCACGGAGTTATCGCGGTCGCGGTCGCGGTACATCTGCGCGCTCTGTGCGACACTGAGTCATGTACTAAAGGAGGAATACGAGTCACTCGTTGTAAAAACCGAGGCGAAGGTCTTAAAACGCGACTCCGAACTCGTAGCGAGCGGTGCTTTCGTCCCATTATCGTCAGTGCGTGCCATCTTCTCTGAGTGGGATGCACCGCTGGCTGCACTCGTTTCTCTCTTTGACGAGCTGGAGTCTGTGAAAGAGTGGAAACCAGGTCCTTTGATTGACCTCCTTGTGGCACGATCGAAGACGGGTGTGCATCGTATTGCCAACATTATCTCCCGAATATCCATTGCTGTCCAACGCGTTTGGCGGACTCAACTAACCGCGTTTCTCGTACATGGGTCTTTATCTACTGCGGACCCGCTAGCTGGAAAGGATCTCTCACTTATCAATGGTTCGATACCATCCTGCCTATCCTCACAATCCCGCGATTCTATCGCTTACATTGGACGGGCAATCGCCACTGTCAAGGCAGTGAAATGGCAAAAACAACCACCAAGAGAACTCGCCACAGAACATACTGCGTTGCTGGAGGGTGTCCTACCTCAAGATCAACACGCGTTCGACCTTGTCATCTCTCAAATACGAACGAATGTTGGCGAATGGTTATGGATGAACGTTTTGACGAAGAGAGATGTTGATGAATCAGTGGATTCCTTGTGAGTGATTATGACCTCCATGATAAAGCTAGCTTCAATTTTTTGTTGCAGGGCAAACTATTTCCTCATCCGAAATGGCGAATTCGGTCTATCACTCATTCGCGAAATTGAACGCCTCAAGATATCTCGTTTGACCTCTCGACCAGGAACTGCCTCGATGATTCGTGAACAAGATCTCAACCTAGCTCTTCTTCGAGCATCACTTGGAACCACTGCCCAACACGATCCCTACCTCTCTCGACTCCGCTTTGTACTGCCAGGCGGTCCCTTACGGCCGCTACTCCCTTCATTGACTAACGAGGCACCTGCTCCAACATCACCCACCAACAACCCGTTGGGCACATCATTGTTCGACACACTTCTTCTCGGGACAACACTATCATTATCCTACAATCTGACATGGCCGTTGGATCTGTTCCTCGACCGTGCGGACCTCACCATCTACTCTGGTATATTCTCCTTTCTTTCTGCTCTACGGAAAACGCACACAAGAGTACATACCTGCTGGACTTCCCTGTCAAATGCACAACGAGCTCGGCGGCGATGGACGGGGTATGGAGAAGGTGGCACGGCTGAAGAGGTGGACACCAGGGCGAAGATGCTGAGATGCGGGTGGGGCGTGGTTAGGGATATGAGCTGGTTCTTGGACACGGTTCTGGGATATGTGATGATGGACGTGGTGGATGTAGAGTTCAGGAAATTGAAGGAGATGCTGGACAAACATAGAACCGTGGTTCAGAACCAAGCAAGCCAGAGCTCTGGGCCGCAAGGTTCACCATCACATCTGGACTTTACGACTCTTCGAACCATTCACACCAACTATCTCGGACGTCTGGTGGATGGCTGTCTACTGAGCAACGGTTCGTTAACGTCCATCTTACGGCAGATTCTGGACATCTGCGAACGGTTTGTGGCACTTGTGGAACGATGGGGTGGCGACGTGCTTCCTGCCCTGTTATTCGAAGGGAGCCTACACAGCGAGGAGGAAGTAGGAGCCGTGGTGAAGGAACGCTGGGTAGTCGTCGCCGAAATTGACGAGGTGAGCGTGCTTCTACTTTCTTGCGGACAAGTGATCGACCGGTTCATAGAACTTGCGGGGTTTGTTAGAGTCGTTCTACGAACAGTTGACACAGTCTATGTCGCAGCCCTTCTCGACCGCAGTGGACGCGTCGAAATCAGGGTTTATTGGTGGGTTGAGTATGATGAACCAGACGACACACAGCTTGTCTCGAACCGCGAAGGCCATCGACGGAGAGACGGACCACAGTCGGAGACACGTCGAGCGGTTGTTATTGAAGCTGGACTTTAACGGGGAGCTGTCGAAGCCGCGTAAAAGTCGAAAGGCAGGGGAAGACATCTTGGCGGGCATAGATTAGATTAGCGGAATGTATTTGCTGTTTGATAGGGATGACGCGGAACCGGGACCTTTTTTCTCCGTGCTAAGGCGTGCGGGCGTTGGTGCGATGCATAAGAGGAGCGGGGGCCTTTTGCTCAGAGGTCTGCAGCGACAGGTCTGTGGCTTGGGCGATGGTGTGATTCGTGCTCATTCTGTGGTCTGCCAGTATTTTATCCGAGTCCCAGCGTGCCGCCCTATGACTTCCGGGCCAAACACTCTCTCCCGTCTCAACCAACAACTCAGGCTCCTCTCTTCCTCAAACTCTCCCACAATGGCTTCCCGTACGTCCACTCATCTCCGCATCTCGCCGTCGCCGCTCCTCACACCGTCGAACAGAGTACACCCCCCGCCTCATCGGTGCCCCCAACACCCTTGGTGTGTCTTCGCGTGCTCGTCGTCGGGCTCGTCGATCCTGATCTAATCACTGGCAGAGCACCGCGTCTACATCGAGCAGAATGGCTCCGTTATCTCGCCCTTCCACGACATCCCCCTCTTCGCCGACCAGAACCAGGGCATCTTCAACATGATCGTCGAAGTTCCCCGCTGGACCAACGCGAAGATGGAGACGTCCAAGGAGGAGCCCTTCAACCCCATCAAGCAGGACATCAAGCGCGGCAGGTTGCGCTTCGTCCGCAACTGTTTCCCCCACCACGGCTACATTTGGAACTATGGTGCTTTCCCCCAGGTGCGTTATCGATCTCGTTCGTCGCTGCGCGGTGCTGGGTCGCGATCTCGCGATCTACCCATTTTTTTGTCATCACGATAATCGCGTTAACGTTGTGCCCTCTCTTTTTTTGCTTATCTCCGCAGACCTGGGAGGACCCATCCCAGTCCCACGCAGAGACCAAGGCCAAGGGCGATAACGATCCCCTCGATGTCTGCGAGATTGGTGAGCAGGTTGGCTATGTCGGCCAGGTCAAGCAGGTCAAGGTACTCGGCATCATGGCTCTTCTCGACGAGGGCGAGACCGACTGGAAGATCATCGTCGTCGACGTTCAGGATCCCCTCGCCTCTAAGCTGAATGACATTGAAGACGTTGAGAGGCACTTGCCTGGTCTTATCCGCGCCACAAATGAGTGGTTCAGGTGCATATATGCGCGTTTTCCAGGTATTACTCGGTGCTAACTCGTTGGTCGTGCAGGATCTACAAGATTCCCGATGGCAAGCCCGAGAACACCTTCGCTTTCTCAGGCGAGGCGAAGAATAAAAAGTATGCCATGGAGATCATTCACGAATGTCATGAAGCCTGGCGCAAGTTGATCCACGGCGACACTGCCGCCAGGACTGCTTCTTACGACATTTCCATGTACGCCCTTGTTTCGCTTTCTTCTAGCGAACATCTTATCTAATCTTTGAATAGCCGCAATGTCACCATTCAAAATTCTCCTGGCTTTGTCAGGAGGGACGATCCTTCGTATACCAACCTTCCTCCTCCTTCCGGACGCGCTCCTGAGCCCATCGAACCTTCAGGTATGACGACACTTTCACCGCATTGTAGACCCTATTGATAGGTCTCCTAGTTTCGAAATGGTTCTACATCTCATCTGCCCAAGTGTAAGGCACGGGCACGCGGAGGAACTAGACGAGGAAACGAACTTTCATACTACGTCTTGAATAAACAACAACTCGATCTCGCAAGAAATGTGCTCAGAGCTGAACCCTACAGAAGGGGTTGCCGATATTAAGTATTCAAGATGTTATACAGAAAGCAATGACACAACGCTCAGCAAGGGCATCTACCTGTGCTTTTCTACGGCCAACTCGGGTTGGGCTGGAGGATAACGGCAGTATCGATCCGAAATTGACGTTACAGTCCATGTTCCTGCACAAAAATTAGGGACTGGTTCGATTCCTTGTGAGCAGCTGACGAACCTTCTAGAGCCGAGAAAATCGAATACTGGTTGGTCTGCACGCGAGATACGGTATGCGTTTCCAGAACTTTTGCGGGTCCTCCTTTCTTCGTAGGAAGCTCGGTTCGTTGGTAAGTGAAAGTGAATGGAGGCTCGCCAATCAGCGTAAATGTGATCTCAGCTTGGTCACCTGTAGGAGAGACACACATTCAGTAGGCATCAGAAATCTTATACATTTTCTCCCCAACGCGTTTAAAGATGATCAAGAACAGACCTTCATGTATGTCTTGGAAGATCTTCTTTCCATGGCCCACCTGCGCAGAAGGCAGGGCGTGAACGTTGAAACGTAGATCTGTGACGGCAGCTTTGCACATCTTCTGCTGATGCGCGATGCTTGTAACGGTAAACAGTCCGGGCTGCTGTTGTAGGATCGAGAAAGGAGATGTCTTCGCTTCCTGAGTGTACGACTTGCCGTTCACAGAATATCTGCAAATGATGATTAGGTTATAGCTGGATAAACGGAAAATTGTCCGAGACATACCCAATTGACCACGGAGGAATGCCCTCAAGCTGGAATTGGGTAACATCGCCGACACAGATGTCTTCACGTCGCTCGAAGGGAATTATGGCAGCCGTCTCTGCGACATCGACCCAAATGGAACGAAGGAGTGGGTCCACCACCGCCTGTTCGCAACTCGACGCGTCCGTGACCGTCTCGATGCTGACAAAATGCGACCCAATCGACGAGAAGGTATAGTTAGGCAGGTCGAGCCGCCACGTATTGGTGGGCACCGTGACCGTCCTCCTGTCAACATGGCTCGCCGCGATGTTCCTGATCAAAAACACTACCGTGAAAGGCGCCGCGCCTTCGAGAACAATCGCCCCGTCGGCCGAGCTCGGGTCGAGCGGGACCAGCGCGTCGTTCAAACAGTACGCGAGCCGGTTGCGGGTTCTGAACCGAGCTGACGGGCGAACGGACACTTGCTGTTCGAACAAGAGTCTTTCTGATCGAGGAATAATGGTGTCCTTGTTTTGGGATAGTGGATAAGCCGCGTCCCCGATTTGTTTGACTTCGTAATACACCCGTCCAGGGGTCGATGTGTGCAGCTGGAAGCGCGTACGAGGTTGGATGCTGTTGAACGTTGGCTGGCCCATGATCTTCGTTCCTCCAGACTCGCTGTTCTGCGCAATGTTATACATGATCTGGAATGGCGGGCGACCTGGAGGTAGATTAGTAAATGTTGATACAAGACTGTTCTGATTCATACCAGTCAATTCAAGGTCTACATGTCCATTTACTCCTTCACAAATAGGCTGAAGGATGTAAGATCCATTGTACTGGTCATATGCAGCCTCGGTGGATGAAGACAATCTAGCTGATGGTCTAGGGATCCAATTGACTGTGTACGTGGATGCATCGGCAACGACGGTGCCTGGGCATTGCGAATCAGTGACCTAGACGAAGGAAATGTGGAAGTTAAAGTTTAGTGAATGAATTAAGACAGTAAAGCACCAACTCCGAGTATTTCGTAGACTCCTTTGCCAGTAACTTCAAGTTCACTGTTCCTGTTGTACACCATGGTTGACATGACTCTCTCAGACCCATCTTTCCAATACTTCAGGCGCCAGGGCTGTTCGGAGGAAGGTGAGGAATATGAGAGGGTTGATCCGCAAATAGAAGGTGACTCACCCCGTCCCCGGTCAAACGAAGAGGAAGTTTTGCCTTTTCATTCTCTGTGGCAGTTATGTGGCGTTCATGAGTCTTGCCGTAGAATTGAACCGTTGGCTGAGATGCAAGCACTTAGCTTCTCAAATGAACCACAATAAATTTGAATGACTTACTATCACCCTCCTTACTTTGACTTCGACTCCAGGTACTGACACCGCACGCTTGCACTTGGATGCATCCTCAACGCTTACTGCACGCCTCGTGAGCCATAGCAATAAAGCAACGAGCCAAGATACGAACCAAGGTCGATCTCAAAGGAGCCTCCATTCTTCTGTAGTTCCTTGGGAATAGGAACCTTGAGTGTCTTCCTGGGGGCTTCGATTCCTTGTATCTCCAAAGTTTCAGCGTGCTGAGGCCCAATGACTTGCATTTCAAGATTCCAAGGTCCAGTGCCCTAACGCAAGATCTTAGCAGACAAATCAAGAAAGTAATCTCCAAATACCTACACGCAATTCCACGTTGATGTCGACGGTGTCGCCAGAGCAGGTGCTAACGAGCCGCTTGCCTCTGCCCGTACCATGAGATTCTGCGAAGTCGGCCGAAGCAACAGGATGGATCATCTGGTCGATGCTGGGCCCTTGCAGTTCTATCTTTCTGTAATTTGCATCACTGATGGCGACAAATGTGAAAACATAGTGGCCGCTTCGTTCGGGCTGTAGAGTCAACTCCGCACGAGAAGAGGTATAAGTTTTGGAAATTTCCCGAGAAGGTTCTTTGTCGCGTTGAATACGGTAATAGATCTGGAAGGGAGGCGTTCCATGAAGGATAAGCGAAGCAGAAACACCGGTGTCTCCTGAGCTATAAGGCAATGAACAAACTGGAAAAATCTTAATACAGTTGCACATACCACTCGTGAATTCGTTTCCACTCAATCTCTGCGGAAGGCAGAGGCCTCTGAATCACCTTGCAGGTATCGGGCGCTAGGATTGTGCCGGAGCAATACTAACACAGAATCAGTCCATCGGGTATGACGCGTAAAAGTTTGCGACTGACCTTGCCCTTGAACCCGACAATCTTGTAGTCCCCAGGTGCATTAGCACGGAAAGATAGGTCCTGCTTGTCTCCATTGTATTTGAGAGTCTTCTTCCATGCCTTCAATTTCTTGCTCTTGCTATCGCCATCTGTTGGAGGTTGGTAGTGAAGATTGAGATCCCAAGGCTTGTCGAAGTCATCGGTATGAGAAGCATCAATTCTCAGAGTAGCCTCGGAGCCGATTAAGAGAGATGTGGGAGAATCCGAACTGCAGTGGGAGAATGATACGGTGGGCTTGGGAATGACAATGAAGGATCTGGTGGTCGTGGTCGCGACATTCGAGGTTTGTTCTGATGGATTTGCATCGCCTCCAACTCGAATAATGTTTCCAACACCGTCTATAATCTCCTCTAATGCATAGAGATAGGTCCCAGGGTTTTCCAAAGAGATGGCCAAGGGTACTGTGATATCCTGTGGAATAGGAACTCTTGGAGCAGACATAAGGGCAACAACGGGATCCTGTGACTCTGATGAGGGACTGTCAGCGGGTTCATCCTTGTGGTCTCCTTCGATGCCCTCAACCAGGAATTGGTCTCGCTGCCCGTTCACGCTCTTAAGCCATCGTAGACTTAGCGGAGGAACTCCATGTACATTGATCTTCAATTGTGGGTTAGTAACCTGACCGGCACAACGAATAGGCTCCAACCCTGGCCCATCATCCTTCGCGAATTGGACATGAGGGCACGGGACCACGATTGCTTGTGAAAGAACGAGACGGGCGTCATTGTTCGAGGTGTCATAAACGTGTTCTAGGCGAACGACGCCAGCTCGAGCGACCATGATATGTATAAGAGATTGGGTGTGTTGCAATTTCGAATGTGCGTTTTCTGTTTGCGAGTCGTCATCGTCATCGTCGTATTCATCATAGTCGTAGTCAGTACGTCCTGCTTGAATAGGTTGGGAAGCCGCAAGCATCTTGTCGCGATAATTTTGCTCTATAAGTTTGAGGTCTTTCACTGTTAGATCGTATGTATCGACTTTGCCGTTCTGATACCCAAGAGGCGTCACAGAGTACTTCAATCCCGCCAGGTTGGTGTTGTTTAGAACAAGTGGTAGAAGGACGAAACCTGTCGATGATGATATACAGAAGTTGCCGCCTTGCGGGTTCAGGTGTGCGGTACTGATTGGTGACATTCGAACGGTGTGTTGCCCAAGAAGATGGGAATCTCTTCCAGCAGACGTCGAAGAAATTAATCCAAAGGTTAGAGGTGATAGGATATCACGAATGCTGAATGGGCCGGGTGTGGAGGATATATCTACGAATCGATTACTATTATTTTATACCGAGTGTACAGGTTACATACCTGGAGACGTTGAACCAAAAGCCATGCCCCCCAGTACTGTTGGCAGGTTGACAATAATACCCCCGAACATGACCCCATCTAAAAACCACAAGAGGCATATCTGTAGCACGACAGTGGCTTTGGTGTAAGTGAGTCGGGGGATTCGTAGTTGGGATAGTAGAACACAATAGGCAAAGTCGACTAGAAGCCACTTTCGACAGACAGTCATGCGGTCTTCAACAGAGGCAAGTGACAAGATCAAGTCAAGTATTTTTATAGCCTTAAACGGGTAACGGCTGAGATTCGAATGAGCGAAGAAGGCGAAGGACGCACCTGGCATAGCAGCCCGAAACTAAGATAATACAACCTCTGCGAGGGAATATCGACATATTTTTCCGGTATTAGAGGATTAGAAGGTGGGTTCTTTGCGTTATCGGGAGATGGAGTCGCCATAATGCATATGCAAGGAAAACGTCGTTTCAGAGAGCTTTCGAAGGCCCTCGTTCGGGGACCCGAACTAGAGTGTCTTGGATAAGAGCCCTATGGTTTGGAACGATGATCGCTGGGAGCGACAGTTTCGCGTGGCGGAGGATACCAAGCAAAGAAGTGACAGGAAAGCGTCGACTGTCGTTAATGATGAGTCGTAGCCGCTACCCTGTGTGTGGAAGGACGGTTGAGGACGGTTAAGGACGGAGGTGCATTCGCTGTTGTGGTCGCGCTTTGTTCCTGCCACGTGATCGTACTACTCGCATCTAATCTAATTTCAAATTATTTGTAGATAATAGTCCCTCGGCTAATTTACCCTGCTTGTTCCCCAACCCCAGGCATCTCAACGCCCCCTTGGGTTTTTTATGTCAAGGATTCTACCCCGGCCACATAAATATTTCGATTTCAAGGTTCTGGCAAGTCATTTCCTCATTTGCCTTCCTTCCTCATTGAGAACTGAAGCCAACATAGGGACTAACATGGATAAGGAAAATCCGGATATTTATCCAAATCCACGATTTTCGCAGGGAACGGGTGGATTTGGATAGGATCCGTGCCAATCCGCAGGTCCTGCGGATAAACACGTCTATTTCATTGTCCGCTATTGTGTACCGCTCAGGAAGAATTCTGGCATGAAAGCTATTTAGAATGTTGTCTGAAGTCATCACTTCTCCACTAGCCAAATTTCGAGTGAAACGACCTAGAAATGCGCTCTGCAGAGGGGATCGTTTGAATTGGGGCGAAACACGTATTTCAGCCGGTCAGAAATCATGGTGTCCCTGGCTCGCTAAAGGACATGATGGAAACTTCTAATGCTTCTATTGATTCTGATGGGAAACCATTCAAAATTTTGTAGTGTGGCCAGAAAAGTGGATAAATCCGTGGACCATCCGTCCCAAATCCAATCAAATCCAATCCATTGCTTATCCACGGTCTGGATTTGGATAAGGAACGGTCCAATCCATGTTAGTCCCTAAGCCAACATAAACCGCAGTATTCTAATTGAACTGACCTGCCTGCATTATAACACTTGCCGGTGGAGGACTTCCATAGCCGGAGTCTTCTATTCTCTACCTTCCTCTTGTTTTCTGCGGTGAGCGCTTGTTCTTATCGATTATCCATTCGCTGATCAATCCCATCATCAATAACTCTTCTCACACGTGCTGAATGACTCGCAGGCGTCGAGCGCTTCGGAGGTTGCTGCAGTATAAAAGGAGCCCATATCAACTGTCAGCCCCCCATTCCTACCACAATGTCTCTCCCCGCTCTTCCTAGGATCGATGGGGACATCGACCTTATGTTGGCGGTCTATACCCACAAATCCTTGAACATGGTCTCACATGCGAATAATGACTGGGGTGACACTGATCGCCTCGCAGAGCTCGGAGCAAAAGTCATGGACCTCGTCGTCACCTTCCACTTCTTCTCTCAACAGCCGCTCATGAGCACGGATGAAATACGAGTAGGTCTCCCTGCCTGAGCT